>JAUUTY010000543.1:0-120633 GCA_030979885.1 Lolium multiflorum | reverse complement strand
CTCATGTTTATACCAAAATTATACCACTTTTAGGCCGTTTCAAAATACCAATACTATATCCCAAACTATATTCCCTAAAAGAAAAGGACAACTAAAGATAGTTGATAATTGTTAGAGGGGTGACAAATAATGCAATCACCGAAATCCGCAAATATGTATGCCTCATGTTTATACCAAAATTATACCACTTTTAGGCCGTTTCAAAATACCAATACTATATCCCAAACTATATTCCCTAAAAGAAAATGACAGCTAAAGATAGTTGATAATTGTTAGAGGGGTGACAAATAATGCAATCACCGAAATCCGCAAATATGTATGCCTCATGTTTATACCAAAATTATACCACTTTTAGGCCGTTTCAAAATACCAATACTATATCCCAAACTATATTCTCTAAAAGAAAAGGACAGCTAAAGATAGTTGATAATGTTAGAGGGGTGACAAATAATGCAATCACCAAAATCCGCAAATATGTATGCCTCATGTTTATAACAAAATTATACCACTTTTAGGCCGTTTCAAAATACCAATACTATATCCCAAACTATATTCCCTAAAAGAAAAGGACAACTAAAGATAGTTGATAATTGTTAGAGGGGTGACAAATAATGCAATCACCGAAATCCGCAAATATGTATGCCTCATGTTTATACCAATACTATATCCCAAACTATATTAAGTGGCAAACTCGTTATTGCACATAAATAGAGGGGTGGGCACTCTCCACCGACAGAGAGAGAGGGGTGGCCACGAAGAGAGAGAGAGAGAGGTTGCCACGAAGAGACGGATAGGGGTATACTGCCCGTTAGATCAGTGGATCAACGGTTCGTGGAGTCGATCCGTGTGACAACGGCTCAACCAATCAGGATAAGTTTGGGCTTCTGTGAGCATTTGTGACAGTACTTGAGGGCAAAACTGAGTAGTACTAAGAATCCAAGGGCACATAAATAGTAAATAGACTAAGGGATTCAAACAAAAGAATTACAAAATGAAAATGTGTGTTTTGTAGAATATAATTCATATTGGGCTACATCAAATTATTTGCAATTCAAATATACATGAGTGTGACAATTATGGCATCATTTAGACAAACTATGTTTTGGGAAAGATGTTTTGCAAAGGGGTTTGGGTGGAAAACCATGCATCTTCATAGCTACACTAGTGATTCTGAGAAGTGGCAATTTATGGTAAAACTTGATTTATATATGTTTGTTAAGGTTTTCTAGGTGGCAGGTTGCGTAGGAAGACTCCATGAGTAGTTGCCACTATGTTTTTATTTTTTTGGATTTTTTGCGCATGAAATGACTCAATTAGCTATGTTAATCTCATTTGTTGACTCTCTGCTGACCAGCTACTTGAGGGTAAAACTGAGTATATTGCACTTGCCGGTCTAAGTCCTCGAGGGGAAAACTGAGTACATATAAAATTTCTGTATAAGGCCTGAGGTTATAACTGAGTACACCAAACGTCCCAGGGTTAGACTCGTGTAGCGGTGCACGCTGCAGCCGTGCATAGCGGACGCGTGTTGCGGTACACGCCACCTTCGTCTTTATAGAGCCCTTTTTCTCTCCCTCGACGCACGTTCTCACTGCAACCGCCTCTCCTGTCCCATCATCTTCTCCACAACCGAAGAAAAAACCCCGAAGAAAACCGCCGGCGATGGAGAAGAATGAGATGCCCATTGTCGGCGCATCGGCCGCCGCCCCCGTCCAGGCCCCTGTCGCTGCTTCCAACGTAGCAGCCGGCGCATCGGCCGTCCCGGCCCCTGTCGCTGCTTCCAACGTAGCAGCCGGCGCATCGGCCGCCGCCCCCGTCCAGGCCCCTGTCGCTGCTTCCAACGTAGCAGCCGGCGCATCGGCCGCCGCCACCGTCCAGGCCCCCGTCGCTTGGGACCCGTACGAACCAGTGCAGTACGACGCGCCGGAGAACCCCTACGACACCAGCATCGTCGACAACGAGCCGGAGGTAACCCTTTGTTCCCTTGTTCTTATCTCATTTCAATCCTTTTGTGTTAGATCTAGCGTTATTAGGGTTCGTCTGTTCCTAGTTCAATCCTTTTGTGTTAGATCTTGCGTTATTACTGTTCGTCTGTTCCTAGTTCAATCTTTTTGTGTTAGATCTTGCTATTACCTGGGTTTCGTCCGTTCCCAGTTCAATCCTTTTGTGTTAGATCTTGCGTTATTAGTGCTTTGTCTGTTCCTAGTTCAATCCTTTTGTGTTAGATCTGCGTTATTAGTGTTTGTGATTTGCTTTTGTTTAAGATTTGTGCCGATGATGATGAATATTTGGGCATAAATTGATTCAGGGTTTGGTCAGTAAACAATTGGTGTGTACAAATTTATTGTGCATGATCTTTGGTTTGCTGACTCAAATCCTGGATATAAGTGTGTCCAATGTAACTGAGGCTACCTCTTTTTTTCGAGCCCATATTATCATGCATGATTTTTTGTTCACTCTCTGTTCCATCATCGTTGCAATTGACTCCGTGTTTTTTGCACGATCTTTGGTGCTACGTGACAGGTGCAGAGCAGCGACGTCGACAGCGATGACGAGTCCTTCCACACCAAGACTCGTCACGTCCTCAGGAGGTTGCAGTCCGGCCATTACGATGGCCCCTTTGCTCGAGGCATTTACAAGTGCCCCTTCTGCAACAGGAAGCTCCGCGCCACCGACTTCAACTCCCTGGTGAACCATGCTGAATCCATTGGCAGATGTGGCGCTAGAGTTGGAAGGACCGTGAACGTGCATGCGTACATGGCCAAACACAAAGCACTTGGGATTCACCTGCGCAACCTCCAAGCGAGTCACACGCGCTACCTGGAGGCGTTGAACGTGCCTACTGCACTCTCTGTATGTGACTGCTCTATCTGTAGAGCAGCTTAAATTCATGTAAAATGTAGCTTATGTTGGATCTATCTGTCCTGAATATATCTATGCTATGTTGGTTGTTGTATGCAGCTTATCCTATATTTTCTCTGATTTGTGCCCTAGATTTCCTACCTGATTGGGTAAAAACGAAGGCATAAAGAAATGAATGGCGTTAAAAAACAGAAGGACAAGCTGCTCTAGATTTGCTACCAATTTGGGCTATCAAATATGAATGAGATCGAGCGAGAGAGAGGAAAAAGGTACATTGAAAACTGCTAATCTGGGCGAAAAGAGACAGAAACCACTCGTGCCCCCGTCCCGGACCCACACGGCTCCACACGCTACGGCCCCACACGCTACGGCCACACAAACACGGTCTCGTCCTGTCCCACGCGGTCCCTTCCTACCAGCCCCACACGACGCGGTCCCACACGACGCGACCCCACAAACGACACGACCCCACTCGTCAGCACGGAACGGTCAACTTAACGGATTCCTTCCGTCCGAGCTCCTTCTGCGGTTCAGAAGAGGGCTTGGGGAAAACTGAGGAAAAACTAAGGAGCTGGGGAAAACTGAGTACAACTAAGGACCCGAGGGCACGAAAATAGAAATTCCAAAAGAAAACTTGCTAAAGAGAATAATGTAGCTAAGGTTTGGACTATTACCACCACTAATGTTGATTCTTCACATGTTGCTAAACCTCCTACTATCAATGGTAAACTAGGTGTTGGTAATGTTTCTACTCCTAGTACAAAACGTGTAAAATTGCCTCGAAACTGCCGAATCACAAATTTTTCGTAATGATGTAGATCACAATGGTTTAGATTTTGATGATTGTCATATCTCTGAAGTTATTAAGTTCTTACAAAAACTTTCTAGAAGTCCTAATGCTAGTGCTATAAATTTGGTCTTTACAAAACATATTACAAATGCTCATTAAAGCTAGGAAGAGAAATTAAAACTTGAAGCTTCTATTCCTAGGAAGTTGGAAGATGGTTGGGAGCCCATCATTAAGATGAAACTCAATGATTTTGATTGTAATGCTTTATGTGATCTTGGTATGATTGCTATGCATAAGAAAGCCATGATATGCTTGACTTGCCACCATTGAAAATTGTTATTTGGATGTTAATCTTGCCGATAATGTTAAAAAGAAACCTTTGGGGAGGATTGATAATGTTCGCATTACGGTTAACAATAACTTTGTCCCCGTTGATTTTGTTGTCTTGGATATTGAATGCAATGCATCTTGTCCTATTGTTTTGGGAAGACCCTTTCTTCGAACTGTTGGAGCTATTATTGATATGAAAGAAGGAAATATTAAGTATCAATTTCCTCTAAGAAAGGTATGGAACACTTCCCCAGAAAGAGAATGAAGTTGCCTTTTGATTATATTATTAGAACAAATTATGATGTTGATGTTTCTTCTCTCTTGATGTTACTTGATTTTCACTTTCTGCTCTGCGCCTAGCAGAAAGGCGTTAAAGAAAAGCACTTCTTGGGAGACAACCCATGGTTTTATTTTTACTACTGTTTTGTTGAGTCTTGAAGTTGTTACTACTGTAGCAACCTCTCCTTATCATGTTATTGTGCCAAAGTCTCTGATAGTAAGGTTGATACTAGATTTGGATTTCTGCACAGAAACAGATTTCTTGTCTGTCACGAATTCGCGTCCTTCTCTCTGTAGAAGAATCAAAAAATTCTTCCAATTTACGTGCGTGATCCTCATATATGTACGCAACTTTCATTAGTTTTGAGTTTTTCCATCTGAGCAAGTTAAGTGTCTCTAGAAAATTTGTCTTTACGGACTGTTCTGTTTTGACAGATTCTGCCTTTTATTTCGCATTTCCTCTTTTGCTATGTTGAATGGATTTCTTTGTTCCATTAACTTTCAGTAGCCTTGGGTAATGTCCATAAGTGTTAAGAATATCTCTGAACATGTGAATTTTTGATTACGCACTAACCTTCTAATGAGTTTGCTTAAAGTTTGGTGTGGAGGAAGTTTTGAAGGGTCAAGAGAAGAGGATGATACAATATGATCAAGAAGAGTGAAAGTTCTAGCTTGGGGATGCCCCGTGGTTCATCCCCGCATATTTCAAGAAGACTCAAGTATCTAGCTTGGGATGCCCAAGGCATCCTCTATCGACAACTTATCAGGTTTCTTCTATTGAAACTATATTTTTATTCCGTCACATCTATGTTCTTTACTTGTGTGTGTTTTCATTTTTGTTTGTGTTTGAATAAATTCGGATCCTAGCAATCCATGTGTGGGAGAGAGACACGCCTCCGCTTTTTCATAAGGAACACTTGTGTTTTACTCTTAATGTTCATGGCGGAGTTGAAAGCTATTGCACTTATTGTTATTGTTGGAAACAGAAAATGCTTCATATTGTCTTGGATAATTTGATACAGCAATTGTTTTTGAGCTCTCAAGTAGGTCATGATTAAGCTCATGCATCAGTTTAAATCTATTAGTGGAGAATTACTCGTAGAGCTTGTTGAAATTGGTTTGCATGATTGGTCTCTAAGGTCTAGATATTTTCTCGGGTAAAAGTGTTTGAGCAACAAGGAAGACAAAGATAGAGTTGTATAATGTTTGCAATTGTTCTATAAGTTTTGTTGTACTGCTTATACTTGTGTTTGCTTCAACAACCTTGCTAGCCCAAACCTTGTACCGAGAGGAAATGCTTCTCGTGCATCAACACCTTGAGCCAAACCTATGCCATTTGTGTCCACCATATCTACCTACTATGTGGTATTTCCTGCCATTCCAAAGTAAATACTTCATGTGCTACCTTTAAACAATTCAAAAGTTATTATCTCTTATTTGTGTCAATGTTTTATAGCTCATGAGGAAGTATGTAGTGTGTTTTATCTTTCGATCTTGTCATTTACTTTGACAGACTTTCACAATGGACTAGTGGCTTCATCCGCTTATCCAATAATTTTGCAAAAAGAGCTGGCAACGGGGTTCCCAGCCCCAATTAATTAACTTTCATTAATAATTTTCTTCACATGTTTTGCCCTGATTCATCAGTAAGCAACTTAATTTTGCAAATAGACACTCCTCCATGGTATGTGAATGTTGGAAGGCACCCGAGGATTCGGTTAGCCATGGCTTGTGTAAGCAAAAGGTTGGGGGAGTGTCATCTAATAAATAAAACTAAAGTACATGTGTAAACAAAAGAGAAGAGGGATGATCTACCTTGTTGGTAGAAATAACGTCCTTCATGGGAGCCGCTCTTGAAAGTCTGGTTGATGAGGTAGTTAGAGTACCCACTACCATTCGCTGACAACAACACCTCTCAAAACTTTACTATGCTCTCTATATGATTTCATAAACTTAAAAAGCTCTAGCACATGATTAATCCCTGCTTCCCTCTCGCGAAGGCCATTCTTTACTTTTATGCTGAGTCAGTTTACCCACTTCCTCCATCTTAGAAGCAAATACTTGTGTCAACTGGCATTGATTCTTACATACTTGCTTATTTGCATTCATCATATTACTTTGTGTTGACAATTATCCATGATATGCATGTTGAAAGTTGAAAGCAACTGCTGAAACTTAAATCTTCCTATGTGTTGTTGCTTTTACTTTGAATTTATTGCTTTATGAGTTAACTCTTATGCAAGACTTTTGATGCTTGTCTTGAAAGTACTATTCATGAAAAGTTTTGTTATATGTTATCTATTTGTTAGCAACTATAGATCATTGCCTTGAGTCACTTCGTTCATCTCATATGATTTGCAATAGTATGATTAAGATTATGTTGGTAGCATGTCACTTCAGAAATTATTCTTTTTATCGTTTACCTACGAGGGCGAGTAGGAACTAAGCTTGGGGATGCTGATACGTCTCCAACGTATCCATAATTTCTGATGTTCCATGCTTGTTTTATGACAATACCTACATGTTTTGCTCACACTTTATAATGTTTTTATGCATTTTCCGGAACTAACCTATTAACGAGATGCCGAAGGGCCTGTTGCTGTTTTCTGCTGTTTTTGGTTCCAGAAAGGCTGTTCGGGCAATATTCTCGGAATTCGACGAAACGAAGACCCAACATCTTATTTTTCCCGGAACCTTCCAGAAAGTCAAAGGGGGACCAGAGGGGTGCCCTGGGCCCCACACATGGTGGCCGCGGGCTCCACCCTGGCGCCGGCCTAGTGTGAGGACCCCCGTGGCCCCTCCGACTCTCTTCGCCTATTTAAGCCGTCCGACCTAAAACATCGATACCGATTGACGAAACTCCAGAAAGACTCCAGGCGCCGCCGCCATCGCGAAACTCCAATTCGGGACCGAAACTCTGTTCCGCACCCTGCCGGGATGGGGGAAGTGCCCCGAAGCCATCTCCATCAACGCCACCGCCTCCATCATGCTCCGTGAGTAGTTCCCTATGGACTACGGGTTCTAGCTGTAGCTAGTTGGTATTCTCTCCCCCATGTACTTCAATACAATGATCTCATGAGCTGCATTACATGATTGAGATTCATCTGATGTAATCGGTGTTGTGTTTGTTAGATCCGATGGATTGTTACATTATGATTAGTCTATCTATAAAGTTTGTGAAGTTATTGTTGCTGCAATCTTGTTGTGTTTAATGCTTGTCACTAGGGCCCGAGTGGCATGATCTTAGATTTAAGCTCTATACTTATTGCTTAGATTATATCTACAAGTTGTTTGCACATGTCTATGTCTGGAACCCGAGGCCCCAAAGTGACAGAAATTGGGACAACCAGAGGGGAAGGCTTAGATATGAGGATCACATGTTTTCACGGAGTATTAATGCTTTGCTCCGGTGCTCTATTAAAAGGAGTACCTTGATACGTCGCAAACGTATCTATAATTTCTTATGTTCCATGCTACTTTTATTACAATACTTGAGTGTTTTACACGTACTTTACAGCGTTATTACACATTTTCCGGCACTAACCTATTAACAAGATGCCGGATGCCGCTTTGTTGTTTTCCGCTGTTTTTGGTTTCAGAAATCCTAGTAAGGAAATATTCTCGAATTGGATCTAAATGAACGCCCAGGGGCCTATTTTTGCACGAGCTTCAGTAGAAGAGGAGACTAAGTGGGGCCACGGGTGGCTGCACACCGGGGCGCGCGCCCGTGCCCTGGCCTCGCGGCCCTGTGGTGTCGGCCCCTCGTGACGCCCTTTAACCTACCCTTCCGCCTACTTAAAGCCTCTGTCGCGAAACCCCCTGTACCGAGAGCCACGATACGGAAAACATTACTGAGAGGCCGCCGCCGCTAATCCCATCTCGGGGATTCAGGAGATCGCCTCGGCACCCTGCCGGAGAGGGGAATCATCACCGGAGGGCTCTACATCATCATGCCCGCCTCCGGATTGATGCGTGAGTAGTTCATCCTTGGACTATGGGTCCATAGCTAGATGGTTGTCTTCTCCGCTTGTGCTTTCATTGTTATAGATCTTGTGAGCGCCTAACATGATCAAGATCATCTATTTGTAATGCTACATGTTGTGTTTGGTGAGATCCGATGAATAGAGAATACTATGTTAAGTTGATTATCAATCTATCATATATGTGTTGTTTATGTTCTTGCATGCTCTCCGTTGCTAGTAGAGGCTCTGGCCAAGTTGATACTTGTAACTCCAAGAGGGAGTAATTATGCTCGATAGTGGGTTCATGCCTCCATTAAATCTGGGACAGTGATAGAAAGTTCTAAGGTTGTGGATGTGTTGTTGCTACTAGGGATAAAACATTGATGCTTTGTCTAAGGATATTTGTGTTGATTACATACGCACCATACTTAATGCAATTATCTGTTGTTCGCAACTTAATACGGAAGGGGTTCGGATGATAACCTGAAGGTGGATTATTTAGGCATATGCATGCTGGATAGCGGTCTATGTACTTTGTCGTAATGCCCTGATTAAATCACATAGTAATCATCATTGATATGTATTGAATCTTTATTTGTCAATTGCTCGCCTGTAATTTGTTCACCCAGCATGCTAGTTATCTTATTGGAGAGACACCACTAGTGAACTGTGGACCCCGGTCCATTCTTTTACATCTGAATACATTCTACTGCTTTTACTGTTCTTTGCAAACAACCACCATCTTCCACTCGATACGCTTAATCCTTTGTTTTCAAGCGGTGAGATTGACAACCTCACTGTTACATTGGGGCAAAGTACTTTAATTGTGTTGTGCAGGTTCCACGTTGGCGCCGGTTTCACTGTGTTGCGCCGCACTACATTCCTCCACCAACAACCTTCACGTGCTTTTGGCTCCTACTGGTTCGATAACCTTGGTTCTTTCTGAGGGAAAACTTGCTGCCGTGCGCATCACACCTTCCTCTTGGGGTTCCCAACGGACGTGTACATCTACGCGCATCAAGCTATTTTTCTGGCGCCGTTGCCGGGAGATCAAGACACGCTGCAAGGGGAGTCTCCACTTCCAATCTCTTTTACTTTGTTTTTGTCTTGCTTTATTTTATTTACTACTTTGTTTGCTGCACTTAAACAAAACACACACAAAATTAGTTGCTAGCTTTACTTTATTTACTATCTTGTTCCCTATATCAAAAACAAAAAAAATAGTTACTTTACTTATTGTCTTGTTTACTTGTTCTATATCAAAACACAAAAAAAATTAGTTACTTGCACTTAGTTTACTTTTGTTATCATGTCTAGTTCCGTACCTGTTACTTCTTCACCTGAAGAATTAGTCTTTACTTTTAAACAAGGGGATGAGGAGAGTTTTAAAGATGCTTGGTCTAGAATTTTTGATGCTTATCGTAAAGTTGAACCTCAAATGACTCTAAGTTTGCTCCTTAGTAATTTTTATTTTGGGCTTATGATTCGCTATAGATATGCCTTAGATGCTATAGTGGGAGGAGATTTCCTTCATTGCAACGGTGATCAAGCTTTTAATGCCATAAAAAAATTGGTTGCATCACATAGTTTGGCTAATAACTTTGATTCAGCTCTTATTAGCATTTATAATAGATTAAACACTCTTGAGACAAATGCATCTTACTTGAAGGAAAGTTGTGGTTATGTTCGAAACCGTCTTGATGAAGTTTTAGTGAACTCTGAACCCTCAATGTGGAAACCTACTATTAAAGTTATTATTGGTGGTGAAACTTTTCATGCCCGTTGTGATATTATGTCTGAATTTTGTCTTATGCCTAAGAGTATTTATGAATCTTTGACACTTTGGGGGCTTGTTGAAGGGGGAGAAGGAATAACTCTTATTGATAACTCCGTTATAATACCTAAGGGAATAGCCGAGAGTGTGCATACAACCATTCTTGGAAGAACGGTATCCACTGATTATCTTGTTATTGAATGTGTAGGAACTGGACAAATCACACTTGGAAGATCCCTGCTGAAACTATTGGGAGCAATCATAAATGCAGGAGAAGGCACCCTAAAAATCCCACTAGGAGGCCGACATGTATTCCCTAAACCAAAGAATAAGAAAAAGAACAAGAAGGGTAAGTGTAAGGCCCGAGGTAATGTTGATGCTCCATCTCTTGATGTTACTTGATTTGCACTTTCTGCGCCTAGCTGAAAGGCGTTAAAGAAAAGCACTTCTTGGGAGATAACCCATGTGTTTATTTTAATACAGCAATTTTTGTTTTGTTGAGTCTTGGAAGTTGTTTACTACTGTAGCAACCTCTCCTTATCATGTTTTTGTGCCAAGTAAAGTTTCTATGTTAAAGTTGATGTTATATTTGGGATCGCTGCGCAGAAACAGCATTGCTGTCTGTCACGAATTCTGGCATAAGTCTCTGTAAAAAATTCGAAAAAATCTGCAAATTTACGAGCGTGATCCTCAGATATGTACGCAACTTTCATTAGTTTTGAGTTTTTCCATTTGAGCAAGTTAAGTGCCCAGTCCAGATGCATCTTTACGGACTGTTCTATTTTTGACAGATTCTGTCTTTTATTTCGCATTGCCGCTTTTGCTATGTTGAATGAGTTTCTTTGTTCCATTAACTTTCAGGAAGCTTTGTGCAATGTCCAGAAGTGTTAAGAATGATTGTGTCACCTCTGAATATGAATTTGTGGTTATGCACTAACCCTCTAATGAGTTTGCTTGAAGTTTGTGTGAATGAAGTTTTCAAGGGTCAAGAGAAGAGGATGATATACTATGATTAAGAAGAGTGAAAGGTCTAAGCTTGGGGATGCCCCGGTGGTTCATCCCTGCATATTTTAAGAAGACTCAAGCATCTAAGCTTGGGATGCCCAAGGCATCTCTTCATCGACAACATTATCAGGTCACTTCTAGTGAAACTATATTTTTATTCCATCACATTCTTATGTTCTTTACTTGGAGCGTCGGTTTGTTTTTATTTTTGTTTTGTTTTGAATAAAGTTGGATCTCGCCATTCTTATATTGGAGATATTACGCTCCGCTTTTTCATATGGAACACTTGTGTTCTTAATTGTGCTTAATGTTCATGGCGAAAGCTTATTGCTTCGTTAAATTGCTATTTGGTTGAAATTGGAAAGTGCTGCATATGGTTTGGTAAATTTGGCAATTGTTTGAGCTCTTATAGATCATGTTTAAGCTCTTGCATCATGTAGTTTAATCTATTAATGAAGAACTACCGTAGAGCTTGTTTAATTTGGTTTACATGATTGGATCTCTCTAAGTCTAGATATTTTCAGGTAAAATGTTTGAACAACAAGGAAGACAGCGTAGCCTTATAATGCTTGCAATATGTTCTTGTGTGAGTTTTGCTGTACCTGTTCATACTTGTGTTTGCTTCAAACAACCTTGTTATCCCAAACTTGACCGAGAGGAAATGCTTCTCGTGCATCCAAACACCTTGAGCCAAACTCCATGCCATTTGTGTCCACCATATCTACCTACTATGTGGTATTTTTTCTGCCATTCCAAAGTAAATTACTTGAGTGCTACCTTTAAAATTTCATTCCTCTACCTTTACAATATATAGCTCATGGGACAAATAGCTTAAAAACTATTGTGGTAATGAATATGTAGTTATGTGTCTTAATTCTTATAAGTTGCTTGTTGAGCGGTAACCATGTTTTCTGGGGACGCCATCAACTTTACCTTTGTTGGATATCATGTGAGATGCTATGCATGTTCGTCTTGTCTGAAGTAGTGGACTTCACGATCAAATGGTTTGAGTATGCATATGTTAGAGAAGAACATTGGGCCGCTAACTAAAGCCATGTATCATGGTGGAAGTTTCAGTTTTGACATACAACCTCAATCTCTTATGAGAATATTAACTATTGTTGAATGCTTAAGCATGAAAAAGAGGAGTCCATTATCTGTTGTCTATGTTGTCCCGGTATGGATGTCTAAGTTGAGAATAATCAAAAAGCGAGAAATCCAATGCATGCTTTCTCCTTAGACACTTGTACAGGCGGCATAGAGGTACCCCTTTGTGACACTTGGTTGAAGCATATGTTATGCGATGAGAATCCGTGTTTCCGAGATAGTAGGACAAGGTGCGAGCACTATTGGTACTCTATGCATGAGACATGCAACTTGTAGGAAGTATTATGCATAGCACATATGAATTATTACGGCACATATGAATTATTACTACCGTTGACAAAATTGTTTCTATGTTTTCAAAACAAAAAGCTCTAGCACAAAAATAGTAATCAATGCTTCCCTCTGCGAAGGGCTAATCTTTTACTTTATTGTTGAGTCAGTTTACCCATTCCCTTCTATCTTAGAAGCAAACACTTGTGTTAACTGCGTGCATTAATTCTTACATGTTTACTTATTGCACCCATTATATTACTCTATGTTGACAAATATCCATGAGATATACATGTTACAAGTTGAAAGCAATTGCTGAAACTTAATCATCCTTTGTGTTGCTTCAATGCATTCTACTATGAATTTATTGCTTATGAGTTAGCTCTTATGCAAGTCTTATTGATACTTGTCTTGAAAGTATTATTCATGAAAAGTTTTGCTATATGATTCATTTGCTTAGTCATTATCTTTGTTAGCAATCTTTTGTTCAGATCACTCCATCATCTCATATGCTTTACAATAATGTTGATCAAGATTATGTTGGTAGCATGTCACTTCAGAAATTATTTGTGTTATCGTTACCTACTCGAGGACAGAGGAACTAAGCTTGTGGGGATGCTTGATACGTCGCAAATGTATCTATAATTTCTTATGTTCCATGCTACTTTTATTACAATACTTGAGTGTTTTACACATACTTTACAGCGTTATTTTACATTTTCCAGACTAACCTATTAACAAGATGCCGAAGTGCCAGTTGCTGCTATTTTTGGTTTCAGAAATCCTAGTAAGGAAATATTCTCGGAATTGGACGAAATCAACGCCCAGGGGCCTATTTTTGCACGAAGCTTCCGGAAGTCCGAAGAGACGGGGGGGCCACGAGGTGGCCAGTTGGCGGTGCGGCCTGTGCCCTGGCCGCGCCCTCGTGGTGTCGGCCCTCGTGACGCCCTTTGACCTACCCTTCCGCTACTTAAAGCCTCCGTCGAAACCCCCTGTACCGAGAGCCACGATACGGAAAACGTACTGAGAGGCCGCCGCCGCCAATCCCATCTCGGGGATTCAGGAGATCGCCTCCGGCACCCTGCCGGAGAGGGGAATCATCACCGGAGGGGCTCTACATCATCATGCCCGCCTCCGGATTGATGTGTGAGTAGTTCATCCTTGGACTATGGGTCCATAGCAGTAGCTAGATGGTTGTCTTCTCCGCTTGTGCTTTCATTGTTATAGATCTTGTGAGCTGCCTAACATGATCAAGATCATCTATTTGTAATGCTATATGTTGTGTTTGGTGAGATCCGATGAATAGAGAATACTATGTTAAGTTGATTATCAATCTATCATATATGTGTTGTTTATGTTCTTGCATGCTCTCTGTTGCTAGTAGAGGCTCTGGCCAAGTTGATACTTGTAACTCCAAGAGGGAGTAATTATGCTCGATAGTGGGTTCATGCCTCCATTAAATCTGGGACAGTGAAAGTTCTAAGGTTGTGGATGTGCTGTTGCTACTAGGGATAAAACATTGATGCTTTGTCTAAGGATATTTGTGTTGATTACATTACGCACCATACTTAATGCAATTATCTGTTGTTCGCAACTTAATACTGGAAGGGGTTCGGATGATAACCTGAAGGTGGATATTTAGATGCATGCTGGATAGCGGTCTATGTACTTTGTCGTAATGCCCTGATTAAATCACATAGTATTGAATCTTTATTTGTCAATTGCTCGCCTGTAATTTGTTCACCCAGCATGCTAGTTATCTTATTGGAGAGACACCACTAGTGAACTGTGGACCCCGGTCCATTCTTTTACATCTGAATACATTCTACTGCTTTTACTGTTCTTTGCAAACAACCACCATCTTCCACTCGATACGCTTAATCCTTTGTTTTCAGCAAGCCGGTGAGATTGACAACCTCACTGTTACGTTGGGGCAAAGTACTTTGATTGTGTTGTGCAGGTTCCACGTTGCGCCGGCACTGGTGTTGCGCCGCACTACATTCCTCCACCAACAACCTTCCGTGCTTCTTGGCTCCTACTGGTTCGATAACCTTGGTTTCTTTCTGAGGGAAAACTTGCTGCTGTGCGCATCACACCTTCCTCTTGGGGTTCCCAACGGATGTGTACATCTACGCGCATCATACCTTAATTTCCAGTAGATTCCCTAGAGGCCCGGCTGCCACCGGCTGGTAGGACAAAAGATGTTGTACAAGTTTCTCATTGCGAGCACGTATGACTATATATGGAAAACATGCCTACATGATTAATAATCTTGATGTTCTGTCTTAATGCTATTTCAATCCTATCAATTGCCCAACTGTAATTTGTTCACCCAACACTTGTTATTGGAGAGTTACCACTAGTGTAGATAGCTGGGAACCCCGTCCATCTCTCATCATCATACCCGTTCTACATGTCATTAGTATCAACTATTTTCGGTGCCATTACCTCTATGTTACTCATATCGCTCTTGTTATCACATTACCGCTCTCATATTACCGCTGCTTTCACATCACCCATGTTACTAGTGCTTTTCCAGGTGCAGCTGAATTGACAACTCAGTTGTTAAGGCTTATAAGTATTCTTTACCTTCCCTTGTGTCGAATCAATAAATTTGGGTTTTACTTCCCTCGAAGACTGATGCGATCCCCTATACTTGTGGGTCATCAGTGATTTATCATGATTAAATGGTTTGCGTATACATATTGTTACAGAAGAACATTGGGCAGCTAACCAAAGCCATGTATCATGGTGGAAGTTTTCAGTTTGGACATTAATCCTCAATCTCTCATGAGAATATTATTGTTGTTGAATGCTTATGCATTAAAGAGGAGTCCATTGTCTGTTTTCTATGTTGTCCCCATGGATGTCCTTAGTTGAGATCTATAAAAAACGAGAAATCAAATGCGATTTATAGACCTTTGTACAAGCGGCATAGAGGTACACCTTTGTGACACTTGGTTGAAACATATGTTATGCAATGATAATCCATGTAAATCCAAGCTAATTAGGAAAAGGTGCGGCACTATTGGTATTCGATGCATGAGGCTTGCAACTTGTAGGAAGTTTTATGCATAACACATATGAATTATTACTACCGTTGACAAAATTGTTTCTATTCTTTTCAAAATAAAAGCTCTAGCACAAAAATAGTAATCCATGCTTCCTCTCGCGAAGGGCCTTTCTTTTACTTTATGTTGAGTCAGCTTACCTACTTTTCTATCTTAGAAGCAAACACTTGTGTCAACTGTGTGCATTGATTCTTACATGTTTGCTTATTGCGCTTGTTATATTACTTTATGTTGACAATTATCCATGAGATATACATGTTACAAGTTGAAAGCAATTGCTGAAACTTAATCATCCTATGTGTTGCTTCGAACCTTTTACTTTGAATCTATTGCTTTATGAGTTAGCTCTTATGCAAGTCTTTTTGATACTTGTCTTGAAAGTACTATTCATGAAAAGTTTTGCTATATGATTCAGTTGTTTAGTCATTATCTCTTTGTTAGCAATCTATTGCTTCGAATCACTTCATTCACCTCATATGCTTTACAATAATGTTGATCAAGATTATGTTGGTAGCATGTCACTTTAGAAATTATTGTTTTTATCGTTTACCTACTCGAGGGCGAGTAGGAACTAAGCTTGGGGATGCTTGATACGTCTCCAACGTATCTATAATTTCTTATATTCCATGCTAGTTTTATGACAATACCTACATGTTTTGTTCACACTTTATGATGTTTTGACAATACCTACATCTTATTTTTCCACGGAGTTTCCAGAAGACCGAAGAGGATACGAAGTGGGGCCACGAGGAGCCGCCACCATAGGGCGGCGCGCCAAGGAGGGGCCCACGCCACCTATGGAGTGGGCCCTCGGGTGCCTCCTCAAGCTGCCCTTCCGCCTACTTAAACTCTCCGTCGCGAAAACCCTAGTACCGAGAGCCACGATACGAGAAAAGTTCCACGCCGCCACCGCCAATCCCATCTCGGGGGATTCAGAGATCGCCTCCCGCACCTGCCTGAGAGGGGAATCATCACCGGAGGGCTCTACATCACCATGCCCGCCTCCGGAATGATGCGTGAGTAGTTCATCCTTGGACTATGGGTCCATAGCAGTGAGCTAGATGGTTGTCTTCTCCTCTTGTGCTATCATGTTTAGATCTTGTGAGCTGCCTAACATGATCAAGATCATCTATTTGTAATGCTACATGTTGTGTTTGGTGGGATCCGATGAATATGGAATACTATGTCAAGTTGATTATTGATCTATCATATATGTGTTGTTTATGTTCTTGCATGCTCCGTTGCTAGTAGAGGCTCTGCCAAGTTGATACTTGTAACTTCAAGAGGGAGTATTTATGCTCGATAGTGGGTTCATGCCTCCATTGAATCTGGGACAGTGACAGAAAGTTCTAAGGTTGTGGATGTGTTGTTGCCACTAGGGATAAAACATCGATGCTTTGTCTAAGGATATTTGTGTTGATTACATTACGCACCATACTTAATGCAATTGTCTGTTGTTTGCAACTTAATATCGGAAGGGGTGCGGATGCTAACTTAAGGTGGACTTTTTAGGCATAGATGCATGCTGGATGGCGGTCTATGTTCTTTGTCGTAATGCCCCGATTAAATCTCATAGTGATCATCATGATATGTATATGAATCTTTATTTTTCAATTGCCTCACCTGTAATTTGTTCACCCAAGATGCTATTTATCTTATTGGAGAGGCACCACTAGTGAACTGTGGACCCCGGTCCTTTCTTTTACATCTGAAATACAATCTACTGCAATCTATGTTCTCTGTTGTTCTTTGCAAACAAACATCATTCTCCACACTATAGTTTAATCCTTTGTTTTCAGCAAGTGAGATTGACAACCTCACTTACGTTGGGGCAAAGATCTTGATTGTGTTGTGCAGGTTCCACGGTGGCGCCTCACTGGTGTTGCGCCGCACTACACTCCTTCACCAACAACCTTCACGTGGCCTTCATCTCCTATTGGTTCGATAAACCTTGGTTTCATACTGAGGGAAACTTGCTATACGCATCACACCTTCCACTTGGGGTTCCCAACGGACGTGTTCTTCACGCGTTATCACCCCCTCAGACTCCGTCTTTGTTATAAAATATTGCTTTCGATAAAATATAAAACAACAAAAAACAGAATGGCACTATGGCATCTTGTTAATATGTTAGTGCTGGAAAATTTATAGAAGTGCAATGAAGTGTAAGCAAAACATATATAAATTGGTGTAAAACAAGCATGAAGCATCAAAAATTATAGATACATTTGCAACGTATTACCAGCTTAGGTCAACATGAGTATATTTTTTTTGTATTTCATTAATGATGGCTTATGAATGGTGTAAATCATGGGGTTGTTTCACTAACATTTGTGATGAGGAGGACATAGAGCATAGGTAGCGCAGATGTGTTGGCATAAATCATGGGCAATGAAGAGCACTAAAGACGAATGATGACCAGACCCTTTTTATAAGGAGGAAGGCAAGCGACATGTAGGGTGTCCCTTGGCCCAAATAGGGATCGGCAGACACGACCAAGAAGCCGGAAGGAAACACCTAGGACACATACAAAGAAATGACGACCAGTCCATGTCGAGAAAATCGGTAGGGAAGGCGGCCAACCCGGATGATTGTGCAGGAGGAAGAAATAGCGTTGATGCAAAGGCGCGAGAGGGATGAAAAATCACATGGTAGAGGACTCCCATTTAAATGTAGAAGATAGGATTATCATCTCTCACACTTAGACTCGGTCATAGTGGAGAGTAACATAGAGTAGTAACATGTGCATGTTACTACTCTATGTTACTACCTTCATAGTGGGTAGTTACATATATATGGCATCATGTATGTTATGTTTATTTGATTGTAGACTCATCTTGTCTTGAGAAGTGTGATGTTATGGTAACATAGCTACCTCCTTCTACGGTAAAGCACACGTCCGTTGGAACCCCAAGAGGAAGGTATGATGAGTACAGCAGCGAGTTTCCCTCAGTAAGAAACCAAGGTTATCGAACTAGTAGGAGATGAAAATCACGTGAAGGTTGTTGGTGAAGGAGTGTAGTTGATACGTCTCAAACGTATCCATAATTTCTGATGTTCCATGCTTGTTTTATGACAATACCTACATGTTTTGTTCACACTTTATATCGTTTTGATGCATTTTCCGTAACTAACCTATTGACGAGATGCGGAAGTGTCGTTTTCTGCTGTTTTTGGTTTCAGAAATCCTAGTAAGGAAATATTCTCGGAATTGGACGAAATCAACGCTCGCATCTTAGAATTCCACGAAGCTCCACCGAGAGAACCAGGGGGGCCACAGGGGCCCCACACAATAAGGCGCGCGACGAGGGGGGGGCGCGACGGCCTCACCGTGGGGCCCTCGTAGCTTTTCGACCCGCCCTTCGCCTATTTAAGCCTCCGACCTAAAACCCGAGACGAAAAAGCCACGGTACGAGAAACCTTCAGAGCCGCCGCCATCGCGAAGCCAAGATCCGGGGGACAGGAGTCTGTTCCGGCACGCCGCCGGACGGGGAAGTGCCCCCGGAAGGCTTCTCCATCGACACCACCGCCATCTCCATCAATGTTGTTGCTCCCATGATGAGGAGGGAGTAGTTCTCCCTCGAGGCTAAGGGCTGTACCGGTAGCTATGTGGTTAATCTCTCTCTCTGTACTCCAATACAATGATCTCATGAATTGCTTTGCATGATTGAGATCTATATGATGAGCTTTGTATCGCTACTATCCATGTGCTACTCATGTGATGTTATTGTAGTCTATTCCTCCCATGGTGTAAAGCCGCGTGTGTGCATCATGTGGTTCTTGTTGTAGGCTATGATCATGATCTCTTGTAGGTTGTGGAGTTAATTATCATTATGATAATATTGATGTGATCTATTCCTCCTTTCATAGCGTAATGTGGACAGTGTGTATGCTATGTTAGTTCTTGGTTTATTTTGCAAAGATCTATTATGCTCTAAGGTTACTTAAATATGAATACCGAATGTTGTGGCGCTTGTTAACTCCGGAGGGAGCTCTTGTAGCCCTACACAACGAATGGTGTTTGTCATCCAACAAAAGAGTGTATGTAGCACAAATGAGAGAAGTTATTAATTTATTATGCGATCAATGTTGAGAGTGTCCACTAGTGAAAGTATGATCTAGGCCTTGTTTCCAATACTGCAAACACCGCTTACTTACTGTTCTGTTGCATGTTTACTCGCTGCCATATTTTATTCAGATTTCTACCACTCATATACATCCATACTACTTGTATTTCATATCTCTTCGCCGAACTAGTGCACTATACATCTGACAAGTGTATTAGGTTGTTGGGACACAAGAGACTTCTTGTATCATGATTGCGGTTGCTTGAGAGGATATCTTTGACTCTTCCTCCCGAGTTCGATAAACCTTGGGTGATCACTTAGCAGTCTTCTTATTCTACAAACCTCTGTTTGGAGGCCCAACACTCTTTACAGAAGTGTGCTGAGAGACATCAGCTATTTTCAAGGCGCGTTGCCGGGGAGGAAAGGTAAAAGGCACTCATACTGTCCCAACTAAGTTATTTTCTCATGCCGTTGTAAGTGCTCGAAGCTATTCCTTTAGATCCCGCAATTGCATCTTTTGGTTTCTTGTTTACACTAGTTAGGCATAATGGAAAGCAACAGTGAGCTTCTTATTCTATTTCCCGAGTTAAGACATGGATTGTTTGCTGCGAAAATTAAAAAACCTATGGAATCTTATTTGCATGCTAGTAGCAATGATATTAGTATGAACGCTTTGAACACCATTGTTTCTAATGATATGGAAAATTCTAAGCTTGGGGAAGCTGGTTTTGATGAGCATGATATTTTTAGTCCCCAAGCATTGAGGAGAAAATTTTCTTTGATGATACTTTGCCTCCTATTTATGATGATTATAATGATAGTGGTCTTTTGGTGCCGCCTACTATTGAGAGTAAATTTTATTATGATTATACTATGCCTCCTACACTTGATGAGAATAATAATGATAGCTACTTTGTTGGATTTGCTCCCACTACAACTAATAAAATTGATTATGCTTATGTGGAGAGTAATAATTTTATGCATGTGGCTCATGACAAGAATGTTTTATGTGATAGTTATATTGTTGAGTTTGTTCATGATGCTACTAAAAGTTATTATGAGAGAGGGAAACATGGTTATATGCATCTTAATAATATTAAGTTTCCTCTTTATGTTGAGAATCTTGAAATTGCGCTTGTGTTGCTTTTCTATGCTTACCACTTTGTTCTTCAAGAATTTATTTGTGTACAAGATTCCTTTTCATAGGAAGTGGGTTAGGCTTAAATGTGTTTTGAATTTGCTTCTTGATGTTCTCTTTTGCTTCAAATCTTATTTCTTGCGAGAGTATCATTAAAATGCTGAGCCCATCTTAATGGCTATAAAGAAAGCACTTCTGGGAGATAACCCATGTGTTTATTTTGCTACTATTTTTTTGAGTCTTGGAAGTTGTTTACTACTGTAGCAACCTCTCCTTATCATGTTTTTGTGCCAAGTAAGTCTCTATGGTAAAGTTGATGCTAGATTTGGATTGTGCAGTAAACAACATTCTTTCTATCACAATTTGCGCAGATCTCTTGGTAGAAGAGTCGAAAAAATCTGAAAATTTACGTGCGTGATCCTCAGATATGTACGCAACTTTCAATAGTTTTGAGTTTTTCCGTTTGAGCAAGCTAAGTGCCCCTGCAAAATTCGTCTTTACGGACTGTTCTGTTTTTGACAGATTCTGCCTTTTATTTCGCATTGCCGCTTTTGCTATGTTGAATGAGTTTCTTTGTTCCATTAACTTTCAGAAGCTTTGTGCAAGTCCAGAAGTGTTAAGAATGATTGTGTCACCTCTGAACATGTGAATTTTTATTATGCACTAACCCTCTAATGAGTTTGCTTTAAGTTTGATGTGGAGGAAGTTTTCAAGGGTCAAGAGAAGAGGATGATATACTATGATCAAGAAGAGTGAAAGGTCTAAGCTTGCCCCCTGGTTCATCCCTGCATATTTTAAGAAGACTCAAGATCTAAGCTTGGGGATTCCCAAGGCATCCCTTCTTCATCGACAACTTATCAGGTCACTTCTAGTGAAACTATATTTTTATTCCGTCACATCTTATGTACTTTACTTGGAGCGTCTGTGTGCTTTTATTTTCGCTTGTTATTTTCATTCTCTGAATAAATTCATGCTCATGTGGGAGAGAGACACGCTCCGCTTTTTCATATGGAACACTAGTGTTCTTCATTTTTGCTTTTAATGTTCAAGGGCGAAAGTTGATCACTTCACTTGTTGCTATTTGGTTGGAATCAGAAAATGCTTCATATGGTCTTGAATAATTTGATATTTGGCAATTGTTTTGAGCTCCATAGATCATGTTTAAGCTCTTGCATCATGTAGTTTAATCTATTAGTGGAGAACTACCGTAGAGCTTGTTAAAATTTGGTTTGCATGATTGGTCTCTCTATGTCTAGATACTTTAAAAGTGTTTGAGCAACAAGGAAATAAGTGCAGAGTTTTGAATGCTTGCAATATGTTCTTATGTAATTTTTGTTGTACAACTCCATAATTTTGTTCGTCTTGCACCTTGCCAGTCAAAGCCTTGTACTGAGAGGAAAGCAGCATCCAACCTTGAGCCAAAACCTATGCCATTTGTGTCCACCATATCTACCTACTATGTGGTATTTCTTGCATTCCAAGTAAATACTTCATGTGCTACCTTAAACAATTCAAAAGTTATCTCTTATTTGTGTCAATGTTTTATAGCTCATGAGGAAGTATGTGTGCTTTATCTTTCGATCTTGTCATTTATTTCTCGGACTTTCACAATGGACTAGTGGTTCATCCGCTTATCCAATTTTGCAAAAAGAGTCAAGCAATGGGTTCCCAGCCCCAATTAATTAACTTGCATTAATAATTCTCTTCACATGTTTTGCTCTGATCTATCAGTAAGCAACTTAAATTTGCAAATAGACACTCCTCCACAGTGAATGTTGGAAGGCACCGAGATTCGGCTAGCCATGGCTTGTGTAAGCAAAGGTTGGGGGAGTGTCATCTAATAAATAAAACTAAAGTACATGTGTAAACAAAAGAGAAGAGAGATGATCTTCTTGGGTAGAGATAACGTCCTTCATGGGAGCCGCTCCTGAAAGTCTGGTTGATAAGGTAGTTAGAGTACCCGCTACCATTCGTTGACAACAACAAACACCCTCTCAAAATTTTACTTTTATGTTTCTATATGATTTCAAAACTTGAAAGCTCTAGCACATGATTTAATCCCGCTTCCCCCCCGCGGGAAGGGCCATTCTTTACTTTCTGAGTCAGTTACCTACTTCTTTCTATCTTAGAAGCAAACACTTGTGTTAATCGTGTGCATTGATTCTTACATTTTACTTATTGCACTTGTTATATTACTCTATGTTGACAATATCTATGAGATATACATGTTACAAGTTGAAAGCAATTACTGAAACTTAATCATCCTTTGTGTTGCTTCAATGCATTCTACTTTGAATTTATTGCTTATGATTTAGCTCTTATGCAAGTCTTATTGATACTTGTCTTGAAAGTACTATTCATGAAAAGTTTTGTTATATGATTCATTTGTTTAGTCATTATCTTTGTTAGCAATCTTTTGCTTCGATCACTCCATCCATTCATATGCTTTATACAATGTTGGATCAAGATTATGTTGGTAGTATGTCACTCAGAAATTATTTGTTGTTATCGTTTACCTACTGAGCGCAGAAATTAAGTTTGGGGATGCTTGATACGTCTCCAAACGTATCCATTATGTTCCATGCTTGTTTTATGACAATACCTACATGCTTTGTTCACACTTCATATCGTTTTGATGTATTTTCGGAACTAACCTATTGATGAGATGCAGGTTAGCCAGGTTTCTGCTTTTTGGTTTCAGAAATCTTAGTAAGGAAATATTCTTGAAATAAAAACAGCGTAAAACAGAACTGCATCGTGACATCTTGTTAATAGGTTAGTCCCGAAAATGCATAAAAACATTATAAAGTGTGAACAAAACATGTAGGTATTGTCATAAAACTAGCATGGAACATAAGGAATTATAGATACGTTGGAGACGTATCAAGCATCCCCAAGCTTAGTTCCTACTCGCCCTCGAGTAGGTAAACGATAAAAAGAATAATTTCTGAAGTGACATGCTACCAACATAATCTTGATCAATACTATTGTAAAGCATATGAGATGAATGAAGTGACTCAAAGCAATGGTCTATAGTTTGCTAACAAAAAGATAATGACTAAATAACTGAATCATATAGCAAAACTTTTCATGAATAATACTTTCAAGACAAGCATCAAAAAGTCTTGCATAAGAGTTAACTCATAAAGCAATAGATTCTTAACACAAGGTTTTGAAGCAACACAAGGAAGATTTAAGTTTCAGCAATTGCTTTCAACTTTCAACATGCATATCTCATGGATAATGCATAATTGTCAACACAAAGTAATATAATAAGTGCAATAAGCAAGCATAAGAATCAATGCACACAGTTACAAGTGTTTGCTTCTAAGATAGAAAGAAGTAGGTAAACTGACTCAACATAAAGTAGAGGGAAGGAGGGATTAAATCATGTGCTAGAGCTTTTCAAGTTTTGAAATCATATAAAGAGCATAAAAATAAAGTTTTGAGAGGTGTTTGTTGTTGTCAACGAATGGTAGTGGGCATTCTAACCCCCTTGTCAAACAGACTTTCAAAGAGCGGCTCCCATGAAGGACGTTATCTCTACCAACAAGGTAGATCCCTCTTCTCTTTTGTTTACACATGTATTTTAGTTTTATTTATAGATGACACTCCTCCCAACCTTTTTCTTTCACAAACCATGGCTAACCGAATCCTCGGGTGCCTTCCAACATTTCACATACCATGGAGGAGTGTCTATTACAAAATTAAGTTGCTTAATGATAAATCAGGGCAAAACATGTGAAGAGAATTATTAATGAAAGTTAATTAATTGGGGCTGGGCACCCCGTTGCCAACTCTTTTTGCAAAATTATTGGATAAGCGGATGTATATGCCACTAGTCCATTGGTGAAAGTCTGTCCAACAAGATTGAAAGATAAAACACCACATACTTCCTCATGAGCTATAAAACATTGACACAAATAAGGAGTAATAAAGTTTGTTTAAAGGTAGCACATGAAGTATTTACTTGGAATGGCAGAAAATTACCACATAGTAGGTAGTTATGGTGGACACAAATGGCATAGGTTTTGGCTCAAGGTTTTGGATGCACGAGAAGCATTCCTCTCAGTACAAGGCTTTGGCTAGCAAGGTTGTTTGAAGCAAACACAAGTATAAACCGTACAACAAAAATTACACAAGAACATATTGCAAGCATTATAAGACTCTACACTGTCTTCCTTGTTGCTCAAACACTTTTACCAGAAAATATCTAGACCTTAGAGAGACCAATCATGCAATCCAAATTTCAACAAGCTCTACGGTAGTTCTCCACTAATAGGTTTAAACTACATGATGCAAGAGCTTAAACATGATCTACTTGAGAGCTCAAAACAATTGCCAAGTATCAAATTATTTAAGATAATATACCAATTACCACATGAAGCATTTTCTCGTTTCCAACCAAATAACAATAAGTATAAGTGCTGCGGTTTTCGCCATGAACATGAAAAATAAAACGAAGAACACAAGTGTTCAAATGAAAAAGCGGAGCGTGTCTCTCTCCCACACAAGCATGTTAGGATCCGATTTATTAAGAAAACTTAAAATAACAAACGAGAATAAAAGCACACGGACACTCCAAGTAAAACACATAAGATGTGACTAATTAAAATATAGTTTCACTAGAGGTGACCTGATAAGTTTTGATGAAGAAGGGGATGCCTTGGGCATCCCCAAGCTTAGACGCTTGAGTCTTCTTTAAATATGCAGGGATGAACCACGGGGCATCCCCAAGCTTAGACTTTTCACTCTTCTTGATCATATTATATCATCCTCCTTTCTTGATCCTTGAAAACTTCCTTCACACCAAACTCAAAGCAATCTCATTAGAGGGTTAGTGCATAATCAAAAATTCACATGTTCAGCAAGGACACAATCATTCCCAGCACTGGACATTACCCAAGGCTACTGAAATTTAATAGAGCAAAGAAATCCACTCAAACACAAAAGAGGCAATGCGAAATAAAAGGCAGAATCTGTCAAACAGTCCGTAAAGATGAATTTTTCGAGGCACTTAACTTGCTCCATGGAAAAGATCCAATGAATGAAAGTTGCGTACATATCATGAATTTTTCAGAATTTTTAGATTCTTGTACAGAGAGAAAAGCTCAAATTCGTGACAGCTAAAAATCTGTTTCTGCGCAGAAATCCAAATCTAGTATCAACTTCCTATCAAAGACTTTACTTGGCACAAAAATGCAAGAAAATAAAGATACAAAGGTATTGCTACAGTACTAACAATCACCTTGACTCAAATATAAAACAAAAATTGCAGAAATAAAATAATGGGTTGTCTCCCATAAGCGCTTTTCTTTAACGCCTTTTAGCTAGGCGCAGAAAGTGTAAATCAAGTAACATCAAGAAAAGAAGCATCAACATCATAATTTGTTCTAATAGTAGAATCAAAAGGCATCTTCATTCTCTTTCTAGGGAAGTGTTCCATACCTTTCTTAAGAGGGAATTGATATTTAATATTTCCTTCTTTCATATCAATAATAGGACCAACGGTTCGAAGAAAGGGTCTTCCCAAAACAATAGGACAAGATGCATTGCATTCAATATCCAAAACAACAAAATCAACGGGGACAAGGTTATTGTTAACCGTAATGTGAACATTGTCAATTCTCCCCAAAGTTTCTTTATAGAATTATCAGCAAGATTAACATCCAAATAACAACATTCCAAAGGTGGCAAGTCAAGCATATCATAAAGTTTCTTAGGCATAACAGAAATACTTGCACCAAGATCACATAAAGCATTACAATCAAAATCATTGACCTTCATTTTAATGATGGGCTCCCAACCATCTTCCAACTTCCTAGGGATAGAAGTTTCAAGTTTTAATTCCTCTTCCCTAGCTTTAATGAGAGCATTTGTAATATGTTTTGTAAAGGCCAAGTTTATAGCACTAGCATTAGGACTTCTAGCAAGTTTTTGCAAGAACTTAATAACTTCAGAAATATGACAATTATCAAAATCAAAACCATTATGATCTACAGCAATGGGACCATTGTCCCCAACACTTTGAAAAATTTCAGCACTTTTATCACAAACAATTTCAGCAGTTTGTACGCTTTGTAGTAGAAGTAGAAACATGGCCAACACCAATTATTTTACCATTGATAGTAGGAGGTTTAGCAACATGTGAAGCATCAACATTACTAGTGGTGGTAATAGTCCAAACTCTAGCTATATTATTCTCTTTAGCAAGTTTTTCTTCTCTTTCCCACCTAGCATGCAATTCAGCCATCATTCTAATATTGTCGTTAATTCGAACTTGGATAGCATTTGCTGTAGCAAATGACTTAATATCTTTAACTTCATTAGGCATAACTTTCAGTTTCAAAAGATCAACATCAAGAGCAAGACTATCAACCTTAGAAGCAAGAACATCAATTTTACCAAACTTTTCCTCAACAAATTTGTTAAAAGCAGTTTGTGTACTAATAAATTCTTTAAGCATGACTTCAAGATCAGAGGGTACACTCCTACTATTATTTAAGAATTACCATAAGAATTACCATAACCATTACCACTATTAGAAGGATATGGCCTATAATTGTTGTTACCAAAATTATTCCTATAAGCATTGTTGTTGAAATTATTATTTTTAATGAAATTCACATCAACATGCTCTTCTTGAGCAACCAATGAAGCTAAAGGAACATTATTAGGATCAACATGAGATTTACCATTAACAAGCATAGACATAATAACATCAATCTTATCACTCAAGGAAGAGGTTTCTTCAACAGAATTTACCTTCTTACCTTGAGGAGTCCTTTCAGTGTGCCATTCAGAGTAGTTGATCATCATATCATCAAGAAGCTTTGTTGCAGCACCCAAAGTGATGGACACAAAAGTACCTCCAGCAGCTGAATCCAATAGGTTCCTTGAAGAAAAATTTAATCCTGCATAAAAGGTTTGGATGATCATCCAAGTAGTTAGTCCATGGGTAGGGCAATTCTTTACCAAAGATTTCATTCTCTCCCATGCTTGGGCAACATGTTCATTATCCAATTTCTTAAAATTCATAATGCTACTTCTCAAAGATATAATTTTAGCAGGAGGATAATATTTTCGAATGAAAGCATCTTTACATTTAGTCCATGAACTAATACTATTTTTAGGCAAAGATAGCAACCAATCTTTAGCTCTTCCTCTCAAGGAGAAAGGAAACAATTTCAGTTTTATAATATCCCCATCTATATCCTTATACTTTTGCATTTCACAAAGTTCAACAAAATTATTAAGATGGGCAGCAACATCATCAGTACTAACACCAGAAAATTGCTCTCTTATAACAAAATTTAGTAAAGCAGGTTTAATTTCATAAAATTCTTCTGTAGTAGCAGGTGGAGCAATAGGAGTGCATATGAAATCATTATTATTTGTGCTAGTGAAGTCACACAACTTAGTGTTTTCAGGAGTATTCATTTTAGCAATAATAAAAATAAATAAAGCAAAACCAAAATAAATAAAGTAAAACAAGTAACTATTTTTTTGTGTTTTTGATATAAAGAAAGCAAACAAGACAGAAAATAAAATAAAGCAAGACAATAAACAAAGTAAAGAGATTGGGTGTGAGAGACTCCCCTGCAGCGTGTCTTGATCTCCCGGCAACGGCGCCAGAAAAGTAGCCGCTGTGACGGTAAAGCACACGTCCGTTGGGAACCCCAAGAGGAAGGTATGATGAGTACAGCAGCAAGTTTTCCCTCGCAAGAAACTAAGGTTATTGAACCAGTAGGAGATGAAGATCACGTGATGGTTGTTGGTGAAGGAGTGTAGTGCGGCGCAACACTGGGATTCCCAACGTGGAACCTGCACAACACAATCAAACTACTTTGCCCCAATTTAACGGTGAGGTTGTCAATCTCACCGGCTTGCTAAAAACAAAGGATTAAACGTATGGTGTGGAAAATGATGTTTGCTTGCAGAAAACAAAAGAGAACAATGATTGCAGTAGGTTGTATTTTAGATGTAAAAGAATGGACCTGGGTCCACACCACTAGTGGTGTCTCTCCAATAAGATAAATAACATGTTGGGTAAACAAATTACAGTTGGGCAATTGACAAATAGAGAGGGCATAGCAATGCACATACATATCATGATGACTACTATGAGATTTACTTAGGGCATTACGACAAAGAACATACACCGCCATCCAACATGCATCTATGCCTAAAAAGTCCACCTTCGGGTTAGCATCCGCATCCCTTCCAGTATTAAGTTGCAAACAACAAACAATTGCATTAAGTACTGTACGTAATGTAAACAATACAAATATCCTTAGACAAAGCATTGATGTTTTATCCCTAGTGGCAACAACACATCCACAACCTTAGGTTCTGTCACTCCCCCAGATTCAATGGAGGCATGAACCCACTATCTAGCATAAATACTCCCTCTTGGAGTTACAAGTATCAACTTGGCCAGAGCCTCTACTAGCAACAGAGAGCATGCAAGATCATAAATAACACAAATATGATAGATCAATAATCAACTTGACATAGTATTCCATATTCATCGGATCCCAACAAACACAACATGTAGCATTACAAATAGATGATCTTGATCATGATAGGCAGCTCACAAGATCTAAACATGATGGCACAATAGGAGAAGACAACCATCTAGCTATTGCTATGGACCCGTAGTCCAAGGATGAACTACTCACGCATCAATCCGGAGGCGGGCATGGTGATGTGAGCCCTCCGGTGATGATTCCCTCCGGCAGGTGCCGAGGAGATCTTCTGAACCCCGAGTTAGGTTGACGGCGGCGCCTCTGGAACTGTTCGGTATTTTGGCTCTCCGTACTAGGGTTTTCGACGAAGGAATAAATGCGAAGGGGCAGCGCCGGGGAGCTGGGGGCTCCTCCCCACATCTCGGCGTGGCAGTGGGGCCCCCGCACCGCCCTATGGGGTGGGCCTCCTGCTGGCCTTCCTCGACTCTCCTTCGGTCTTCTAGAATACTCCGTGGAAAATAGGGCCGTGGGCTTTTGTTTCGTCCAATTCCGAGAATATTTGTAAAACATTTTTTCTGAATTCAAAAACAGCAGAAAACAGGAACAGGCACTGTGGCATCTTGTTAATAGGTTAGTCCCGGAAAATGCATAAAAACATTATAAAGTGTGAACAAAAAATGTAGGTATTGTCATAAAACTAGCATGGAACATAAGAAATTATAGATACGTTGGAGACGTATCATCACCTCATTCTCTTTCTTCATTTATTGTCATGCCATGTCACCAAAATGATTTGGAGTGTGTTGTTACTACCTATGTTACTCCCAGTATGAGTAGTCTTAGGGAATCTCCAATGGGGCGACACAAAACGGAAGTCTAAATTGTCTGCGTGCGTCTGTTTGCGTCGGGTAGCGGACACAAAATTAGTTGTCTTTTACCGCACGTCCATTTGCGCCTGGGGGTGCCTCCAGTGGGGCGACACATTTGGCCCGTGGGCATGAATTGGGATGTTTAAACAACAAAATAAACAGGTTCAAAGTAGTCTCAGTTATTACATCCAAATTCTTAAAAGTCTACATGAAAATAAGATGATATTGACCTCTACGCATTGTCTTCATGGCCAGCCAATGCTCATTGATGCTCAATCAGATCCATATGTAGGTGTTTGGACATGTTCTTGTCAATGCCTTCAACATTCATATGCATATACTACTGCCAGGATGACGCCCCAGGGATTGGCGCAACCAAGTCACCTTGGGAATCCCATTGGTGCTTATTGCGGCCATCAGGACGCTCGTTCTCAACGATCATGTTGTGCATGATCACACAACATGTCATAAACACATGCATGATCTTCAGCGACCATGTTCTTGCTCGGGTGACGGACAATTGCCCACCGAGCTTGGAGCACACCAAATCCCCGATCCGCATCTTTCCTGCAAGCCTCTTGCATCTTGGGAATCCTCCTCGTCTTTTCCGAGTATGGATTACGGACAGTCTTCACCAGTGTGGCCCAGTTAGGGTAGATACTATCAGCAAGATAATATGGCTTATCATATTCATTTCCATTGATCTCGTAGCTCACCTGGGGAGTTTTGCCTTGCATAAGCCTGTTAAAAACCGGTGATCGGTGCAACACATTGATGCCATTGTTGGAACCGGCCATACGAAAGAATGAACGCCAAATCCATAAATCTTAATATATCACTGCTTCAAGAATGACAGTGCGTGCATCCCTCCGCATGGCCGTTGTACTGACCCTGCCATCCAAATGGACAGTTCTTCCACTCCCAGTGCATGCAATCTATGCTGCCAATCATTCATGTGAACCCTCTAGACTCGTTGATAGACAACCGCCTTGTATCCTCAATTGTTGGCTCCCTACAGTAATATTCTCCGAACACAGCAATCAAGCTCAGCAAAACAGGTACATGGACTCAAGGCAGGTGCTCTCACCCATTCAAAGATACTCATCGAATATGTCAGCAGCCATTCCATAGGATAACATACGAATAGATGTGGAACATTTTTGGTAGGAGGTGAAGCCTAGCACACCTGTTGCATCGTGCCTGCATTGGAAGTACGGGTCGTATTCTCTGATGTCCCGTAGAATAACCATGAACAGGTCCCTTGACATCCTGTACCGGCACCGGAACATTTGTTCCGAGAACACCGGATCGGTGCGGTAGTCGTTGTGGAGCCGGAGGTTCCCTTCCACTCTGCTGCACGACAGCTTTTTTGAGCGGCCCTTCACAGAGCCCCGGTGCACCGGCATCTGCCTGGCACTATGCCCGTGGAGCATGGAGGCCACAACAGTAGCCCTGGTCCGCATCGTGTGATCATCGGAAGAGGAGTCCATGACCTCAACGCGGAACTTGTCAAGCATCTTCCACATGTCCATCTGCGTGAGTAGCAACCGTTGATCAATGGTCGCCCACAATAGCGTCCAAAAGATGAGTAAAAAACTACCGGCGCAATTGACCGAACAGGTCGTGGGCGGCGAGGCCGGGCGGCGCAACCAGCAGATGTTTGGCTCCCAAACAGGCGGCAGATGCGTCCCAGAACCTACCTCGACTCAGATCCTGTTCTCCGGCGCGGCGAGGCCCGAGCAGACGGCGTGTACTGCGGCGATGCGGTGGGGGTGGGAATGGGGTGATGGCGTCACACTAGGACAACAAAGAAGGGGAAGAGGAAGAAAATCCGTGCGGTCGATTTTGATGTCCCTGACGTACGGGGCCGGGTAAGAAAAGAGAGACGCTTGGCGCGACCGCGCAGCGTCCACAAAGATGGAAACGTGCAGCATATTTGGGTCACGTTTACGTCCCGCGGACGACCCGGTCACTATGCATCGCTCTGCTAGAATTTGGTGCAGGCGCATTTTTAACCGCGCAGTCACAACAGCTCAGCTTTTGTTTGCGTCACCGTGTTGGAAATGCCCTTACCCCAATACCTTCCACTGAAGCGACAAATAATCTCTAGCCTATACGCAAAGAGCCAAAGACTCCCATGGAGACTACTCACCCGCAATGGAAAACAACATGTTAGGTTGGCACCCGCATAAACACCTACACCATATCAGCCGCTAAACAATACTACAAAACTAGGTTTGATTCCGTCGGAGATGCCCCTAATCAAGCATACATCATTATGCACGGAACATAGATGCGAATATACGGTTGTACATACGGCATCCACCAGCAGAAATGAGGAAGCTAGTGATGCCAAACACAATTATAGGAATAATAATACTACCCCTCTCTCACAGTTTATTAGACGTGCGTGACTAGGTCGCAAATTTGATCAAGTTAGTTTTAGTTATATGTTATAAAAATTATATCATTAAAAAATTTAGATGTTCTATTTTCTAATGATATAATTTTTGCATTATATAATTTAAATTATATAGGTTAAATTGTCGATCTAGGGATACGGGGAAGACTAGTAAACTGAGAAGGAGGGAGTACCTCCACTAAATGTTTGTTACAGTTTAAATAAAACATAAGCTAAATATTTGATCAATTTTAAAGTTTGACTTTGGTCAAACACACATAATGCGAAGTAAATAAAAATAGAGGGATTACTAAACTTGTAGAGTTTGCACATCATATACATACTCTGAATTATTTAATCAAACAAACAATAGGAGCTATCATAGCAAAACTGTTTATGTGGCACCAAAGTTAAAGGAAAAATAATGATGTTGTATCTTAGACCTTTCACAATGAATTGCCTCATAGCACGTTAGATAGTGGTGTTTCTTAAGATACAAGTAGTACAATGCATTGTTTTTTAGTGTTGTATCTAAATTTAATGATTTTGGGCTCATGCATGCATGTGATTGGGATACTATAGTCTTTTGCCTATGGCCGCGTGCAAGTGTTGTATCTTAGACTACCCACAATGGGTGTATCATAGGTAATATCATGCATCTCATGCATTCAAAAAAGCTGATGTGGCAGTGCAATTAAGGATGAGAGAGAGAGGATTATAGTATATCATAGGCAGATACCGTATCATAGGACATAGTACAAGGAAATTTAATGTTAAATACATCTTGTACATAGATTTGCATTGAGATTCTACAAATAAATTAATATAAAAATACTATGATACTAATACATGATACCATGTATTATAGACATAGTAACATGTAGTAGTATCATACGCATGATGATACTACTATATGATACTATGCACTGTGACTAGTCTTAGACTACTCATAGTGAGATTAACATAATGCTACATGCAATACCAACTAACCATTTTGATGACATGGCAAGATATTAACTGAAGAAAGAGAGAGATGTAGTAACTAGTTATGTTACCATCACATCACACATTTCAAGACAAGATGAGTCTACAACCTAATAAATATGCATGACATTATATATATGTTACTACTCACTATAGAGATAGTAACATAGATTAGTAACATGTGCATGCTACTCTTCTATGCTACTCTTCACTATGACTAGTCTTAGCTAAGATACAACAACACTCTCTTTTATCATAAAATATGGTGCCACAGAAGCAAAGTACCTACGATATCGCGCTAAGAAATCCCCATTGTGAACCCTTGCACAAAGTTATAGACAAAAAAGAGTGGCTAGCTTAATCACATGCATACATATCACCAAAATCATTAAATGTGGAGACAACCTTTAAGATATAATGCACTGGGCCAATTGTCTCTTATCACGCACCACTGCCTACGATAGCACACTAAGATACAACTTATTTGCTCTTAGACTACCCACAATGGAAGCATAATAGATAGTATCATGTATTTCATGCATGAAAAATCTAACGTGGCAGTGTAACTAAAAATGAGAGAGATGATAGTAATATCATAAGTAGATACTGTATCATAGCACGTAGTAATAGAAAATTTAATATCAAATAAAACTTGTACATATATTTATTTTTGAGGGGTAAATAGTGGGAAAATCCGACTGCAATTTTTGTTATTTAATAAAGCAAGAAACAATACAGAGTCATTATACCAGGGGTATAAAGAAAAAAAAGAAAAGAAACTAAAAAACACTAGGCTAAAGCTCTACACTTGTGCATGTTTTTCCTTCATCCTCTGTTGAATCATTTGAAGCTCATTCTTGTAAATGGCCTTCCAACTCTGGAATTTTTGTAGTATCCGATTCTTGAAAATTTTGTTATTTCTGACAATACAGATCCCCCAAGCAGCTATGATGATAATTTCCATAGCAAAAGGCACAATAAGCTTGCTCTTGACGTCATAGGAAGCATCCATTACTGATAGATGTAAAGTTCTTTGTGGATAAATATAGTCCCAACATAACTCTTCAAAAGGGCAAGTCCATAAGAGATGAACCAAGGTTTGTTCCTAGTTGCATTGTAAGTTGGCACATGAGTATGAAGGTAGATTAAAATTCTTTCTTCCCAAGAGATTTATGTGTTAAATCTACCCAATAACAACAACCAGAAAAAGAATTTGTGTTTTTTTTGTCTGACATGAAGATTTCCGAATCCAAGAGAAAATTTCAAGGGTGTGTCTGTGACCAATCATGACATTATAAGCCTTCTTTGTGGAGAATTGATTATTTCCCCAAACGTAACTCCATGAATCCTTATTCTAGGTTGTGCAATTATCCGAGCATTGGAGCAAAGCTACTCAAATTTCTCAAATTCTTGAAATGTCTGTTGAGAGAGGGTGGGATGGAACAGGTCTTGCAGGAACTCTTGGGAAATGACATCACATACAGATTGATCTGTTCTTTTTGTTGGGGTTCGTAGCATAGAAAACAAAAATTTTCCTACCGCAAGACGAATAAATCCAAGATCTAATCTATGGAACACCCAAGATCTAATCTACAAGATCGAAGCAACGAGGTGGAGATGAGACTAACCCTTGAAGATTTCCAAAGCCTACGAGATCAGATCTCGTTGTTGATGTAGACGATCGTCCCCGGTGCTGCAAGCACTTCCGTACTCGGTCGCGCGTACGGTGTCGATGAAGCCCTTCCTCTCCCCGTTCCAGCGGGCAGCGGAGGTGTGGTAGATCCCCTCGGAATCCCAGCAGCACGACGGCGTGGTGGTGGAGGTGGAGGAGAAATTCCTGCAGGGCTTCGCCAAGCCTGCGCAGGAAGAAGGAGGAGGGAGAGAGGGGCGGCTAGGGCTTGGGGAAATCATGTGCTGCGCCCCAGCCCTCCCGTCCCTCTTATATAGGCGTGGGGGCTGCCTTGGCCCCCCTCCAAGCCTTTGGGTCGGCCAAAACAAGGGGGGCAACTTCCCCCCAAGTTAAGTCCCTAATTTCAAGGGATTTGATCTTATCCACTTGATCCAGCCACATGGGCCTTGGGGGCTGGTGTGCCTGGCCCATGTGGGCCTATGTGACCCCCTCCGGTCCATGTTGGACGTTCGGGATAGGTGGGCCCCACTATGGTACCCTCCGGAACCTTCTAGAACCTCCGGTACAATACCGAAAAATCCCGAACTTTTCCTAACCCTGAAAATGACTTCCCATATATGAATCTTATTCTCCGGACCATTCCGGACCTCCTCGTGATGTCTTGGATCCCATCCGAGACTCCGAACAAAAACTTCGGACTCCATCTCATATTCCGAATCTACTTATGCGACATCGAACCTTAAGCGCGTCACCCTACGGTTCGCGAACTATGCAGACATGGTCGAGACTCCTCTCCGAGCAATAACCAATAGCGGGATCTGGAGATCCATAATGGCTCCCACATATTCAACGATGACTTAGTGATCGATTGAACCATTTACATACGATGCCGATTCCCTTTGTCACGCGATATTTTACTTGTCCGAGGTTCGATCATCGGTATCTCCATACCTTGTTCAACCTCGTTACCGACAAGTACTCTTTACTCGTACCGTGGTATGTGATCTCTTATGAACTATTCATATGCTTGCAAGCTAATCGGATGACATTCCACCGAGAGGGCCCAGAGTATATCTATCCGTCATCGGGATGGACAAATCCCACTATTGATCCATATGCCTCAACTCACACTTTCCAAATACTTAATCCCACCTTTATTGCCACCCATTTACGCAATGGCGTTTGATGTAATCAAAGTACCCTTCCGGTGTAAGTGATTTACATGATCTCATGGTCGAAGGATTAAGGCAACTATGTATCGAAAGCTTATAGCAAATTGAACTTAATGACTTGATCTTATGCTACACTCATTTGGGTGTGTGTCCATTATATCATTCACCTAATGACATAACCTTGTTATTAATAACATCCAATGTTCATGATCACGAAACCATGATCATCCATTAATCAACAAGCTAGTTATACAAGAGGCTTACTAGGGACTCCTTGTTGTTTACATAACACACATGTATCAATGTTTCGGTTAATACAATTATAGCATGGTATGCAAACATTATCATAAACACAAAGATATATTATAATAACCATTTTATTATTGCCTCTTGGGCATATCTCCAACAGTCTCCCACTTGCACTAGAGTCAATAATCTAGTTTACATATGTAAAGATATAACACCTTGGCCTTCTGGTGCTTATCATGTTTTGCTCACGGGAGAGGTTTTAGTCAACGGATCTGACATGCTCAGAAATGTATGTATTTTGCAATTCATTTGCGTCTCAACGCATCACTCATTTTCCAAATGAGTCGGCATTAATTGTATATGCTTAGTCCTCTGGTGGAACCTTAATTCCGCGGTCTGAAATAAGTCACTAATATTGTCACACACAATATAGCTTCAAAATTCTGACACTGTGGAAACTACACCAAGTTCTCCAAGAACTCTTCGACTTAACATCCTCAGTCATTGTCAAAACAATGACATACTCTGCCTTCGTTTGTAGAATCCGTCACAATATTTAGAACTCATCTAAATCTAGCATAGACATATTCTAGCTCATTGTGCTACCTTTTAAATGACACTTAGCCTAATTGAGATTGAAATTTTACTTTTATATGTGACCAAACTAATATCGGTGCAACACTTTACATCAATTTGTTTGTCATTACCCATATAAAACAATATATATCCTTGGTTCTTCTAAAGTACTCAGGGATATTCTTACTGTTGTCCAATGACCATTACATGAATCATCCTGGTATATGCTCGTAACACTTTAGAGCACAGGACATCTGATTTTGTACATATTATTCGTGATCTAAAGTCACTCATGTGTTTTTACTCATTGAATGTCAAATACACTCAAGTCTTGTTAAACCTTCACATGAAAAGAACACCTTCTTAATATTTTTATATTGAACTACTTCAATATTCACTCTATGTACCTTGACTTAAACTTATTATGTGTTTTAATCTATCTTCATAGATCTTGACACTAAATATGTTTCAGTCCATATCCTTTCATTGAAATTAATTCTCAATGAAACCTTTTAATCACATCAAGTACATGATTACATTATTTTTTAATCAACGATATGTCATCTACATAAAGTATTAAAAATATGTCTCAGCGCTCCCACTTAATTTCTTGCAAATGCAAGCATCTTCATCGTTTCTGATGAAATCAAAACTCTTTGATTATTTCATCCGGTGAAGATTCCAACTCCGCGATACTCACTTCATCCAATTGAAGTTTGTATACTTATCTAGTATTCCACGGACCAGCAAAACTCTTGGTTGTATCTAGTATACATCCTTCATACACACTTCTGGTAAGGAATGTATTTCTGCCATCCTACTATCATATCTCATAAAAGAAATATGTAGCGATTACTAGAATAATCCACATAGACTATAAGCATTGCCACGGAAGATCTAATCTTATCGTAGTCAACTCTTTGAACTTTGTCGTAAACAACTTTTCGATAAGTCAAGCTTCTTTAAGGATATTGTATCCAAGTCCATCAATTTTATAGATCCATTTACTTTCAAAAAGTGTTCACCTATCTTGGATTTCATGGCGCATAGCCATTTTAACGGAGTCAGGGCCCATCATAACTTCTTTGTATGTAGTTGGTTTATCATTGTTCAAAATCAATCCTTTGTTCACAAATCATTCATTTGATCACAAAGTAAACCACATCTACAAGGTTCAATAGGTACTTTATCTCCATGACTATAACACTTTATAGACATGGGAGCCATGATCTTCGTAGCTGCTTCCGGAACCATTTCCGATGATGTGCTACTCTGATCATCACGCTCAGGTTCATGAACCTTATCAAGTTCCATTGTCCTCCCACTCAAATACTTCGCTAGAAAACAATTTCTTGGAAATAAGCAAGTAACATCAACAAACACGTTTGTCTTTTACTTAATAGTGGAAAGAATTCCCAATCAATTCTCTGGGATAACCAACAAAGACATTCATCCGATTTTGGTTGTAAACTCATTCACTTATGCTACGCATACCAAAATTTAAGAAAGGACTATTAGGGTTTATACCCATGCCATAACTCATATGGTGTCATTTCAATGGATCATGATGATGCTCTATTCAGTGTAAAAGCGGTAGTCTCTAAAGCATAATCCACAAAAGTATAATGGCGTCATTTTATTTTATCTCATCATTAATCCAACAAGTTTTGGATACGTCTCTTGGATACTCCATCATCACTATGATACTCCAAGAAACGTGAGTAGTAGAACAATTTCATAACTCTCTTAGATGTTCGCTAAAACTCGTAATTCAAATATTTCCACCATGATCAAATCATAGATATTTGACTTTTCTATTACGATGATTTCCACTTCATGCTGAAATTTATTTGAATCCTTTCAAATGTTTCAAACTTCTTCCTTATCGAATATATCCACATATATACTCAATTCATTGTTAGAAGTTTTCATGAAGTAGAAGAATCTCCCGCACACAACTATGCCCAGTGAACCATATACATCACCATGTATGTTTCCACTAAGTTAATTGCCCGTTCAACTCTTGGCCTATGAACGGGATTTAAGTCATTCTCTTTAGAAGAGATTTGCAAGCGCCAAATGATTCAGAAATCAAATGACTCCAAAAGTCCATTTGCATGGAGTTCCTTCATGCGTTCCTTTCTAACATGACCTAAATGGCGGTTCCACTAATGAGTGGAATTCATATCATTTGCCTTATGGCATTTTAGCGCCAGTGTTATGTATGTGTGCTTCACCATAAAGATTTATAATAACTTATCCATCGTACATGGAATGCTGTTACAATTTGAACAACCCATTGTTTTCATTTAACCAGAACAAGACAACAATTATAAAGTTCTTTATTATAAATCTGAATGGCTAGACAGAATGCCAACGGCGAACATAATAACACTTTATTTTTGTTCCAGACGTGCATTCCTATCACATTCCTTTTCAGTCACTTAGGCCATCGTATTCTTGTATTGTGTTGTATTGTATGACATCTCATACCAACCAATCTGGTACAAATACCCAAGAATTTCATTATGTGACCAAACAAGGAATACATCCATAACATGTATATCATCTATATACACCTGACCTAGACTTTCTAGTCTTTTCTTTCTTTCTGCCAAAATATCTTTTGTAGTTTCTCTTTTAGCTTTCCTCATTCTCAAAAACACTTCACCTTCAATAACTTCTAGGTCCATTGGTCAAATACCAATAACCTTGAGGTTCTTACCTTGAAGTTGATCATCACATGACAAGCGTTCTAGATTTCACTATTAATAACCTTTAATGTGATGAACAATTTCACTCATAATTTTATCCATCAAATCATGACGACTTTCCGAGACCATGTCTGTACATGCTAGGCTCGTAAAGTTTTAACCTTAGTATTCGCATGTGCAAATCTGTCTTGCACCCGTTGTATGCACACGTAGAATCTATAACACCCGATCATCACGAGATGCTTCGAAGCGACGAGTCTTAGCAACAGTGCATACTAAGGGCGATCACTTCATGGATATGCGAATATCGTTAGTGCCCAACTAGTTGGAGGATTGAGACGCCCGGCGTTTTCAACCTTCGTACATTCCCATAAAACTTATGAGTTTATGTAGTCTCACCAAATTATATTCTATCATCTTGCAATAGGGTCTTAGATATCACATATATCTTATACCTTGCTTATTTCTGAAAACAAAATTTTCAGCTCCTTACTTTTCAAACGGATTTGAAACTTCAAGTTTCACGGAGACAAGATGATTTAAGGTACTAATTGAAACCATTGCTCTTTGAATCATTAATGTGAGGTTTACTAAAAGTTTGCATTAGGACTTAATCATATCTTGATTCTTTAACAATACGGTACCAGTCCGTAAAGTTACTTATCAGACTTAACAATATTTCTATCTCAATTACAAGACTAGCGCATGGTAGAAAACGGATGCCAATTCTACAAATTTAATTCAAAATACTATTCAGACTATGTTCATGATAATTTGAGTTCATTTTTAATTCTTCAATTAACTAGGTGAACTCCCACTCAAAACAACATCCCTCGCATTGTCTTAGTGATTACACGAACCAAATCCACTACACCAAGTCCGATCATCACGAGAAAAGATGTAGCTTCAAAGGCGAACATTCAAAGTGTTCATCATATCATTCATATGACTCATGCTCTACCTTTCGGTATCCCGTGTTCCGAGACCATGTCTGTACATGCTAGGCTCGTCAAGGCAACCTTAGTATCCGCGTGTGCAAATCTGGCTTGCACCCGTTGTATGCACATGTAGAGTCTATCACACCCGATCATCACGAGATGCTTCGAAACGACAAGTCTTAGCAACGGTGCATACTAAGGATGAACACTTTATTATCTTGATATTTAGTGAGAGGGATCATCTTATAATGCTACCGTCGCGATCTAAGCAAGATAAGATGCATAAAGGATTAACATCACATGCAATTCATAATATGTGATATGATATGGCCTTTCTTCTTGTGCTTTTGATCTCCATCTCCAAAGCACATGATCATGATCTCCATCATCACCAGCATTGCACCAAGGTCCGTGGCGCCGCTTCATGGTTGTCCATCACTTATAGCTACTATAACAACTACTTGAAATAAAGCTATTACATGATGAATAGACACGCAGGTCTTTAACAAAAATTAAAGACAACCATTAGGCTCCTGCCGGTTGCCATAATACAACAATGAACATCTCATACATCAAATATAATCATCATCACATCATGGCCATATCACATCACCAAACCCTGCAAAAACAAGTTAGACGCCTCTAATTTGGTTTGCATATTTTACGTGGTTTAGGGTTTTCGAGTAAGATCCAATCTACCTACGAACATGAACCACAACGGTGATACTAGTGTTGACAATAGAAAGTGCAAATTGGAATCTTCACTATGGTGGGAGAGACAGACACCCGCAAAGCCACTTATGCAATACAAGTTGCATGTCAAGCGTGGAGCAAGTCTCATGAGACGCGGTCATGTAAAGTTAGCCCGGGCCGCTTCATCTCACCATCCCGCAAGATGCAAAGTACACAAACTAAAGCAACAAAAGCATCAACGCCCACAAAACCATTGTGTTCTACTCGTGCAACAGATCTATGCATAGACATGGCTCTGATACCACTGTTGGGGTTCGTAGCATAGAAAACAAAAATTTTCCTACCGCAAGACGAATAAATCCAAGATCTAATCTATGGAACACCCAAGATCTAATCTACAAGATCGAAGCAACGAGGTGGAGATGAGACTAACCCTTGAAGATTTCCAAAGCCTACGAGATCAGATCTCGTTGTTGATGTAGACGATCGTCCCTGGTGCTGCAATCCGGCAGCACTTCCGTACTCGGTCGCGCGTACGGTGTCGATGAAGCCCTTCCTCTCCCTGTTCCAGCGGGCAGCGGAGGTGTGGTAGATCCCCTCGGAATCCCAGCAGCACGACGACGGCGTGGTGGTGGAGGTGGAGGAGAAATTCCTGCAGGGCTTCGCCAAGCCTCGCAGAAGAAGGAGGAGGGAGAGGGGCGGCTAGGGCTTGGGAAATCATGTGCTGCGCCCCAGCCCTCCCCTCCCTCTTATATAGGCGTGGGGGGCTGCCTTGGCCCCCCTCCAAGCCTTTGGGTCGGCCAAAACAAGGGGGCAACTTCCCCCCAAGTTAAGTCCCTAATTTCAAGGGATTTGATCTTATCCACTTGATCCAGCCACATGGGCCTTGGGGGCTGGTGTGCCTGGCCCATGTGGGCCTATGTGACCCCCTCCGGTCCATGTTGGACGTTCGGGATAGGTGGGCCCCACTATGGTACCCTCCGGAACCTTCTAGAACCTCCATACAATACCGAAAAATCCCGAACTTTTCCGGTAACCCCGAAAATGACTTCCCATATATGAATCTTATTCTCCGGACCATTCCGGACCTCCTCGTGATGTCTTGGATCCCATCCGAGACTCCGAACAAAAACTTCGGACTCCATCTCATATTCGAATCTACTTATGCGACATCGAACCTTAAGCGCGTCACCCTACGGTTCGCGAACTATGCAGTACATGGTCGAGACTCCTCTCCGAGCAATAACCAATAGCGGGATCTGGAGATCCATAATGGCTCCCACATATTCAACGATGACTTAGTGATCGATTGAACCATTTACATACGATGCCGATTCCCTTTGTCACGCGATATTTTACTTGTCCGAGGTTCGATCATCGGTATCTCCATACCTTGTTCAACCTCGTTACCGACAAGTACTCTTTACTCGTACCGTGGTATGTGATCTCTTATGAACTATTCATATGCTTGCAAGCTAATCAGATGACATTCCACCGAGAGGGCCCAGAGTATATCTATCCGTCATCGGGATGGACAAATCCCACTATTGATCCATATGCCTCAACTCACACTTTCCAAATACTTAATCCCACCTTTATTGCCACCCATTTACGCAATGGCGTTTGATGTAATCAAAGTACCCTTCCGGTGTAAGTGATTTACATGATCTCATGGTCGAAGGATTAAGGCAACTATGTATCGAAAGCTTATAGCAAATTGAACTTAATGACTTGATCTTATGCTACGCTCATTTGGGTGTGTGTCCATTATATCATTCACCTAATGACATAACCTTGTTATTAATAACATCCAATGTTCATGATCACGAAACCATGATCATCCATTAATCAACAAGCTAGTTATACAAGAGGCTTACTAGGGACTCCTTGTTGTTTACATAACACACATGTATCAATGTTTCGGTTAATACAATTATAGCATGGTATGCAAACATTATCATAAACACAAAGATATATTATAATAACCATTTTATTATTGCCTCTTGGGCATATCTCCAACACTTTTTGCAAAAGTGACAAGAAGACGGAATTTAAAGTGCAAACATGAATCCTCCCAAATATCATTCCAAAACATAGCAGTCTGTCCATTGTCTAAATTGCGCCTAGCCATGGCCTTATAAATATCCAGGAACTTAAGATGTGACTTCCACCAAAAAGAACCCTCCATTTGTCCAGACATTCTTCCAGAACTATAGATGAACCCATGGAATGTCTAAATTATTATGAAACTTGTGCAGGTTTTTGAGAAGAAGTGTTTTGTTTTTTGTTTCCAGATTCAAAACTCACAGGTCACCTTGGTTTTTTGGTCGACATATCTTATTCCATGTCACCAAAGTCTTGTACATATATTTGCATTAAGGTTCTACAAATCAATTAATATAAAATGATTATAATATTAGTACATGATACTCATGCATTGTGAGGATAATAACATATAGTAATATAGTAGTGTGACTTGTGACTAGTCTTATTGAAGATTCAATGGAGGCATGAACCCACTATCTAGCATAAATACTCCCTCTTGGAGTTACAAGTATCAACTTGGCCAGAGCCTCTACTAGCAACAGAGAGCATGCAAGATCATAAATAACACAAATATGATAGATCAATAATCAACTTGACATAGTATTCCATATTCATCGGATCCCAACAAACACAACATGTAGCATTACAAATAGATGATCTTGATCATGATAGGCAGCTCACAAGATCTAAACATGATGGCACAATAGGAGAAGACAACCATCTAGCTACTGCTATGGACCCGTAGTCCAAGGATGAACTACTCACGCATCAATCCGGAGGCGGGCATGGTGATGTAGAGCCCTCCCGGTGATGATTCCCCTCTCCGGCAGGGTGCCGGAGGAGATCTTCTGAACCCCGAGTTAGGCTGACGGCGGCGGCGTCTCTCGGAACTGTTCTGGTATTTTGGCTCTCCGTACTAGGGTTTTCGCGGACGAAGGAATAAATAGGCGAAGGGGGGGGAGCCAGGGGGCTCCCTCCCCACATCTCGGCGTGGCAGTGGGGCCCCCGCACCGCCCTATGGGGTGGGCCTCCTGCTGGCCTTCCTCGACTCTCCTCCGGTCTTCTAGAATACTCCGTGGAAAATAGGGCCGTGGGCTTTTGTTTCGTCCAATTCCGAGAATATTTGTAAAACATTTTTTCTGAATTCAAAAACAGCAGAAAACAGGAACAGCACTGTGGCATCTTGTTAATAGGTTAGTCCCGGAAAATGCATAAAAACATTATAAAGTGTGAACAAAAAATGTAGGTATTGTCATAAAACTAGCATGGAACATAAGAAATTATAGATACGTTGGAGACGTATCACCACCTCATTCTCTTTCTTCATTTATTGTCATGCCATGTCACCAAAATGATTTGGAGTGTGTTGTTACTACCTATGTTACTCCCAGTATGAGTAGTCTTAGGGAATCTCCAATGGGGCGACACAAAACGGAAGTCTAAATTGTCTGCGTGCGTCTGTTTGCGTCGGGTAGCGGACACAAAATTAGTTGTCTTTTACCGCACGTCCATTTGCGCCTGGGGGTGCCTCCAGTGGGGCGACACATTTGGCCCGTGGGCATGAATTGGGATGTTTAAACAACAAAATAAACAGGTTCAAAGTAGTCTCTGTTATTACATCCAAATTCTTAAAAGTCTACATGAAAATAAGATGATATTGACCTCTACGCATTGTCTTCATGGCCAGCCAATGCTCATTGATGCTCAATCAGATCCATATGTAGGTGTTTGGACATGTTCTTGTCAATGCCTTCAACATTCATATGCATATACTACTGCCAGGATGACGCCCCAGGGATTGGCGCAACCAAGTCACCTTGGGAATCCCATTGGTGCTTATTGCGGCCATCAGGACGCTCGTTCTCAACGATCATGTTGTGCATGATCACACAACATGTCATAAACACATGCATGATCTTCAGCGACCATGTTCTTCTCAGGTGACGGACAATTGCCCACCGAGCTTGGAGCACACCAAATCCCCGATCCGCATCTTTCCTGCAAGCCTCTTGCATCTTGGGAATCCTCCTCGTCTTTTCCGAGTATGGATTACGGACAGTCTTCACCAGTGTGGCCCAGTTAGGGTAGATACTATCAGCAAGATAATATGGCTTATCATATTCATTTCCATTGATCTCGTAGCTCACCTGGGGAGTTTTGCCTTGCATAAGCCTGTTAAAAACCGGTGATCGGTGCAACACATTGATGCCATTGTTGGAACCGGCCATACGAAAGAATGAACGCCAAATCCATAAATCTTAATATATCACTGCTTCAAGAATGACAGTGTGCATCCCTCCGCATGGCCGTTGTACTGACCCTGCCATCCAAATGGACAGTTCTTCCACTCCCAGTGCATGCAATCTATGCTGCCAATCATTCATGTGAACCCTCTAGACTCGTTGATAGACAACAACCTCCTATCCTCAATTGTTGGCTCCCTACAGTAATATTCTCCGAACACAGCAATCGAAGCTCAGCAAAACAGGTACATGGACTCAAGGCAGGTGCTCTCACCCATTCAAAGATATTCATCGAATATGTCAGCAGCCATTCCATAGGATAACATACGAATAGATGTGGAACATTTTTGGTAGGAGGTGAAGCCTAGCACACCTGTTGCATCGTGCCTGCATTGGAAGTACGGGTCGTATTCTCTGATGTCCCGTAGAATAACCATGAACAGGTCCCTTGACATCCTGTACCGGCACCGGAACATTTGTTCCGAGAACACCGGATCGGTGCGGTAGTCGTTGTGGAGCCGGAGGTTCCCTTCCACTCTGCTGCACGACAGCTTTTTTGAGCGGCCCTTCACAGAGCCCCGGTGCACCGGCATCTGCCTGGCACTATGCCCGTGGAGCATGGAGGCCACAACAGTAGCCCTGGTCCGCATCGTGTGATCATCGGAAGAGGAGTCCATGACCTCAACGCGGAACTTGTCAAGCATCTTCCACATGTCCATCTGCGTGAGTAGCAACCGTTGATCAATGGTCGCCCACAATAGCGTCCAAAAGATGAGTAAAAAACTACCGGCGCAATTGACCGAACAGGTCGTGGGCGGCGAGGCCGGGCGGCGCAACCAGCAGATGTTTGGCTCCCAAACAGGCGGCAGATGCGTCCCAGAACCTACCTCGACTCAGATCCTGTTCTCCGGCGCGGCGAGGCCCGAGCAGACGGCGTGTACTGCGGCGATGCGGTGGGGGTGGGAATGGGGTGATGGCGTCACACTAGGACAACAAAGAAGGGGAAGAGGAAGAAAATCCGTGCGGTCGATTTTGATGTCCCTGACGTACGGGGCCGGGTAAGAAAAGAGAGACGCTTGGCGCGACCGCGCAGCGTCCACAAAGATGGAAACGTGCAGCATATTTGGGTCACGTTTACGTCCCGCGGACGACCCGGTCACTATGCATCGCTCTGCTAGAATTTGGTGCAGGCGCATTTTTAACCGCGCAGTCACAACAGCTCAGCTTTTGTTTGCGTCACCGTGTTGGAAATGCCCTTACCCCAATACCTTTCACTGAAGCGACAAATAATCTCTAGCCTATACGCAAAGAGCCAAAGACTCCCATGGAGACTACTCACCCGCAATGGAAAACAACATGTTAGGTTGGCACCCGCATAAACACCTACACCATATCAGCCGCTAAACAATACTACAAAACTAGGTTTGATTCCGTCGGAGATGCCCCTAATCAAGCATACATCATTATGCACGGAACATAGATGCGAATATACGGTTGTACATACGGCATCCACCAGCAGAAATGAGGAAGCTAGTGATGCCAAACACAATTATAGGAATAATAATACTACCCCTCTCTCACAGTTTATTAGACGTGCGTGACTAGGTCGCAAATTTGATCAAGTTAGTTTTAGTTATATGTTATAAAAATTATATCATTAAAAAATTTAGATGTTCTATTTTCTAATGATATAATTTTTGCATTATATAATTTAAATTATATAGGTTAAATTGTCGATCTAGGGATACGGGGAAGACTAGTAAACTGAGAAGGAGGGAGTACCTCCACTAAATGTTTGTTACAGTTTAAATAAAACATAAGCTAAATATTTGATCAATTTTAAAGTTTGACTTTGGTCAAACACACATAATGCGAAGTAAATAAAAATAGAGGGATTACTAAACTTGTAGAGTTTGCACATCATATACATACTCTGAATTATTTAATCAAACAAACAATAGGAGCTATCATAGCAAAACTGTTTATGTGGCACCAAAGTTAAAGGAAAAATAATGATGTTGTATCTTAGACCTTTCACAATGGATTGCCTCATAGCACGTTAGATAGTGGTGTTTCTTAAGATACAAGTAGTACAATGCATTGTTTTTTAGTGTTGTATCTAAATTTAATGATTTTGGGCTCATGCATGCATGTGATTGGGATACTATAGTCTTTTGCCTATGGCCGCGTGCAAGTGTTGTATCTTAGACTACCCACAATGGGTGTATCATAGGTAATATCATGCATCTCATGCATTCAAAAAAGCTGATGTGGCAGTGCAATTAAGGATGAGAGAGAGAGGATTATAGTATATCATAGGCAGATACCGTATCATAGGACATAGTACAAGGAAATTTAATGTTAAATACATCTTGTACATAGATTTGCATTGAGATTCTACAAATAAATTAATATAAAAATACTATGATACTAATACATGATACCATGTATTATAGACATAGTAACATGTAGTAGTATCATACGCATGATGATACTACTATATGATACTATGCACTGTGACTAGTCTTAGACTACTCATAGTGAGATTAACATAGTGCTACATGCAATACCAACTAACCATTTTGATGACATGGCAAGATATTAACTGAAGAAAGAGAGAGATGTAGTAACTAGTTATGTTACCATCACATCACACATTTCAAGACAAGATGAGTCTACAACCTAATAAATATGCATGACATTATATATATGTTACTACTCACTATAGAGATAGTAACATAGATTAGTAACATGTGCATGCTACTCTTCTATGCTACTCTTCACTATGACTAGTCTTAGCTAAGATACAACAACACTCTCTTTTATCATAAAATATGGTGCCACAGAAGCAAAGTACCTACGATATCGCGCTAAGAAATCCCCATTGTGAACCCTTGCACAAAGTTATAGACAAAAAAGAGTGGCTAGCTTAATCACATGCATACATATCACCAAAATCATTAAATGTGGAGACAACCTTTAAGATATAATGCACTGGGCCAATTGTCTCTTATCACGCACCACTGCCTACGATAGCACACTAAGATACAACTTATTTGCTCTTAGACTACCCACAATGGAAGCATAATAGATAGTATCATGTATTTCATGCATGAAAAATCTAACGTGGCAGTGTAACTAAAAATGAGAGAGATGATAGTAATATCATAAGTAGATACTGTATCATAGCACGTAGTAATAGAAAATTTAATATCAAATAAAACTTGTACATATATTTATTTTTGAGGGGTAAATAGTGGGAAAATCCGACTGCAATTTTTGTTATTTAATAAAGCAAGAAACAATACAGAGTCATTATACCAGGGGTATAAAGAAAAAAAAGAAAAGAAACTAAAAAACACTAGGCTAAAGCTCTACACTTGTGCATGTTTTTCCTTCATCCTCTGTTGAATCATTTGAAGCTCATTCTTGTAAATGGCCTTCCAACTCTGGAATTTTTGTAGTATCCGATTCTTGAAAATTTTGTTATTTCTGACAATACAGATCCCCCAAGCAGCTATGATGATAATTTCCATAGCAAAAGGCACAATAAGCTTGCTCTTGACGTCATAGGAAGCATCCATTACTGATAGATGTAAAGTTCTTTGTGGATAAATATAGTCCCAACATAACTCTTCAAAAGGGCAAGTCCATAAGAGATGAACCAAGGTTTGTTCCTAGTTGCATTGTAAGTTGGCACATGAGTATGAAGGTAGATTAAAATTCTTTCTTCCCAAGAGATTTATGTGTTAAATCTACCCAATAACAACAACCAGAAAAAGAATTTGTGTTTTTTTTGTCTGACATGAAGATTTCCGAATCCAAGAGAAAATTTCAAGGGTGTGTCTGTGACCAATCATGACATTATAAGCCTTCTTTGTGGAGAATTGATTATTTCCCCAAACGTAACTCCATGAATCCTTATTCTAGGTTGTGCAATTATCCGAGCATTGGAGCAAAGCTACTCAAATTTCTCAAATTCTTGAAATGTCTGTTGAGAGAGGGTGGGATGGAACAGGTCTTGCAGGAACTCTTGGGAAATGACATCACATACAGATTGATCTGTTCTTTTTGCAAAAGTGACAAGAAGACGGAATTTAAAGTGCAAACATGAATCCTCCCAAATATCATTCCAAAACATAGCAGTCTGTCCATTGTCTAAATTGCGCCTAGCCATGGCCTTATAAATATCCAGGAACTTAAGATGTGACTTCCACCAAAAAGAACCCTCCATTTGTCCAGACATTCTTCCAGAACTATAGATGAACCCATGGAATGTCTAAATTATTATGAAACTTGTGCAGGTTTTTGAGAAGAAGTGTTTTGTTTTTTGTTTCCAGATTCAAAACTCACAGGTCACCTTGGTTTTTTGGTCGACATATCTTATTCCATGTCACCAAAGTCTTGTACATATATTTGCATTAAGGTTCTACAAATCAATTAATATAAAATGATTATAATATTAGTACATGATACTCATGCATTGTGAGGATAATAACATATAGTAATATAGTAGTGTGACTTGTGACTAGTCTTATTGAAGATGCATAAGGCTAGTCATAGTGCTAGTATCATAAGGCTGGTGCCAATGCACCACACCACTCTCACCCGCCACGTCAGCTTTTTCCCTCACTCTCACCCCACTCTCACTCTCACCCCACGGTGCCAATGCACGGGCTATAGTGGCAGCTCTCACTTCTCTCTCCTCCCTAACGCCTCCCTACCGCCTCCCTCCCGCCCCACTAGCACCGCTATCGCCTCCCTCTCGCCCCGCTCTCGCCTCCAACGCGGGCTATAGGCGGGCGGTACCGCCCCCTACCGCCCGGCGCCAGCGCTGCCGCCTCCCGCTCTCGTCTCGCCCCTCTCTCGCCTCTCTCCCGCCCCGTGCTGGGCGAATCGCCCCCACTCTCGCCCCCATTGGCACCAGCCTAAGGAGTATCATGCATGCCACCTTGGCAAAAATCTGATGTGACGCTATAATTAACGAGGAGAGATATGCTAGTGATATTATAATACAGTATGATACTGTATCATAGCACGTGAAACTAGATAATTTAATGTCAAATACATCCTATACACACAATTACATTGAGATTCTATAAATAATTAAATATTATGAGATTATGATACTACTATATGATACTAACCACTATAGGCGTAGTATTATAGACTTGTATCATATGAATGATACCACTATATGATACTTTGCACTATGGCCAGCCTAACATCACTTGTGTACGCATCAATGCACACGTAATGGAGGATGTGAGTAAATTCTCTATCTCTGATTTGTTGCCATCTGGCTCTACACACAAGCGAATCAGCCATACGGAATCCACGCTTGTCTATATATATTCATCCAAATCCGATGGATCTCCAAAATAGCAATTCAGATCCATTAATCAGTTAATATACGCAGCAGCTGGTCGATGGTAGCAATGTGTGGGACTGTGCGTGAGTCGGCATGGTGGGTGGGCCTCGTCTTCGGCGCCGTCCCACTGCTCTGCTTCGCCGCCTGGCACGCCACCGATGCCTGGTACAACGCCGCCTTCGCCCTCAAACACCGCAACAAGAAGAGCACAAACGGCGACCGCCGCCGCATCCCGCCAGGCCACATGGGCATCCCCTTCCTCGGCGAGACGCTGTCGCTGCTCTGGTACTTCAAGCTCGCCCGTCGCCCGGACGAGTTCATCGGCGCCAAGAAGCGCGCCTACGGCGGGAAACCGGGGTTGTACCGTTCGCATCTCTTCGGGTCGCCCGCCATCATCGCCTGCTCCCCGGCGGCCAACAAGTTCGTCCTCCAGTCCGCAGAATGCTTCGGCATACGGTGGCCGGTGGCCGAGCTGGTTGGCGTCACGTCCGTGGTGAACGTGGAGGGCCGCAGCCACGAGAGGCTCCGCGGGTTCATCCTCGCCGCCATCAGCCGGCCCAGCTCCCTCCGGAGCATTGCCAGCATGGTGCAGCCCAACGTCGTGGCGGCGCTGCAGGCGTGGGCGGACAAGGGCACTATCATCGCAGCCACCGAGATCAGAAAAGTATAGTTCACTGATATAGCTAAGCTTACAATCCCACGCACGGACGCTCGACATTGCTTTATTTCAATTTATCTGTGCATGTAGGTGACGTTCACCAACATCTGCAAGATGTTTGTCAGCATGGAGCCGTCACCTCTCACGGACAAGATCGATCAATGGTTCCACGGATTGCTGGCTGGCTTCAGAGCATTCCCATTGGATTTTCCAGGAACAGCATCTCATGCCGCTCGGAAGGTAAGAAGCATTTCAAAGTGTCTATTTATGAGTCGACCAAAGAAATATTCATTTCTAACGCTCGTGACCATTCTATCTGTATCCAATGGGATAATCCATCTTTTCAAATTATCTCTAGCCTGTAATTATATAACATCTCTACATCTAAACATGCACAAAATTTAAACCAGTTTTACAGGCATAATTTCTCTGTCCGGGACAGTTTTAGAGTCATATTATTACTATTGAGAAGTCAACAAAATGACTGCTGGGGGATTTTACTGCATGCAGTGCCGTCGGAACTTGGATGCGGCCTTTCAGGAGGAGCTGGAGGCGAGGAAGAAGGTGGGCAAGGAGTGTGATGATCTAATGAATGGTTTTATGCAAATGGTGAACGAGCAAGGGGAGAAGCTGAGCGACGAGGAAGTGGTGGATAACATGGTCTCCCTTGTCATTGCGGGCTACGAATCCACCACCAACGCCATAATGTGGGCTATTTATCACCTCGCCAAATCACCCATCGCCCTCTCCAAGCTTCGAGAGGAGAATGTAGCGATGAGCAAAAGTAAAGGTGGTTTGTCTTCAGGGAGCTTGACGATCACACACGATGACATCCCAAAGATGAAGTACACGGCCAAAGTGGTGGAGGAGACTATCAGGATGGCCAACATCGCCCCGATGATCCATCGGGTGGCAAATAGGGACGTGGAATATGGTGGCTACATCATACCGGAGGGGTGGTCCGTGCTGGTATGGGTGAGGTCGCTGCACACCGACCCTGAGTACTATCAGGATCCTCTTACCTTCAACCCTGACAGATGGGACGTAAGTACACTAGCTAGTTCTTCTCATATGCAATTCAAATTTATAGCCATGCCTACATCAATCAACTTTCTGTGGGAAACCCCATTCCCCTGAACTATCAGTTTTGCAAGAAATAATCTTAAAATAAAATTTGAGATCACTTATCCACCCATACTATACATCATAGCAATATACACTCTAGTGCATTTTTTGAAGAATAAAATATAGACTAGAAGATTTTAAAAATACTAAAAATCCATAGAAGTAAGTTATATGATGAAGTATCGGCATCTCGACGTTCTCTACAAAAACATGACAATTGGCCATATGAGAACATAAAATTTCTTGGATTATTTTTTACAGTGGCCTTAAATTGACATATTTCCAAAATTTTAAAAGGGCCGCTGTGATTCACACCAGTAGGAAAAACGCAGCAATGCAATGTCGTACCCATTATTCGTATAAATTTGGTATGCAACAAATTTTGTTTGATTTCATCACAACAAAAACAGAATTTGCTTATGGGGAGGATTGAGTGAAGGTTAAATTCTTATGCAATGCAATACATATTCCTTAGGAGAAGTTCTTATGGGATTCAATCCTACAACTAAAATAACCCCCATAGAAAAAATTCTTAAGAATATGCATACAATTCATGAAAATCCTACATACATTATTCAGAAAAATACCATAGCGAATTTAAATTACACAAATTATCTAGGAATAAACTATTCCCGTGTGTGATACTATACGAGGACTAACTGAACCTAAGAATCATTTGTGAAAAAAAAAATCTCGTATGAATATTTATAGGAGACAAGTAATATTCTACATAAAATAATGGCTATGAAGAAATAAATGGACAAAAATACGAATGCAGGAACCAGCAAGGCCGGGAACATTCCAGGCGTTTGGAGGCGGCCCCAGGATCTGTGCAGGCAACATGCTCGCTAGGCTGCAGCTTACCATCATCTTGCATCATCTCTCCATCGGTTATGAGTGAGTAGATTACTATCTGTGTTGAGCTCGAGCAATTACCTACCTAATATAGGGTGTACGACCTAATGATTTTGTGTACAGATGGGAGTTGCTAAACCCTGACGCCAAGATCGATTACCTTCCGCATCCAAGACCAGTGGATGGCGCCGCCATGAAAATTCGTAAGCTTGCTACTACAATCAATAAACAGATGGATTGATCATTGCACTCCGATGATGTAATCAAACATTTTCATAAGGGTGGTTGCAGTACGTACAACGGGTGTATGATGCAGTTACTTTTGTAATTATGATTTTAGTGTAGCAAGAGACCATTTAATTTATGGTGAGATGGGCCATTCATGCAATAGGGACTGTTCACTACGGGAAAAAAGGCCAGTGCCGTGCAGGGCCCTTTGCCGTGTGCTGCCAGCAGCCTTTGCCGTGCGAATAATTTTTGCCGTGCGCATAGTGCACGGCAATGAAATCTTTGCCGTGCAACTTTGTGTCGACGCACGGCAAACAATCGGCTCACGGCAAAGCGCCAGCTCAGCGCTCGGCAAAGGCAGCAGACCACGGCAAACAATTAGAAAACGCACGGCAAAGTAACCTGCACGGCAATGAGGAACCCAAGGCGCACGGCAAAGACACTGTGCACGGCAAAGAATCCTTTGCCGTGCATACCTTCCCTTTGCCGTGTGTTTTTGCACGGCACAGAGGGCAGTTTTATTTTTTTTCCTTCTTTTGTAGTATTTATATTTATATTAATACTTATATTTGTTGTAAAATTAGTTTTTACTTTTTGTAGACTATTTGTTAGTGTTACTTAATACAATCTGTATACCGATAAACAAGTAATCTACATCTTCATCGACCCTCTCCCCCCCAACATATCAGGGTTTCGGAGCAAATTAACGGGGTTCGGTGAATCTACTAAGTGTTATCACCCCCACATATTTGGTGCAATTTCTTGCAGCTTTACACCTTCCACCACACTTCCACACATATCCTAGGTCCACATGCAATTTTTGGTGGCATTCCGGTGCTCCGGCGGTCGTTCCCCCCCGAAAACGGCGGTCTGCGTGCCTCGGGGGGTCTACCCCCCTAGATTTCACCGCGCGAGGTTCCACCAACATACTTTTTGATAGGTTTGGTTTTGGTTAGTCCATATACACATGGAAAGCAAGGTTTGGCACCATTTGGCACATTATAGCCTCCGGTATACCCGCAGCGGGACGCTTCAGCCTACAAGTCGAGGAATCTTCCAAGTGTTATCGCCCGAAAGAGGGGAAGGTCACACATGGGAGCTATGCCTTGCACCATTTGGTGAATAACACCTTCCACCACACTTTCACACATATCCTAGGTCCACATGCAAGTTTTGGTGGCATTCCGGTGCTCCGGCGGTCGTTCCCCCCCGAAAACGGCCGTCTGCTTGCCTCGGGGGGTCTACCCCCTAGATTTCACCGCGCGAGGTTCCACCAACATACTTTTTGATAGGTTTGGTTTTGGTTAGTCCATATACACATGGAAAGCAAGGTTTGCCACCATTTGGCACATTATAGCCTCCGGTATACCCGCAGCGGGACGCTTCAGCCTACAAGTCGAGGAATCTTCCAAGTGTTATCGCCCGAAAGAGGGGAAGGTCACACATGGGAGCTATGCCTTGCACCATTTGGTGAATAACACCTTCCACCACACTTTCACACATATCCTAGGTCCACATGCAAGTTTTGGTGGCATTCCGGTGCTCCGGCGGTCGTTAACGGCCGTCTGCTTGCCTCGGGGGGTCTACCCCCCTAGATTTCACCGCGCGAGGTTCCACCAACATACTTTTTGATAGGTTTGGTTTTGGTTAGTCCATATACACATGGAAAGCAAGGTTTTCCACCATTTGGCACATTATAGCCTCCGGTATACCCGCAGCGGGACACTTCAGCCTACAAGTCGAGGAATCTTCCAAGTGTTATCGCCCGAAAGAGGGGAAGGTCACACATGGGAGCTATGCCTTGCACCATTTGGTGAATAACACCTTCCACCACACTTTCACACATATCCTAGGTCCACATGCAAGTTTTGGTGGCATTCCGGTGCTCCGGCGGTCGTTCCCCCCCGAAAACGGCGGTCTGCGTGCCTCGGGGGGTCTACCCCCCTAGATTTCACCGCGCGAGGTTCCACCAACATACTTTTTGATAGGTTTGGTTTTGGTTAGTCCATATACACATGGAAAGCAAGGTTTGCCACCATTTGGCACATTATAGCCTCCGGTATACCCGCAGCGGGACGCTTCAGCCTACAAGTCGAGGAATCTTCCAAGTGTTATCGCCCGAAAGAGGGGAAGGTCACACATGGGAGCTATGCCTTGCACCATTTGGTGAATAACACCTTCCACCACACTTTCACACATATCCTAGGTCCACATGCAAGTTTTGGTGGCATTCCGGTGCTCCGGCGGTCGTTCCCCCCCGAAAACGGCCGTCTGCGTGCCTCGGGGGGTCTACCCCCCTAGATTTCACCGCGCGAGGTTCCACCAACATACTTTTTGATAGGTTTGGTTTTGGTTAGTCCATATACACATGGAAAGCAAGGTTTGCCACCATTTGGCACATTATAGCCTCCGGTATACCCGCAGCGGGACGCTTCAGCCTACAAGTCGAGGAATCTTCCAAGTGTTATCGCCCGAAAGAGGGGAAGGTCACACATGGGAGCTATGCCTTGCACCATTTGGTGAATAACACCTTCCACCACACTTTCACACATATCCTAGGTCCACATGCAAGTTTTGGTGGCATTCCGGTGCTCCGGCGGTCGTTCCCCCCCGAAAACGGCCGTGCGCTTGCCTCGGGGGGTCTACCCCCCTAGATTTCACCGCGCGAGGTTCCACCAACATACTTTTTGATAGGTTTGGTTTTGGTTAGTCCATATACACATGGAAAGCAAGGTTTGGCACCATTTGGCACATTATAGCCTCCGGTATACCCGCAGCGGGACGCTTCAGCCTACAAGTCGAGGAATCTTCCAAGTGTTATCGCCCGAAAGAGGGGAAGGTCACACATGGGAGCTATGCCTTGCACCATTTGGTGAATAACACCTTCCACCACACTTTCACACATATCCTAGGTCCACATGCAAGTTTTGGTGGCATTCCGGTGCTCCGGCGGTCGTTCCCCCCCGAAAACGGCCGTCTGCTTGCCTCGGGGGGTCTACCCCCTAGATTTCACCGCGCGAGGTTCCACCAACATACTTTTTGATAGGTTTGGTTTTGGTTAGTCCATATACACATGGAAAGCAAGGTTTGGCACCATTTGGCACATTATAGCCTCCGGTATACCCGCAGCGGGACGCTTCAGCCTACAAGTCGAGGAATCTTCCAAGTGTTATCGCCCGAAAGAGGGGAAGGTCACACATGGGAGCTATGCCTTGCACCATTTGGTGAATAACACCTTCCACCACACTTTCACACATATCCTAGGTCCACATGCAAGTTTTGGTGGCATTCCGGTGCTCCGGCGGTCGTTCCCCCGAAAACGGCGGTCTGCGTGCCTCGGGGGGTCTACCCCCCTAGATTTCACCGCGCGAGGTTCCACCAACATACTTTTTGATAGGTTTGGTTTTGGTTAGTCCATATACACATGGAAAGCAAGGTTTGCCACCATTTGGCACATTATAGCCTCCGGTATACCCGCAGCGGGACGCTTCAGCCTACAAGTCGAGGAATCTTCCAAGTGTTATCGCCCGAAAGAGGGGAAGGTCACACATGGGAGCTATGCCTTGCACCATTTGGTGAATAACACCTTCCACCACACTTTCACACATATCCTAGGTCCACATGCAAGTTTTGGTGGCATTCCGGTGCTCCGGCGGTCGTTCCCCCCGAAAACGGCGGTCTGCGTGCCTCGGGGGGTCTACCCCCCTAGATTTCACCGCGCGAGGTTCCACCAACATACTTTTTGATAGGTTTGGTTTTGGTTAGTCCATATACACATGTAAAGCAAGGTTTGCCACCATTTGGCACATTATAGCCTCCGGTATACCCGCAGCGGGACACTTCAGCCTACAAGTCGAGGAATCTTCCAAGTGTTATCGCCCGAAAGAGGGGAATGTCACACATGGGAGCTATGCCTTGCACCATTTGGTGAATCACACCTTCCACCACACTTTCACACATATCCTAGGTCCACCTGCAAGTTTTGGTGCCATTCCGGTGCCCCGGCGGTCCTTCCCCCCCGATACGGCGGTCTGCGTGCCTCGGGGGGTCTACCCCCCTAGATTTCACCGCGCGAGGTTCCACCAACATACTTTTTGATAGGTTTGGTTTTGGTTAGTCCATATACACATGTAAAGCAAGGTTTGACACCATTTGGCACATTGTAGCCACCGGTATACCCGCAGCGGGACACTTCAGCCTACAAGTCGAGGAATCTTCCAAGTGTTATCGCCCGAAAGAGGGGAAGGTCACACATGGGAGCTATGCCTTGCACCATTTGGTGAATCACACCTTCCACCACACTTTCACACATATCCTAGGTCCACATGCAAGTTTTGGTGGCATTCCGGTGCTCCGGCGGTCGTTCCCCCCCGAAAACGCCGTCTGCCTCGGGGGGTCTACCCCCTAGATTTCACCGCGCGAGGTTCCACCAACATACTTTTTGATAGGTTTGGTTTTGGTTAGTCCATATACACATGTAAAGCAAGGTTTGCCACCATTTGGCACATTATAGCCTCCGGTATACCCGCAGCGGGACGCTTCAGCCTACAAGTCGAGGAATCTTCCAAGTGTTATCGCCCGAAAGAGGGGAATGTCACACATGGGAGCAATGCCTTGCACCATTTGGTGAATCACACCTTCCACCACACTTTCACACATATCCTAGGTCCACATGCAAGTTTTGGTGGCATTTGATACGCGTAGATGCACACGTCCGTTGGGAACCCCAAGTGGAAGGTATGATGCGTATAGAAGCAAGTTTCCCTCAGTATGAAACCAAGGTTTAATCGAAACCAGTAGGAGCCAAGAAGCACGTTGAAGGTTGATGGTCGCGAAATGTGATGCGGCGCAACACCAGGGATTCTGCGCCAACGTGGAATCTGCACAACAAAACCAAAGTACTTTGCCCCAACGAAACAGTGAGGTTGTCAATCTCACCGGCTTGCTGTAACAAAGGATTAAACGTATCGAGTGGAAGATGTTTGCAAAGAAAACAGTAAAACACAATTGCAGTAGATTGTATGCTATGTAAAGAATAGGACCGGGGTCCACAGTTCACTAGAGGTGTCTCTCCCATAAGATAAAAGCATGTTGGGTGAAGAAATTATAGTCGGGCAATTGACAAATAGAGAAAGGCATAACAATGCATATACATGATATGATAAATATAGTGAGATTTAATTGGGCATTACGACAAAGTACATAGACCGCCATCCAACTGCATCTATGCCTAAAAAGTCCACCTTCAGGTTATCATCCGAACCCCATTCAGTATTAAGTTGCTAAGCAACAGACAATTGCATTAAGTATGGTGCGTAATGTAATCAACAACTACATCCTTAGACATAGAATCAATGTTTTATCCCTAGTGGCAACAGCACATCCACAACCTTAGAACTTTCTGTCACTGTCCCAGATTTAATGGAGGCATGAACCCACTATCGAGCATAAATACTCCCTCTTGGAGTTAAGAGTACAAACTTGGCCAGAGCCTCTACTAATAACGGAGAGCATGCAAGATCATAAACAACACATAAACAATAGATTGATAATCACCATAATCATAGTACTCTCTATCCATCGGATCCCGACAAACACAACATATAGTATTACAGATAGATGATCTTGATCATGTTAGGCAGCTCACAAGATCCAACAATGAAGCACAACAAGGAGAAGACGACCATCTAGCTACTGCTATGGACCCATGGTCCAGGGGTGAACTACTCACTCATCACTCCGGAGGCGATCATGGCGATGAAGAGTCCTCCGGAGATGAATCCCCTCTCCCAGGGCCGGAGGCGATCTCCCGAATCCCCCGAGATGGGATTCGCGGCGGCGGCGTCTCGGAAGGTTTTCCGTATCGTGGCTCTCGGGGGTTTCGCGACGGAGACTTTAAGTAGGCGGAAGGTCAACGCGGGGGCCACACGAGGTGCCCAGGGGGTAGGGCCGCGGCTAGGGCTTGGGCCGCACCGCCCGTCCCCGGCTGCCTCGTGGCCCCACTTCGTTATCTCTTCGGTTTTGGAAGCTTCGTGCAAAAATAGGACCCTGGGCGAAAGTTTCGTCCAATTCCGAGAATATTTCCTTACTAGGATTTCTGAAACCAAAAACAGCAGAAAACAACAACTGGCTCTTCGGCATCTTGTTAATAGGTTAGTTCCAGAAAATGCATAAATATGACATATAATGTGCATAAAACATGTAGGTATCATCAATAAAGTAGCATGGAACATAAGAAATTATCGATACGTTGGAGACGTATCAGCATCCCCAAGCTTAGTTCTGCTCGTCCCGAGCAGGTAAAACGATAACAAAGATAATTTCTGAAGTGACATGCTATCATAATCTTGATCATACTATTTGTAAACATATGTAATGAATGCAGCGATCAAAACAAAGGTAATGACATGAGTAAACAAGTGAATCATATAGCAAAGACTTTTCATGAATAGTACTTCAAGACAAGCATCAATAAGTCTTGCATAAGAGTTAACTCATAAAGCAATAAATCAAAGTAAAGGTGTTGAAGCAACACAAAGGAAGATTAAGTTTCAGCGGTTGCTTTCAACTTATAACATGTATATCTCATGGATATTGTCAACATAAAGTAATATAACAAGTGCAATATGCAAGTATGTAGGAATCAATGCACAGTTCACACAAGTGTTTGCTTCTTAAGGTGGAAGGAGATAGGTAAACTGACTCAACAATAAAAGTAAAAGAAAGGTCCTTCAAAGAGGAAAGCATCGATTGCTGTATTTGTGCTAGAGCTTTTATTTTAAAAACATGAAACAATTTTGTCAACGGTAGTAATAAAGCATATGAGTTATGTAAATTATATCTTACAAGTTGCAAGCCTCATGCATAGTATACTAATAGTGCCCGCACCTCGTCCTACTTGGACTACCGGATCTTTGCATGCCATGTTTCAACCAAGTGTCACAAAGGGGTACCTCCATGCCGCCTGTACAAAGGTCTAAGGAGAAAGCTCGCATTTTGGATTTCTCGCTTTTGATTATTCTCAACTTAGACATCCATACCGGGACAACATGGACAACAGATAATGGACTCCTCTTAAATGCATAAGCATGTAGCAATGATTATTATTCTCATATGAGATTGAGGATATATGTCCAAAACTGAAACTTCAACCATGATTCATGGCTTTAGTTAGCGGCCCAATGTTCTTCTCTAACAATTTTGCATGCTCCAACCACAAGACGGACATGCATAGCAACTCACATGATATTCAACAATAGTTGATGGCGTTCCCCAGAAGCATGGTTATCGCACAACAAGCAACTTAATAAAAGATAAAGTACATAAGTACATATTCAATACTACGATAGTTTTTAAGGCTATTTTGTCCCATGAGCTATATATTGCAAAGGTGAATGATGGAATTTTAAAGGTAGCACTCAAGCAATTTACTTTGGAATGGCGGAGAAATACCATGTAGTAGGTAGGTATGGTGGACACAAATGGCATAGTAGTTGGCTCAAGGATTTTGGATGCATGAGAAGTATTCCCTCTCGATACAAGGTTTAGGCTAGCAAGGTTATTTGAAGCAAACTCAAGGATGAACAGGTGCAGCAAAACTTACATAAAAGACATATTGTAAACATTATAAGACTCTACACCGTCTTCCTTGTTGTTCAATACTAGATATTATCTAGACCTTAGAGAGACCAAATATGCAAATTAAATTTTAGCAAGCTCTATGTATTTCTTCATTAATGGGTGCAAAGCATATGATGCAAGAGCTTAAACATGAGCACAACAATTGCCACGTATCACATTATCCAAGACATTTTAGAATTACTACATGTAGCATTTTCCAATTCCAACCATATAACAATTTAACGAAGAAGAAACTTCGCCTTGAACATTATGAGTAAAGCCTAAGGACACATGTGTCCATATGCAACAGCGGAGCGTGTCTCTCTCCCACAAAGTGAATGCTAGGATCCATTTTATTCAAACAAAAACAAAAACAAAAACAAACCGACGCTCCAAGTAAAGAACACAAGATGTGATTGAATAAAAATATAGTTTCGGGGGAGGAACCTGATGATGTTGTCGATGAAGAAGGGGATGCCTTGGGCATCCCCAAGCTTAGACGCTTGAGTCTTCTTAGAATATGCAGGGGTGAACCACGGGGCATCCCCAAGCTTAGAGCTTTCACTCCTCTTGATCATAGTATATCATTCTCCTCTCTTGACCCTTGAAAACTTCCTTCACACCAAACTTCAAGCAAACTCATTAGAGGGTTAGTGCACAATTAATAATTCTCATATTCAGAGGTGACACAATCATTCTTTACACTTCTGGACATTGCATAAAGCTACTGGACATTAATGGATCAAAGAAATAAATCCAACATAGCAAAAGAGGCAATGCGAAATAAAAGGCAGAATCTGTCAAAAACAGAACAGCCCGTAAAGACGAATTTAAAGCTGGCACCAGACTTGCTCAAATGGAAAAACTCAAAACTAATGAAAGTTGCGTACATATCTGAGGATCACGCTCGTAAATTGGCAGATTTTTTCGAATTTTCTACAGAGGACTGTGCCCAGATTCGTGACAGACAGCAATGCTGTTTCTGCGCAGCGATCCCAAATATAACATCAACTTTGACATAGAAACTTTACTTGGCACAAAAACATGATAAGGAGAGGTTGCTACAGTAGTAAACAACTTCCAAGACTCAACAAAACAAAAAATTGCTGTAGGTAAAAACATGGGTTGTCTCCCATAAGCGCTTTTCTTTAACGCCTTTCAGCTAGGCGCAGAAAGTGCAAATCAAGTAACATCGAGAGTAGAAGCATCAACATCATAACTTGTTCTAATAATAGAATCAAAAGGCAACTTCATTCTCTTTCTAGGGAAGTGTTCCATACCTTTCTTGAGAGGAAATTGATATTTAATATTACCTTCCCTCATATCAATAACAGCACCAACAGTTCGAAGAAAAGGTCTTCCCAACACAATAGGACAAGATGCATTGCATTCGATATCCAAAACAACAAAATCAACGGGGACAAGGTTATTGTTAACCGTAATATGCACATTATCAATCCTCCCCAAAGGTTTCTTTTTAACATTATCGGCAAGATTAACATCCAAATAACAATTCTTCAATGGTGGCAAGTCAAGCATATCATAAATCTTTTTAGGCATAACAGAAATACTTGCACCAAGATCACATAAAGCATTACATTCAAAGTCATTGAATTTCATTTTAATGATGGGCTCCCAACCATCTTCTAGCTTTCTAGGAATAGAAGTTTCAAGTTTTAGTTTCTCTTCTCTAGCTTTTATGAGAGCATTTGTAATATGTTTTGTAAAGGCTAAATTTATAGCACTAGCATTAGGACTTTTAGCAAGTTTTTGTAAGAACTTTATAACTTCAGAGATGTGGCAATCATCAAAATCTAAATCATTATGAGCTACAGCAATGGGATCATTGTTCCCAAGGTTGGAAAAATTTCAGCAGTTTTATCACAAGCAGTTTCAGCAGTTTTAGCAATTTCAGGCAGTTTTGTACGCTTTGCACTAGGAGTAGAAACATTGCCAACACCAATTATTTTACCATTGATAGTAGGAGGTGCAGCAACATGTGGAGAATTAGCATTACTAGTGGTGGTAATAGTCCAAACTTTAGCTACATTATTCTCTTTGGCTAGTTTTTCATTTTCTTCTCTATCCCACCTAGCACGCAATTCAGCCATTAATCTTATATTCTCATTAATTCTAACTTGGATGGCATTTGCTGTAGTAGTAATCTTACTATCAATATCATTATTAGGCATAACTTTCAATTTTAAAAGATTAACATCAGAGGCAAGTCTATCAACTCTAGAAGCAATAGTATCAATTTTATCAAGCTTTTCCTCAACAGATTTGTTAAAAGCAGTTTGTGTACTAATAAATTCTTTAAGCATAGCTTCAAGACCAGAGGGTACATTCCTATTATTGTTGTAAGAATTCCCATAAGAATTACCATAACCATTACCATTAGAAGGATATGGCCTATAGTTATTACCAGAGTTGTTCCTATAAGCATTGTTGTTGAAATTATTATTTTTAATGAAATTCACATCAACATTTTCTTCTTGAGCAACCACTGAAGCTAAAGGAACATTATTAGGATCAACATTAGATCTACCATTCACAAGCATAGACATAATCACATCAATCTTATCACTCAAGGAAGAGGTTTCTTCAACAGAATTTACCTTCTTACCTTGTGGAGCTCTTTCCGTGTGCCATTCAGAGTAATTTATCATCATATCATCAAGAAGTTTTGTAGCGCCCCCAAAGTGATGGACATAAAGGTACCTCCAGCAGCTGAATCCAATAAATTCCGCGAAGAAAAATTTAGTCCTGCATAGAAGGTTTGGATGATCATCCAAGTAGTCAGTCCATGGGTTGGGCAATTCTTTACCAAAGTTTTCATTCTCTCCCATGCTTGAGCAACATGTTCAGTATCTAATTGTTTAAAATTCATTATGCTACTTCTCAAAGATATAATTTTAGCGGGAGGATAATATCTACCAATAAAAGCATCCTTGCATTTAGTCCATGAATCAATACTATTCTTAGGCAAAGATAGCAACCAATCTTTAGCTCTTCCTCTTAATGAGAAAGGAAACACTTTCAATTTAATAATATCACCATCTACATCTTTATACTTTTGCATTTCACAAAGTTCAACAAAATTATTGAGATGGGCAGCAGCATCATCAGAACTAGCACCAGAAAATTGATCTCTCATAACCAGATTTAGTAAAGCAGGTTTAATTTCAAAGAATTCTGCTGTAGTAGCAGGTGGAGCAATAGGTGTGCATAGGAAATCATTATTATTTGCATTTGTGAAGTCACACAACTTAGTATTTTCAGGGGTATTCATTTTAGCAACGGTAAATAAAACAAACTAGATAAAGTAAATGCAAGTAACTAATTTTTTTGTGTTTTTGATATGGAGAGCAAGACAGTAAATAAAGTAAAACTAGCAACTAATTTTTTTGTGTTTTGATTTAGTGCAGCAAACAAAGTAGTAAATAAAATAAAGCAAGACAAAAACAAAGTAAAGAGATTGAGAAGTGGAGACTCCCCTTGCAGCGTGTCTTGATCTCCGGCAACGGCGCCGAAATTTAGCTTGATACGCGTAGATGCACACGTCCGTTGGGAACCCCAAGTGGAAGGTATGATGCGTATAGAAGCAAGTTTCCCTCAGTATGAAACCAAGGTTTAATCGAACCAGGAGCCAAGAAGCACGTTGAAGGTTGATGGTCGCGAAATGTGATGCGGCGCAACACAGGGATTCCTGCGCCAACGTGGAATCTGCACAACAAACCAAAGTACTTTGCCCCAACGAAACAGTGAGGTTGTCAATCTCACCTTGCTGTAACAAAGGATTAAACGTATCGAGTGGAAGATGTTTGCAAAGAAAACAGTAAAACACAATTGCAGTAGATTGTATGCTATGTAAAGAATAGGACCGGGTCCACAGTTCACTAGAGGTGTCTCTCCCATAAGATAAAAGCATGTTGGGTGAACAAATTACAGTCGGGCAATTGACAAATAGAGAAAGGCATAACAATGCATATACATGATATGATAAATATAGTGAGATTTAATTGGGCATTACGACAAAGTACATAGACCGCCATCCAACTGCATCTATGCCTAAAAAGTCCACCTTCAGGTTATCATCCGAACCCCATTCAGTATTAAGTTGCTAAGCAACAGACAATTGCATTAAGTATGGTGCATAATGTAATCAACAACTACATCCTTAGACATAGAATCAATGTTTTATCCCTAGTGGCAACAGCACATCCACAACCTTAGAACTTTCTGTCACTGTCCCAGATTTAATGGAGGCATGAACCCACTATCGAGCATAAATACTCCCTCTTGGAGTTAAGAGTACAAACTTGGCCAGAGCCTCTACTAATAACGGAGAGCATGCAAGATCATAAACAACACATAAACAATAGATTGATAATCACCATAATCATAGTACTCTCTATCCATCGGATCCCGACAAACACAACATATAGTATTACAGATAGATGATCTTGATCATGTTAGGCAGCTCACAAGATCCAACAATGAAACACAACAAGGAGAAGACGACCATCTAGCTACTGCTATGGACCCATGGTCCAGGGTGAACTACTCACTCATCACTCCCGAGGCGATCATGGCGATGAAGAGTCCTCCGGGAGATGAATCCCCTCTCCGGCAGGGTGCCGGAGGCGATCTCCGAATCCCCCGAGATGGGATTCGCGGCGGCGGCGTCTCGGAAGGTTTTCCGTATCGTGGCTCTCGGTACTGGGGGTTTCGCGACGGAGACTTTAAGTAGGCGGAAGGTCAACGCGGGGGCCACACGAGGTGCCCAGGGGGTAGGGCCGCGCGCCGGGGCTTGGGCCGCGCCGCCCGTCCCCTGGCTGCCTCGTGGCCCCACTTCGTTATCTCTTCGGTCTTCGGAAGCTTCGTGCAAAAATAGGACCCGGGCGAAAGTTTCGTCCAATTCCGAGAATATTTCCTTACTAGGATTTCTGAAACCAAAAACAGCAGAAAACAGCAACTGGCTCTTCGGCATCTTGTTAATAGGTTAGTTCGTAAAATGCATAAATATGACATATAATGTGCATAAAACATGTAGGTATCATCAATAAAGTAGCATGGAACATAAGAAATTATCGATACGTTGGAGACGTATCAGCATTCCCAAGTCGTTCCCCGAAAACGGTCTGCGTGCCTCGGGGGGTCTACCCCCTAGATTTCACCGCGCGAGGTTCCACCAACATACTTTTTGATAGGTTTGGTTTTGGTTAGTCCATATACACATGTAAAGCAAGGTTTGCCACCATTTGGCACATTATAGCCTCCGGTATACCCGCAGCGGGACGCTTCAGCCTACAAGTCGAGGAATCTTCCAAGTGTTATCGCCCGAAAGAGGGGAAGGTCACACATGGGAGCTATGCCTTGCACCATTTGGTGAATAACACCTTCCACCACACTTTCACACATATCCTAGGTCCACATGCAAGTTTTGGTGGCATTCCGGTGCTCCGGCCCCCCGAAAACGGCCGTCTGCGTGCCTCGGGGGGTCTACCCCCCTAGATTTCACCGCGCGAGGTTCCACCAACATACTTTTTGATAGGTTTGGTTTTGGTTAGTCCATATACACATGGAAAGCAAGGTTTGACACCATTTGGCACATTGTAGCCACCGGTATACCCGCAGCGGGACACTTCAGCCTACAAGTCGAGGAATTCTTCCAAGTGCTATCGCCCGAAAGAGAGGAATCTCACACATGGGAGCTATGCCTTGCACCATTTGGTGAATCACACCTTCCAACACACTTTCACACATATCCTAGGTCCACTTGCAAGTTTTGGTGGCATTCCGGTGCCCCGGCGGTCCTTCCCCCCGATAACGGCGGTCTGCGTTCCTCGGGGGTCCCCCTAGATTTCTCCGTGCGAGGTTCACTTATCACAAATGATATCCCAAATACATAAAATTTTGTGGTAAAAAGTAGTTGGACACGATGTTTATACACCAGGATGCATATATACACCCTAAATTAACTAAAAACATCATTGTTGAAAAAAAAATCGTTGCGTGCGTCGCGGAAGACCTCTGCCGTGCAAAGGCGCACGGCAAAGATCTTGCCGTGCAAAACCGCACGGCAATGTCCCCCTCCGCACGGCAAAGCCGCTGCCGCACGGCAAAGTAGCCTCGCACGGCAAAGGTCCTGGATAAGGTCGCGTTCGGCCCGCTGCTCTCTCCCCTTCACACAAAATTAACACACACGCACGCGCGCCCTCCTTCCCGCCGCCCGACACACCGCCCACGCCGCCCGCCGCCCTCGACCACCGCTGCCGGTCCCGCCGCGTCGACCTCCCCCGCCGCCGCGCTCCTCCCCCGCCGCCGCTTCCCCCACGATGCTCCCCACAGCGCGCGACCTCCACCGCGCGCGCCTCCCGCGCTGTTGCTCCCGCTGCCGCTCCTGCCGCGCCGCTGCCCTCGTCGCTCCTCCTTGCTGCCGCTCCCCGTCGCTGCCCTCGTGTATGTTTTGATGCAAGATATTTTTGCTTTGATAATTATCTCGTGTATTTCTATTGTCTTGATCTACCTTCAAATTCATGTATTAATTTTTTTTGGGGAAATTCATGTATTAATTTGTAGTCCCAAACTCCCAACCATCTTGAACTAAAAAAATAAAAAAGTTTATGTTATGAAATTGGTAAGACATTATGATAAGAAAACTAGGAGTAAGTTATTTGTGGTGATTTTCGGTCACTGACCCATTTTTTATATTTTGGTATGCTCCCGATCGAGACTACAGTAGCTGCCTAGTTTTTTTTTAAAGAATAGTACGTGCTTCATTCATATGCAATTGCTGGATTAGAAGACACGCGCATGAAAGAACCAGGAGCATAGCGTAGCTGCCTAGCTACTTCATCCTGTCGATAGTACGTACTCTTTCCCTTGCAGTCCAAATGGCACGGAGCAATCCCGGGTAGGAGTGGGGTCCCGTGTGAGCAGGGAAATTCCGGGTGGGGGTTTACTGCCCAGGGATACGGGTCCCCAACAACCAAATTAGCCCTAAGTAGTTAAATCATATTATGCATGCTAATTTGTAGTTAAAACATATTATGCCAGCCGGTATACTAGTGTTTAGGGTAGAAATGGGATTTAGGGCACAATTTATTAGAAATAGTGTATTTATAATAGTCGGATTTAGAGGAAACAAATGGTCTTTATCGCTAATTTGTTTTCTCGCTATGCAGATGATGTTTCGAGGTGGACACAGGGGCCGGCGTTGTCGGGGTGCTTGAGGAGCGTTGCTCAGAGGGACCGTTTTACCGGAGGGGATTTTGCCGGAGGGTCGTTGGTCTTCTTCGCCGGCTGTCGATCACGCTTCGAGGGTGAGAATCCGTTCGCCTCTCGTGTACCTAGGTTTTTTTGTGGGTCTAGATCACCAAGTCTGTCGCGATACCTAGGCGTCTTTTCCCGACCGTAAGGGTTACGCGGATAAATATGCATTAGTGGTCTCGCATATTATGAACCGTAACTCTTACGGCATTTATCGGGACAGTCGGCGGATGCGTAGTTGGGTACGTTCTCCCTGCTCTACCCCGATCCGAGTCAGGATTTCGGCTGCGCCTCCCCGTTGTTCTCCGGATGCACACCCCTCTCGGCTTTTTGGCGAGACGTGTATCGGGAGAGCAGCGGGGAGGTGCTGCCGAAATTCTGTCTCGGATCAGGGTAGAGCAGGGAGAACGTACTCAATCTACGGATCCGGCGGCTGCTAGGAGCCCACCTAGTAGAGATTCAGGTTGTTGTATGCGTAAAAAAGGAAAAATTAAAATGCGGATCATGTTTGATATAAATTCTAAGTTCGTCTGTTTTGGTGCTGGTTAGAGGATGGATAACCGTGACTGGATGTACGATGGCAGAATCGGTCCGTGGAAATATACTGAGGAATGGGGAGAAAAGACCAAGCAGTTCGTGGACAGGGCGTTTGACATCCCTAGCAGACCCAGGACAGTTTTTTGCCCTTGTAGTAAGTGCGCTAACCAAAAAACACAGGACAAGGAAACTATGAGTCTTCACCTGATCAAGTCCGGGTTCAAACCGTCCTACAAGATTTGGACTTTTCATGGAGAAAAGGCGAAGAAACGTGCTAGGAAGGAGGTGCGGCAGATTCAGCCTACGAGAGAATATGATACTGGGTTTGATAGGTGCCTAGAGAACTTGGCTAATGGTAATGTGCCTGAAAGCCCTCATGTAGAGGCGGAGACATCTAGGGATGCGGAGACAAGTGAGGAGCCGGAGGAAAACACAAAGAAGTATTACGAGGCTTTGTTTGCTTCGCAGAAACCCCTACACGTAAATACAGATGTTACCCAACTAGATGCCATCGCTCGCCTTTTGGCCTTTAAGTGCCACAGGAATCTGTGCAGAGATGGGTTCGATGAACTTCTGGTCCTCGTTGGCAGCATTCTGCCGAAAGGGCACCTCTTGCCGCAAAACTTCTACTATTCGAAAAAATTGCTCAGTGACCTCAAGATGTCATCTCAGCAGATACACGCTTGTCCAAAGGGATGCATGCTATTCAGAGAGGAGCATGCTAACACAAACTATTGCATCCATTGCAATAGCTCTAGGTACTTTGAGGTTGACACCAATGGTGATGGTCAGAAGAGGCAGACCACGGTTGCCAAGAATATCCTCCGCTATCTTCCAGTCCTACCGAGGATCCAGCGGCTCTTCATGACCGAGGATACTGCCCAGCAGATGAGGTGGGCTGTAGAAGGGATCAGACCAGACAGTGGCAAGATGATACATCCGTCGGATGGTACTGCATGGAAGAACTTTGTCAAGAAATATCCCCTGAAAGCCGGTGACCCGAGGAGCGTAGCAATTGCGATATCAACCGATGGGTTCAATCCATATGGTATGTCGGCTGCGGTATACAGTTGTTGGCCAGTGTTTGTTATTCCCCTGAACCTACCCCCTGGCGTCTGCACGAGATCAGAGTACATGTTTGTGTCGATGATAATCCCAGGACCGAAATACCCGGGTAAGAACATGAACGTGTATCTGGAACCACTGATTGATGACTTGCTTCTTGGCTGGGAAGATCGCGGGATCCGAACTTATGACGCGGCAAACAAGGAACACTTCGATATGTATGTCTGGTACCACACGTCCCTGCATGACTTGCCAGCACGAGCTTTGTTCTGCGGGTGGTGTACACATGGGAAGTGGCCTTGTCCGGAGTGCAGGCAAGCCGTGACTTTCTTCTGGCTAAACAAGGGTGGCAAGTATTCCTGCTTTGATGAAGCTCGACAGTTCCTTGAGCAGAGTCATGAATACAGGAGTGATGTTAAGAGTTTCAAAAAAGGCCGTGTTGTCCATGCACCGAAGCCAATTCCGAAGACCGGACAGGAAACCAAGGCCGAGTTAGACGCTCTCCAGCCTAACCCTGATGGGAATGGTTTCTTGGGATATGGGGAGACACACCAATGGACCCACAAGCCGTGCTTCTGGAAGCTTCCTTACTTTGAGTTTCTCGAGCTCCCGCATAACATTGATGTAATGCACACCGAGAAGAATATCAGTGAAGCCATTTGGAGCACCATAGTGGACACTGAGAAGACGAAGGATAACATAAAGGCTCGAATTGACCAGGAAAAGTTGTGCGATAGGCCAGAGTTGAACATGCAGCCACCTCATGGTGCCAAAAAAACTTGGACTAAGCCACACGCTCCGTTCTGCCTCACAAAGGCCCAAAAAAGGGAGGTCTTCCAATGGATGAAGGACTCCTTGTTTTTCCCTGATGGGTTCGCAGCCAACTGGATGAGGGGTCTTAACATTGAAACGTTGCGAGTACAAGGACTGAAGAGTCATGACTACCACGTATGGCTTGAGCGGATAATGCCGGTGATGATTCGAGGCTATGTCCCTGAGAAGACTTGGCGAGTGCTAGCGAGGTTGAGTTATTTCTTCCGCCAGATTTGTGCAAGGGAGTTAGACACTAAAGTGATTGAGAAGCTGGATGAACAGGCACCCATGTTGCTTTGCGATCTAGAGAAGATCTTTCCTCCAGCGTTCTTTAATCCGATGCAACATATGATCCTGCACCTCGCGAAGGAATGCTTAAAGGGGGGGCCGAATTGGGGCCGTTGGCAGTTTGGTCCCGAGAGAGAAACACAAAAGCTTCGTCAGATGACTGGCAATAAATGCAAGATCGAAGCATCCATAGCCGAGGCAGTCCTGAACGTGGAGGTGGCAAACTTCACCACTAAGCACTATGATCCCAACATTCCCACAAAGCACAACCCGGTCCTCCGTTACAATGCCGCCAACAATGAAGATGTACCCAAGCTTAGCATCTTCATAGGGCTTGGCGGCAAGTCAAGTGGCTCGAAGCCGTACACAACGAATTTACATGAGCGGGAGTTGATCCACTCATATGTCTTGAACACCATGGTGGAAGTGAAGCCGTACATCAAGTAAGTGCTAACCATTTAGTTATTCGCAAACATTCACTCGTATGTTCGTGGCTAACTCTTCCTCCGTTCATTGTTATAGACAATTCACGGCTAAATATTGGAGGTATACCCACAGGGATCCTACCTCGGAAGAATCCAAGGATATTTTCGATAAGGGCGGCGGTCACGGTTTCAGTAGCTGGTTCTGTGGTTTGGTACTATCCTATCCAAATTTTCTTGCACACTGTCGACATTTCTCGGTCATTTCTTGTTCTAAACTTGTCGTCCTAATCTTGTAGGCAAGAACTGACAAAGACATGAATCCCTTGCTACGAAAAATTGCTAGGGGCTTCAACCATTCCGTCGACTCGTTCAATTCTTATGACGTGAACGGGTATCGCTTCCAGACCCATCAATACACAACAAGCCGTCCAAACAAGAAGACAATAAATAGCGGGGTGGTATGTCAAGGTGATGATGGACTCCATTACTATGGAAGAGTCGAGGGTATATACGAGCTGAATTACGGGTTTGACAAAGGGCTAAATCCCGTCGTATTCAAATGCCACTGGCTCGACCCACGTCGCGTGAGACGGGATCCTGAAATTGGATTGGTCGAAGTTGAAAGAAGCTCTGTTTATAAGGGAGAGGACGTGTACATTTTGGCCACCCAAGCCTTCCAAGTATTCTATCTCCCGTACGCGTGCCGAAACCCGACAAAGCGTCTACATGGAAGGGATGTTGTGATGACGGTTCCTTCACGCATTAGGCCACCCCCGCCAAACAAGGACGATTACCGCCGCGTAGACCCCTCAGCAAGGAGTGTTGATTTTTATCAAGAAGAAGGGCTCCCCGGTCATTTCACTATCGACTTGTCGGCCGTTGTTGATAACATGGTCGTAGACGATGAGCAAGAAGAAGATGCGGTTATGGAGGAAGACAATGAAGAATATGAAGCTGAGGATGTGTGTGCCGTAGAAGACCTAAGTTTGCTCGAGGCGTTCAAAGCAGGCCTTGACCTAGATCCTAATGGACCACCTCCAGGTTTCATCGATGATTATTGGTTCGCTGAGCCTGATGATGATGAAACATGTGGTCCGATTACGGATGTCGACATAGGCTACTGATCTATGTAGTTGTAATTGTGAGGCTATCCTATGTAATGAACTATGTGCTATTTGTAATAAACTATGATCTATGTACTGAACTATGTGCTATTTGTAATAAACTATGATGTATCTACTAATATTCATCTACTTATATATTTGCATTATTGTTGATTTCACTAATATTCATCTGTTTACATTGCATACTAATAAACCACTCTTTTTATTGTGTTTGCAGGTGATTGAAACATGCCGCCAAGAAAAAGAAAGGGGGGTTTCAAAAAGAAGATCAAGGCCGTGGCTGAGCTTGTGGGACTTTCGAGTGGTTCCTCGCAGACACGTCCTCCTAGCGGTCCTCCTAGCCCTCCACCACGGAGGAAGAATGCCCAGCCACGGCGACTTCGTACCCCCTCTCCTAGTCCTCCCCTAGCCGAGGATGATGACGAGGAGCAGTGGGGTGGGGGGGACGAGGAGCACGGTGGGCAGGACGAGGAGGACGGTGGGGAGGACGGTGGGGAGGACAGTGGGGAGGACGGTGGGGAGGGGGAGGACGGTGGGGAGGACGGTGGGGAGGACCTCGAGGAGGATGAGGGGCTGGGGGGTATGCCTATGGAGCTAGACCCGACCCTAGTTTGGTCTCCGCCGGCGGAGGAGGTGTACGTTGCAGCCGAGGAGAGGCTGGAACCACGGGACAAGAAGCCGTATAGGCGCGGGATTACGAAACTCCCCAAGCTAAAAACTTGGGCCTTCCGCGATGTTGTTCTCGTGCCCGCTGGAAAGAGGTACATGCTGATTTTGGCATTCCATTATTGAAATTTTTATCATTATACAAATTTTTATCACATGCATATTGATTTTGGCATTTCGTTGTGCAGCATGTTCAAGTATGGCGACCCGAGGAGGAAGCCGACACGTGGGTACTCGAACATCCTTGGAGGCATAATTAGGAAGCATTTCCCTGGGATTGTCAATCTCCCTACTGGTGGCCGCGACGTGGCTTGGACTTGGAAGCACTACAGCTACGCGGAAGATCCTAGCGGCAAGTACGGAAACATGCAAGAGCGGGTTGTCCGCCACTTCTGGGTACGTGACTTTTGGCTTCTTAGCATTCAAACACTTCTTGGCTACCAATAGTTGCTCTAATTCATCTTGTTTTACCTATGTGCATGGTTGCAGAAATACTTCAAGAGGGCTGAGGGCGAGGAAATTGCGTGCGACGTTATCTTACACGAGTTGTGCAGGGTGAGGGTGACTGGCATGCACTACGAGGCACGTGTCCAGTGCGTCCGCGACTGGCACGCCGAGCGCAAAGTTTGGATGAGTAAGGCTGATTGTCGGGATACGCTCATGGCACCATGGCAGTACCTGCAGGTATTAGCATCGATGTGTTATTTATTTCCGCATTTTCATGTAGTTTATGTTCTAATAATGGGTCTATCTTGTGTATGTAGAACCCTCCTCAGTACGTCGGGGAAGACAGGGCGTGCTTTCTTGCGATGGTCATATGGTGGACATCCCGCGAGTACGCCCGGAAGCACGCGGAGGGCAAGCAGAAGCGTTCAGAGATGGGAGGTGGATCACATGTCCTGGGCAGCAAGAACTTGGCCCTTACCTTGCAGGATGAGGTGAGCAAGTGGTTTCTTCATTCTTTCGTTTTATGTTATTGCTAGCCCCGCAAGTGTCTCCCTCTTCACTTAATTGCATGTACTCTTTTGCAGGAAGTGAAGACAGGCGTGGCACCAAACTTGTTTGGCTTTTTCCAAAAGTCGAAGACCAGGAAGGAGCCGCATCCTGAAACGGGGTCCTTGTGGGTCAACGACCTAGCGGAGGGCCAGTGTGGCGCGTACCGCTCGAAGTTCAAGGACAAGCACGGCGAAGACGCCGACCCAACCACCGAAGAGTTTGACGTTGAGGTTGCGGTGCTTGCGGGACAAGGCAAGAAGGGTGGCCGCCTATGGATTGCTGACGGGTTAGTCGACCCAAGGACCATTCCATCTCTACGCCAGATCCGTCGTGGGCGTACGAGCGAGCAGCCTCGGGTAGAGACCCGCCCACGGGCTTCTGACCTAGCTATCGAGAAGTTACGGGTAAGTTCTTCGTCGATCCTCTACGCTTCATTACATGTTTTCCATTGCAATGTTACTGACATCGCGGCAACACAACGTAGGCGGAGATGGAAGAAAGGGAACGGAGGCACCAAGAGGAGCAGATGCAGATACAACAGCAGCTTAGGGAGAGCGTGCAGATGCAGCAGCAGATGTTGCTGCAGATGCAACAACAGCAGCAGATGTTCCAGCAGATGTTCATGAACCAGGCCGTGGTGACTTCCCCACCGGGGAGTAGTGCTCCTAGCACGTCGGGTCCTCCTATGTTCCCCAACTATGTAAGTGGTTAACTTAATATCTCCGTCTCAATCTTGTTTGTTGTCTAACCGAACTTTGGATATTGCAGATCCCCGTGCCTGATCCGCAGGTGTTGGCGCTCCTCCAGCGAGCTCCAAGTCAGAGCCCGCTGACACCTGGCTTGACCGTCAACAATACGGGCATCATCCGGAGCCTGCAGCAGTTTCTAGGTGAGTTCTCCCTACACTTCTAATTCTTCCATGTCACTTGTGAATTTTAGCCATTCAACCATGTCAATTTTAGCCATTATGTTCAATTCTAGCTATTCCATGTTAATTTTAGCCATTCCATGTCATCCTTAGCCATTATGTTGGATTTTAGCCATTTCATGTCAATTCTAGCGATTATGTTCAATTTTAGCCATTCCATGTCAATTCTTGTCAATTCTAGTTCTTACATGTCAATTTTAGCCATTCCATGTCATTCTTAGCCATTATGTTGAATTTTAGCCATTTCATGTCTATTCTAGCGATTATGTTCAATTTTAGCCATTCCATGTCAATTCTAGTTCTTCCATGTCAATTCTAGTTCTTACATGTCAATTTTAGCCATTGCATGCCACTTATGCATCTATATATGAACTTGTAGGAGGACAAGGAGATGGAGGACAAGGAGGTGGAGAAGGACAAGGAAGTGGAGGACAAGGAAGTGGCGAAGGTTGACGTTGCTTGTATGAACTTTGTTGTGTGACTTGGAGCATTCTATGTATGAATTTGTTGTTGGACTACTTTGTTGTTGGTGGACTTTGTTGTTGTTGGACTATTGTATGGAACATTCTATGTATGGACTTTGTTGGACTATTAGTGGTTGAACTTTGTTGTTGATGATGTGCAAATGTCTATATATTGTGCTATATATGTATCTGGAAATATATATCTATTTTGTGAATTATATGTGCAGGGATTAAATGGAAACAGCAAAAAGCTGGAATTTTTTCAGCACCTTTGCCGTGCACATGCACACGGCAAAGAGAAAGCCGCACGGCAAAGGCTTTCTTTGCCGTGCACATGCACACGGCAAAGGGGGTGCTTTGCCGTGTGGCTTGGAGTGGAGGCGCACGGCAAAGACAAGAGTTTGCCGGGGCTTGAGGAGGCGCACGGCAAAGTCGGGCACGGCAAAGAGGCCCAGCGCACGGCAAAGCAAGTCGCACGGCAAAGGCGGGCGCAGCGCACGGCAAAGCTAGGTCGCACGGCAAAGCCTTTGCCGTGCGATTTTCGCTCGACGCACGGCAAAGGCACCTTTGCCGGCCGGATCGTTGCCGTGTGTTCTTTGCCGTGGCCGCACGGCAAAGCCTTTGCCGAGAGGATTTGTGCCTTTGCCGTGTGATATTGGGGCACGGCAAAGAACAGTTCTCCCGTAGTGGTTATTATGTCCTCCACTTTTGGTGACTTCAGTTTCATCATACAATGTTTTCCCTGCGTCAATCATGGATACATGCATACTTCAGAGATTTATTTCTTGTTGGGTTGTACAAGGCCAACAAGAAGAAGTCAACATATCCACACACAAGCACCACGTGTAATAACAAGTTGCACGTTTTCGATGTAACATGCCACACCGGCCGGGCACACAAACAAAGGGCCTCCTTACACACATGCACACGGTAAACAATAGGCGCCATGTTTATCGTGTGCATGTGTGTAAGGAGGCGTCGTTGGCCAACACACTCCTCTCGTGTCCACAAAAGGAACCTCCAAAGAAGAGGCTCCCCGGCTGCTCCTCGTCTACACCGGCGCACTAAACCTTGGAGTGGGTCCTGGAGGAGGCAAGGTTGAAACCGAAGGAGCGGAGACAGAGTTAATGGTTGATGGCAGGTGTTGGAGATATGCCCAAGAGGCAATAATAAATTGGTTATTATATATCTTTGTGTTTATGATAAATGTTTATATACCATGCTATAATTGTATTAACCGAAACATTGATACATGTGTGTTATGTAAACAACAAGAAGTCCCTAGTAAGCCTCTTGTATAACTAGCTTGTTGATTAATAGATGAGCATTATTTCGTGATCATGAACATTGGATGTTATTAATGACAAGGTTATATCATTATGTGAATGATGTAATGGACACACCCAATTAAGCGTAGCATAAGATCACGTCATTAAGTTCATTTGCTATAAGCTTTCGATACATAGTTACCAAGTCCTTTCGACCATGAGATCATATAAATCACTTATGCCGGAAGGGTACCTTGATTACATCAAACGCCACTGCGTAAATGGGTGGTTATAAAGGTGGGATTAGGTATCCGGAAAGTATGAGTTGAGGCATATGGATCAACAGTGGGATTTGTCCATCCCGATGACGGATAGATATACTCTGGGCCCTCTCGGTGGAATGTCGTCTAAAAAGCTTGCAAGCATATGAATGGTTCATAAGAGACCACATACCACGGTACGAGTAAAGAGTACTTGTCGAGACGAGGTTGAACAAGGTATCGTGATACCGATGATCAAACCTCGACAAGTAATATATCGCGAGACAAAGGGAATCGGTATCGTATGTAAATGGTTCAATCGATCACTAAGTCATCGTTGAATATGTGGGAGCCATTATGGATCTCCAGATCTCGCTATTGGTTATTGGTCGGAGAAGTCTCAACCATGTCTGCATAGTTCGCGAACCGTAGGGTGACACACTTAAGGTTTGATGTCGTTTGAGTAGATATGGAATATGGAAATGGAGTTCGAAGTTTTGTTCGGAGTCTCGGATGGGATCCAGGACATCACGAGGAGTTCCGGAATGGTCCGGAGAATAAGATTCATATATAGGAAGTCATATTCCAAGTTTGGAAATGATCCGGTGCATTTATGGAAGGTTCTAGAAGGTTCTAGAAAAGTCCGGAAGAAATGCACTATGGAAGGTGGAGTCCCGGAGGGACTCCACATGCTAGGCCGGCCAAACCCTAAGGGGTGGAGTCCCAGGTGGACTCCACCATAGGTGGCCGGCCACCCCACCTCATGGAAAGGTGGGAGTCCCACCTTGAGTAGGACTCCCCCTTAGGTAGGTTTCCCACCAAAGGTAGGTTTGGTGTTGGGGTCTTATTCGAAGACTTGGGATACAAGGTTTGGGGCTTCCACCTATATAAGGAGGGGCAAGGGGAGGGGGCCGGCCAACCCAAGTCCACTAGTTGGCCGCACCCCAAGGCCGGCGCCCAAACCCTAGCCTCTCCCCAAACCCTAGCCACCTCCTCCTCCACCGCAACTCCCGCATACGCTTAGGCGAAGCCCTGCCGGAGTTCTCCACCACCTCAGCCACCACGCCGTCGTGCTGTCGGGATTCCGAGGAGGATCTACTACCCTGCTGCCCTGGAACGGGGAGAAGGACGTCGTCTTCATCAACACCGAACGTGTGACCGAGTACGGAGGTGCTGCCCGATTGTGGCACCGTCAAGATCAAGATCTTCTACGCTTTTGCAAGCGGCAAGTGATCGTCTACATCCACCCCGAGATCTAATCTCGTTAAGCTTTGCGAATCTTCGAGGGTTAGTCTCTTCATCTCCTCGTTGCTACCGTCTACTAGATTAGATCTTGGCTTGGTTTTCGTTCTTGCGGTAGAAATTTTTTGTTTTCTATGCTACGAATCCCATCAGTGGTATCAGAGCCATGTCTATGCACAGATTGGTTGCACGAGTAGAACATAATTGTTTTGTGGGCGTTGATGCTTTTGTTGTCTTTAGTTCGTGTACTTTGCATCTTGCGGCATAGTGGGATGAAGCGGCTCGGGCTAACTTTACATGACCGCGTTCATGAGACTTGCCCCACGTTTGACATGCAACTTGTATTGCATAAGTGGCTTTGCGGGTGTCTGTCTCTCCCACTATAGTGAAGATCCAATTTACTCTTTCTATTGACAACACTAGTATCACCGTTGTGGTTCATGTTCGTATGTAGATTGGATCTTACTCGAAAACCCTAAACCACGTAAAATATGCAAACCAAATTAGAGACGTCTAACTTGTTTTTGCAGGGTTTGGTGATGTGATATGGCCATAATGTGATGATGAATATGTATGAGATGATCATTATTGTATTGTGGCAACCGGCAGGAGCCTTATGGTTGTCTTTAAATTTCATGTTGAGTAGTTTTTCAAAGTAGTTGTAATAGTTGCTACATGGAGGACAATCATGAAGACGGCACCATTGACCTTGGTGCTACGCCGACGATGATGGAGATCATGCCCGTTGATGATGGAGGATCATGTCCGTGCTTTGGAGATGAAGATCAAAGGCGCAAAGACAAAAGGGCCATATCATATCACATATGAATTGCATGTGATGTTAATCCTTTTATGCATCTTATATTGCTTAGATGCGACGGTAGCATTATAAGATGATCCCTCTCACTAAATATCAAGATAATAAAGTGTTCATCCTTAGTATGCACCGTTGCTAAGACTTGTCGTTTCGAAGCATCACGTGATGATCGGGTGTGATAGATTCAACATGTGCATACAACGGGTACAAGCCAGTTTTGTACACGCGGGTACTAAGGTTGCCTTGACGAGCCTAGCATGTACAGACATGGTCTCGGAACACGGGATACCGAAAGGTAGAGCATGAGTCATATGATTGATATGATGAACACTTTGAGTGTTCACCATTGAAATTACATCTTGTTCGTGATGATCGGGCTTGGTGTGGTGGATTTGGTTCGTGTGATCACTAAAACAATGCGAGGGATATTGTTTTGAGTGGGAGTTCACCTAGTTTTTAATTTTGTTAAATTAAAATTTGAACTCAATTTGTCATAAACCTAGTCTAAACTATTGCAAATATATGTTGTAGATCATGGCGTCCCCATCAATCAATTTTAATCAGTTCCTAGAGAAAGAAAAGCTTAAAAGCAATGGTAGCAACTTCACCGACTGGTTCCGTCATGTGAGGATCTTCCTCAATGGCGGAAATCTGCAATATGTGCTCGAAGCACCGCTAGGTCCCCCACCACCCCCTGCAGTATGCGAGGAAGAAAAGAATGTTTTCGAGACTCGGACTAAAGTGTACTCTCAAGTTCAGTGTGCCATCCTATGCAGCCTAGAGGCAGAGCTTCAAAAGCGTTTTGAGCACCACGACCCTTGTGAGATGATCCGTGAGCTCAAAGTTATCTTTGAAACTCATGCGGCCGTGGAAAGCTATGAAGCCTCGAAGCAGTTCTTTGGCTGCATGATGGAAGAGGGAAGCTCCGTTAGTGAGCACGTGTTCGCTATGTCCGGACACGCGAGGAAGCTCAGTGACTTGGGGATTGTGATCCCTAACCAGCTGGGTATTCATCGTGTTCTCCAATCACTGCCACCAAGTTACAAGAACTTCGTGATGAACTACAATATGCAGAACATGAACAAGGAGTTACCTGAACTCTTCTCCATGCTGAAATCTGCTGAGGTTGAGATACAGAAAGAGCACCAAGTGTTGATGGTCAATAAGACCACCAAGTTCAAGAAGCAGGGCAAACCTAAGAAGGACCTCAAGAAGGGTGGCAAGAAAGCTGCCGCTCATCCTGAGAAGCCTAAGGGTGGCCCTAAACCTGATACTGACTGCTATTACTGCAATGGGAAGGGACACTGGAAGCGGAATTGCTCCAAGTATTTGGCTGATCTGAAGAGCGGCCTTGTCAAGAAGAAGAAAGGTATATCTGATATACATGTTATAGATGTTTATCTCACTGGTTCTCGTACTAGTGCCTGGGTATTTGATACTGGTTCGGTTGCTCATATTTGTAACTCGAAACAGGAACTACGGAATAAACGAAGCCTAGCGAGGGATGAAGTGACGATGCGCGTTGGAAATGGATCCAAGGTCGATGTGATCGCTGTCGGCACGCTCCCTCTACATCTACCATCGGGATTAGTTTTAGACCTTAATAATTGTTATTTGGTGCCTGCGTTGAGCATGAACATTATATCTGGATCTTGTTTAATGCAAGACGGTTATTCATTCAAGTCTGAGAATAATGGTTGTTCTATTTTTATGAATAATATCTTTTATGGTCATGCGCCTGAGAAGAATGGTTTATTTCTGTTAAATCTCGATAGTAGTGATACACATGTTCATAACATTGATGCTAAGAGAATTAAATTGAATGATAATTCTACTTATATGTGGCACTGTCGTCTTGGTCATATTGGAGTGAAACGCATGAAGAAACTCCATTCCGATGGACTACTTGAGTCACTTGACTTTCAGTCACTTGATAGATGCGAAGCATGTCTAATGGGAAAAATGACTAAGACTCCATTCTCTGGTATTATGGAGCGAGCTACAGACTTATTGGAAATCATACATACCGATGTGTGCGGACCAATGAGTGTAGCCTCGCGCGGTGGTTATCGTTATGTTCTAACCTTCACAGATGATCTGAGTAGATATGGGTATATCTATTTCATGAAACATAAATCCGAGACTTTCCAGAAGTTCAAGGAATTCCAAAGTGAAGTAGAAAATCAACGTAACAAGAAGATCAAGTTTCTGATCGTGGAGGCGAGTATCTGAGTTATGAGTTTGGCATGCATTTAAAGAAATATGGAATACTTTCACAGTTGACACCGTCGGGAACACCACAGCGCAATGGTGTGTTCGAACGTCGTAATCGAACTCTCTTAGATATGGTTCGTTCTATGATGTCTCTTACTGATTTGCCATTATCGTTTTGGGGTTATGCATTAGAGACAGCAGCATTCACTTTAAATAGGGCACCATCAAAATCCGTTGCAACGACACCGTATGAATTGTGGTTTAATAAGAAACCTAAGCTGTCGTTCCTTTGGGGTTGCGAAGCCTATGTAAAAAGTTACAACCGGACAAGCTAGAACCCAAAGCGGAGAAATGCGTCTTCATAGGATACCCTAAGGAAACTATATGGTATACTTTCTATCACAGATCCGAAGGCAAGATCTTTGTTGCTAAGAACGGAACCTTTCTTGAGAAAGAGTTTCTCACTAAAGAAGTGACTGGAAGAAAAGTAGAACTCGACGAGGTTACTGAACCTTCTCTCATCAGATCGCAGTATCGGAAGAAGTTCATGTGCCGCCTGCACCGGTAACAGAGGAAGCTAATGATAATGATCATGAAACTTCGAGCGAAGTAGCTACTGAACCTCACAGGTCGACAAGGGAACATACCACTCCTGATTGGTATGATCCTTGTCTAAATGTCATGATTATGGACAACAATGATGAGGACCCTGCGACGTATGAAGAAGCGATGATGAGCCCAGATTCCAACAAATGGCAAGAAGCCATGAAATCCGAAATGGGATCCATGTATGATAACAAAGTATGGACTTTGGTAGATCTACCTGATAGCCGCAAGGCTGTTGAGAATAAATTTATCTTCAAGAGAAAAACAGATGCTGACGGTAATGTTGCTGTTTATAAAGCTCGACTTGTCGCAAAGGGTTTCCGACAAATTCAAGGTGTTGACTACGATGAGACTTTCTCACCTGTAGCGAAGCTAAAATCTGTGAGGATTTTGTTAGCAATAGCTACATTTTTCGATTATGAGATTTGGCAGATGGATGTCAAAACGGTGTTCCTTAATGGTGACATTGAGGAAGAGTTGTATATGGTACAAACCAAAGGTTTTGTCGATCTTAAAAATGCTGACATGGTATGCAAACTTCAGCGTTCCATTTATGGACTGAAGCAAGCATCCAGAGTTGGAACCGACGCTTTGATAAGGTGATCAAAGACTTCGGGTTTATACAGTGTCATGGAGAGGCCTGTATTTACAAGAAAGTGAGTGGGAGCTCTGTAGCATTCCTGATATTATATGTAGATGACATATTATTAATTGGGAATGATATAGAACTATTAAGCAATGTAAAAGGTTATTTGAATAAGTGTTTTTCAATGAAGGACCTTGGTGAAGCAGCGTACATTTTAGGCATCAAGATTTATAGAGATAGATCAAGACACCTAATAGGGCTTTCACAGAGTACATACCTGGACAAGATTCTAAAGAAGTTTAGAATGGATAAAAGTAAGAAAGGATTCTTACCGATGTTGCCAGGTAAGGTCTTGAGTAAGACTCAAGGTCCGGCTACGGCAGAAGAAAGAGAGAGGATGAATCAGATCCCCTATGCCTCGGCAGTAGGCTCTATCATGTATGCCATGCTGTGTACTAGACCGGATATAGCACATGATGTTAGTTTGACTAGCAGATATCAAAGTGATCCAGGAATGGAACACTGGACAGCGGTCAAGAATATCCTGAAGTACTTGAAAAGAACTAAGGATATGTTTCTTTGTTATGGCGGTGAACAAGAGCTCGTTGTAACCAGTTACACCGATGCAAGTTGGAACACTGATCCTGATGACTCTAAGTCTTAGTCTGGGTACGTGTTTATATTGAATGGTGCTGCGGTAAGCTGGTGCAGCTCCAAGCAGTGCACGGTGGCGAAGTCTTCAACAGAATCGGAATACATAGCGGCTTCGGAGGCTTCATCGGAAGCGGTATGGATGAAGAGGTTCATTGTTGAGCTCGGTGTGGTTCCTAGTGCATTGGACCCACTAGTCATTTATTGTGACAACATGGGTGCCATCGCCAATGCACAAGAACCAAGGTCACACAAGAAGCTAAAGCATATCAAGCTGCGTTTTCATTCGATTCGCGAGTACATCGAAGATGGAGAATTAAAGATTTGCAAAGTACACACTGATCTGAATGTAGCAGATCCGTTGACTAAAGCTCTCCCTAGGGCAAACCATGACCAACACCAGAATGCCATGGGTGTTAGGTACCTTACAATGTAATCTAGATTATTGACTCTAGTGCAAGTGGGACACTGTTGGAGATATGCCCAAGAGGCAATAATAAATTGGTTATTATATATCTTTGTGTTCATGATAAATGTTTATATACCATGCTATAATTGTATTAACCGAAACATTTATACATGTGTGTTATGTAAACAACAAGAAGTCCCTAGTAAGCCTCTTGTATAACTAGCTTGTTGATTAATAGATGATCATTGTTTCGTGATCATGAACATTGAATGTTATTAATGACAAGGTTATATCATTATGTGAATGATGTAATGGACACACCCAATTAAGCGTAGCATAAGATCACGTCATTAAGTTCATTTGCTATAAGCTTTCGATACATAGTTACCAAGTCCTTTCGACCATGAGATCATATAAATCACTTATGCCGGAAGGGTACCTTGATTACATCAAACGCCACTGCGTAAATGGGTGGTTATAAAGGTGGGATTAGGTATCCGGAAAGTATGAGTTGAGGCATATGGATCAACAGTGGGATTTGTCCATCCCAATGACGGATAGATATACTCTGGGCCCTCTCGGTGGAATGTCGTCTAAATGGCTTGCAAGCATATGAATGGTTCATAAGAGACCACATACCACGGTACGAGTAAAGATACTTGATACGTCTCCAACGTATCTATAATTTCTTATGTTCCATGCTACTTTATTGATGATATCTACATGTTTTATACACATTATATGTCATTATTATGCTTTCCGGAACTAACCTATTGACGAGATGCCGAAGGGCCGCTTCCTGTTTTTGGTTCCAGAAATCCTAGTAAGGAAATATTCTCGGAATCGACGAAATCAATGCCCAGCATCCTATTTTTCCACGAAGCTTCCAACACCCGAGAGCCGCCGGAGGGGGGGGCCCACACATGGCGGCGCGGCCAGGGCTGGGCCCGCGCCCCCTAGTGTGTCGTCGCCTCGTCAGCCCTCCGACTCGCCTATATAAAGGTCCTGACCTAAACCTCGAAAGGAAGAAGCCACGGTACGAGAAAAGTTCCGAGCCGCCGCCATCGCGAAGCCAAGATCGGGGGACAGGAGTCTCTCGTTCCGCACGCCGCCGGACGGGGAAGTGCCCCGGAAGGCTTCTCCATCGACACCGCTGCCATCTCCACCGCCATCTTCATCACCGCTGCTGCTCCCATGAGGAGGGAGTAGTTCTCCATCGAGGCTCGGGGCTGTACCGGTAGCTATGTGGTTCATCTCTCTCCTATGTACTTCAATACAATAATCTCATGAGCTGCCTTACATGATTGAGATTCATATGATGATGCTTGTAATCTAGATGTCATTATGCTAGTCAAGTGGGTTTTACTTATGTGATCTCCGGAGACTCCTTGTCCCACGTGTGTAAAGGTGACAGTGTGTGCACCGTGTGGGTCTCTTAGGCTATATTTCACAGAATACTTATTCACTGTTATGAATGGCGTAGTGAAGTGCTTATTTATATCCCTTTATGATTGCAATGTGTTTTGTATCACTATTTATCTATGTGCTACTCATGTGATGTTATTAAAGTAGTCTATTCCTCCTGCATGGTGTAATGGTGACAGTGTGTGCATCGTGTAGTTCTTGTCGTAGATTATGATCATAATCTCTTGTAGATTGTGGAGTTAATTGTCATTATGATAGTATTGATGTGATCTATGCCTCCTTCGTAGTGTGATGGTGACAGTGTGCATGCTATGTTAGTACTTGGTTTATTTTGCAAAGATCTATTATACTCTAAGGTTACTTAAACATGAATATCGAATGTTGTGGAGCTTGTTAACTCCGGCATTGAGGGTTCGTGTAATCCTACACAATTAGTGGTGTTCATCATCTAACAAGAGTATATGTAGCACAAAGGAAAGAGAACTTATTTATTATGTGATCAATGTTGAGAGTGTCCACTAGCGAAAGTATGATCCCTAGGCCTTGTTTCCACCACAAAGAATTGCTTCCTACGCCAGCAAGCTATTTTCTGGCGCCGCTTGTTTACTGTTTTACCGCATCTTTACTTTCTGCAATATTACCACCATCTATACCACCTGTGTTTTACTATCTCTTCGCCTAACTAGTGCACCTATACACTGACAAGTGTATTTGGTGTGTTGGGGACACAAGAGACTTCTTGCTTTGTGGTTGCGGGGCTTGAGAGGGATATCTTTGACCTCTTCCTCCCTGAGTTCGATAAACCTTGGGTGATCCACTTAAGGGAAAACTTGCTGCTGTTCTACAAACCTCTGCTCTTGGAGGCCCAACACTGTCTACAAGAATAGAAGCACCCGTAGACATCAAGCTATTTTCTGGCGCCGTTGCCGGGAGGAAAGGTAAAAGGTACTCACACTCCGGATCTCGGCTACTAAGCTATTTTCCGGCCGTGTGTAAGTACTCGAAGCTATTTCCTTTAGATCCTGCAATTGCATCTTTTTGTTTCTTGTTTACACTAGTTAGGCATAATGGAAAACAACAAAAATATGAGAGATCTTTATGAACTTTATCTTGAATTAGGACATAATGTGTTTGAAGAAAGAATTAAGAAACCCATGGAACTTTATATGCATGCTAATGGGAATGTTATTACTATGAATGCTTTGAACACCATTGTTGCTAATGCTATGGAAAATTCTAAGCTTGGGGAAGCTGGTTTTGATGAGCATGATATTTTTAGTCCCCCAAGCATTGAGGAGAAAATTTACTTTGATGATACTTTGCCTCCCATTTATGATGATTATAATGATAGTAGTCTTTTGTTACCACCTGTTATGGAGGATAAATTTGATTATGATTACAATATACCTCCTATATTTGATAGCTACTTTGTTAAATTTGCTCCCACTACAATTAATAAGAATGACTATGCTTATGTTGGGAGTAGTAATTATTTTATGCATGAGACTCATGATAAGAATGCTTTAAGTGATAGTTATATTGTTGAGTTTGCTCATGATGCTACTGAAAGTTATTATGAGAGAGGAAAATATGGTTGTAGAAATTTTCATGTTACTAAAATGCCTCTCTATGTGCTGAAATTTTTGAAGCTACACTTGCTCTACCTTCCTATGCTTGTTAATTTGCTCCTCATGAACTTTTTTATTTACAAGATTCCTTTTCATAGGAAGCATGTTAGGCTTAAATATGTTTTGAAATTGCTTCTTGATGTTCTCTTTTGCTTCATTGTCTATTTTCATGAGAGCATCATTAAAACTGCTGAGCCCATCTTAATGGCTATAAAGAAAGAACTTCTTAGGAGATAACCCATGTGTTTATTTTACTACAGAAATTTTTGTTTTGTTGAGTCTTGGAAGTTGTTTACTACTGTAGCAACCTCTCCTTATCATGTTTTTGTGCCAAGTAAAGTTTCTATGCTAAAGTTGATGCTAGATTTGGATTGCTGCGCAGAAACAGAATTGCTGTCTGTCACGAATTTGAGCAGAAGTCTCTGTAAAAAAGTCAAAAAAATCTGCAAATTTACGTGTGTGATCCCCAGATATGTACGCAACTTTCATTAGTTTTGAGTTTTTCCGTTTGAGCAAGTTAAGTGCCCCTTTCAGGTTCGTCTTTACGGACTGTTCTGTTTTTGACAGATTCTGCCTTTTATTTCGCATTGCCGCTTTTGTTAAGTTGAATGAGTTTCTTTGTTCCATTAACTTTTGTGCAATGTCCAGAAGTGTTAAGAATGATTGTGTCACCTCTGAACATGTGAATTTTGATTATGCACTAACCCTCTCATGAGTTTGCTTGAAGTTTGTGTGAAGGAAGTTTTCAAGGGTCAAGAGAAGAGGATGATATACTATGATCAAGAAGAGTGAAAGGTCTAAGCTTGGGGATACCCCGGTGGTTCATCCCTGCATATTTTAAGAAGACTCAAGCATCTAAGCTTGGGGATGCCCAAGGCATCCCCTTCTTCATCGACAACTTATCAGGTTTCTTCTAGTGAAACTATATTTTTATTCCGTCACATCTTATGTACTTTACTTGGAGCGTCTGTTTGTTTTTATTTTTGTTTTGTTTGAATAAGTTCATCCTTGTGTGGAGAGAGACACGCTCCGCTGGTTCATATGAACACATGTGTTCTTAGCTTTTAATGTTCATGGCGAAGGTTGAAACTGCTTCGTTAATTGTTATATGGTTGGAAACGGGAAATGCTACATGTAGTAATTGGTAAAATGTCTTGGATAATGTGATACTTGGCAATTGTTGTGCTCATGTTTAAGCTCTTGCATCATATACTTTGCACCCATTAATGAAGAAATACATAGAGCTTGCTAAAATTTGGTTTGCATATTTGGTCTCTCTAAGGTCTAGATAATTTCTAGTATTGAGTTTTGAACAACAAGGAAGACGGTGTAAAGTCTTATAATGTTTACAATATGTCTTTTATGTGAGTTTTGCTGCACCGGTTCATCCTTGTGTTTGTTTCAAATAACCTTGCTAGCCTAAACCTTGTATCGAGAGGGAATACTTCTCATGCATCCAAAATCCTTGAGCCAACCACTATGCCATTTGTGTCCACCATACCTACCTACTACATGGTATTTCTCCGCCATTCCAAAGTAAATTGCTTGAGTGCTACCTTTAAATTTCCATCATTCGCCTTTGCAATATATAGCTCATGGGACAAAATAGCCTTAAAAACTATTGTGGTACTGAATATGTACTTATGCACTTTATCTCTTATTAAGTTGCTTGTTGTGCGATAACCATGCTTCTGGGGACGCCATCAACTACTCTTTGTTGAATATCATGTGAGTTGCTATGCATGTCCGTCTTGTCTGAAGTAAGAGAGATCTACCACCTTAATGGTTGGAGCATGCATATTGTTAGAGAAGAACATTGGGCCGCTAACTAAAGCCATGAATCATGGTGGAAGTTTCAGTTTTGGACATATATCCTCAATCTCATATGAGAACACTAATTGTTGCCACATGCTTATGCATTAAAGAGGAGTCCATTATCTGTTGTCCATGTTGTCCCGGTATGGATGTCTAAGTTGAGAATAATCAAAAGCGAGAAATCCAAAATGCGAGCTTTCTCCTTAGACCTTTGTACAGGCGGCATGGAGGTACCCCTTTGTGACACTTGGTTAAAACATGTGTATTGCGATGATCCGGTAGTCCAAGCTAATTAGGACAAGGTGCGGGCACTATTAGTATACTATGCATGAGGCTTGCAACTTGTAAGATATAATTTACATAATACATATGCTTTATTACTACCGTTGACAAAATTGTTTCATGTTTTCAAAATAAAAGCTCTAGCACAAATATAGCAATCGATGCTTTCCTCTTTGAAGGACCTTTCTTTTACTTTTATTGTTGAGTCAGTTCACCTATCTCTCTCCACCTCAAGAAGCAAACACTTGTGTGAACTGTGCATTGATTCCTACATACTTGCATATTGCACTTGTTATATTACTTTACATTGACAATATCCATGAGATATACATGTTATAAGTTGAAAGCAACCGCTGAAACTTAATCTTCCTTTGTGTTGCTTCAATGCCTTTACTTTGAATTTATTGCTTTATGAGTTAACTCTTATGCAAGACTTATTGATGCTTCGTCTTGAAGTACTATTCATGAAAAGTCTTTGCTTTATGATTCATTTGTTTACTCATGTCATTACCATTGTTTGGATCGCTGCATTCATCTCATATGCTTACAATAGTATGATCAAGGTTATGATGGCATGTCACTTAAGAAATTATCATTGTTATCGTTTACCTACTCGAGGACGAGTAGGAACTAAGCTTGGGGATGCTGATACGTCTCCAACGTATCTATAATTTCTTATGTTCCATGCTACTTTATTGATGATATCTACATGTTTTATACACATTATATGTCATTATTATGCGTTTTAACTAACCTATTGACGAGATGCCGAAGGGCAAGTTCCTTTTCTGCTGTTTTTGGTTTCAGAAATCCTAGTAAGGAAATATTCTCGGAATCGGACGAAATCAATGCCCAAGATCTATTTTTCCACGAAGCTTCCAGAACACCCGAGAGCCGCGAGAGGGGCCAGGGGCACACATGGTGGCGGCGCGGCCAGGGCTGGGCCCGCGCCCCCTAGTGTGTCGTCGCCTCGTCAGCCCTCCGACTCCGCCTCTTCGCCTATATAAAGGTCCCTGACCTAAACCTCGAAAGGAAGAAGCCACGGTACGAGAAAAGTTCCGGAGCCGCCGCCATCGCGAAGCCAAGATCCTGGGGGACAGGAGTCTCTCGTTCGCACGCCGCCGGGACGGGGAAGTGCCCCGGAAGGCTTCTCCATCGACACCGCTGCCATCTCCACCGCCATCTTCATCACCGCTGCTCCCATGAGGAGGAGTAGTTCTCCATCGAGGCTCGGGGCTGTACCGGTAGCTATGTGGTTCATCTCTCTCCTATGTACTTCAATACAATAATCTCATGAGTTGCCTTACATGATTGAGATTCATATGATGATGCTTGTAATCTAGATGTCATTATGCTAGTCAAGTGGGTTTTACTTATGTGATCTCCGGAGACTCCTTGTCCCACGTGTGTAAAGGTGACAGTGTGTGCACCGTGTGGGTCTCTTAGGCTATATTTCACAGAATACTTATTCACTGTTATGAATGGCGTAGTGAAGTGCTTATTTATATCCCTTTATGATTGCAATGTGTTTTGTATCACTATTTATCTATGTGCTACTCATGTGATGTTATTAAAGTAGTCTATTCCTCCTGCATGGTGTAATGGTGACAGTGTGTGCATCGTGTAGTTCTTGTCGTAGATTATGATCATAATCTCTTGTAGATTGTGGAGTTAATTGTCATTATGATAGTATTGATGTGATCTATGCCTCCTTCGTAGTGTGATGGTGACAGTGTGCATGCTATGTTAGTACTTGGTTTATTTTGCAAAGATCTATTATACTCTAAGGTTACTTAAACATGAATATCGAATGTTGTGGAGCTTGTTAACTCCGGCATTGAGGGTTCGTGTAATCCTACACAATTAGTGGTGTTCATCATCTAACAAGAGTATATGTAGCACAAAGGAAAGAGAACTTATTTATTATGTGATCAATGTTGAGAGTGTCCACTAGCGAAAGTATGATCCCTAGGCCTTGTTTCCACCACAAAGAATTGCTTCCTACGCCCAAGCTATTTTCTGCGCCGCTTTACTGTTTTACTGTATCTTTACTTTCGCAATATTACCACCATCTATACCACTGTGTTTTACTATCTCTTCGCCGAACTAGTGCACCTATACAGCTGACAATTGTATTTGGTGTGTTGGGGACACAAGAGACTTCTTGCTTTGTGGTTGCAGGGTTGCTTGAGAGGGATATCTTTGACCTCTTCCTCCCTGAGTTCGATAAACCTTGGGTGATCCACTTAAGGGAAAACTTGCTGCTGTTCTACAAACCTCTGCTCTTGGAGGCCCAACACTGTCTACAAGAATAGAAGCACCCGTAGACATCAAGTACTTGTCAGGAGACGAGGTTGAACAAGGTATCGTGATACCGATGATCAAACCTCGGACAAGTAATATATCGCGAGACAAAGGGAATCGGTATCGTATGTAAATGGTTCAATCGATCACTAAGTCATTGATACGCGTGAAGCACACGTCCGTTAGGAACCCCAAGTGGAAGGTATGATGTGTATAGAAGCAACTTTCCCTCAGTATGAAACCAAGGTTATCGAACCAGTAGGAGCCAAGAAGCACGTGAAGGTTGTTGGTGGAGGAGTGTAGTGCGGCGCAACACCAGTAAACCGGCGCCAACGTGGAACCTGCACAACACAATCAAAGTACTTTGCCCCAACGTAACAGTGAGGTTGTCAATCTCACCGGCTTGCTGAAAACAAAGGATTAAACGATCGAGTGGAAGATGGTGGTTGTTTGCAAAGAACAGAAAACAGAGAATGTATTCAGATGTAAAAGAATGGACCGGGGTCCACAGTTCACTAGTGGTGTCTCTCCAATAAGATAACTAACATGATGGGTGAACAAATTACAGGCGAGCAATTGACAAATAAAGATTCAATACATATCAACGATGATTACTATGTGATTTAATCAGGGCATTACGACAAAGTACATAGACCGCTATCCAGCATGCATCTATGCCTAAATAATCCACCTTCAGGTTATCATCCGAACCCCTTCCAGTATTAAACAACAGATAATTGCATTAAGTATGGTGTGTAATGTAATCAACACAAATATCCTTAGACAAAGCATCAATGTTTTATCCCTAGTAGCAACAAGCACATCCACAACCTTAGAACTTTCTGTCACTGTCCCAGATTTAATGGAGGCATGAACCCACTATCGAGCATAATTACCCCTCTTGGAGTTACAAGTATCAACTTGGCCAGAGCCTCTACTAGCAACGGAGAGCATGCAAGAACATAAACAACACATATATGATAGATTGATAATCAACTTAACATAGTATTCTCTATTCATCGGATCTCACCAAACACAACATATAGCATTACAAATAGATGATCTTGATCATGTTAGGCAGCTCACAAGATCTATAACAATGATAGCACAAGCGGAGAAGACAACCATCTAGCTACTGCTATGGACCCATAGTCCAAGGATGAACTACTCACGCATCAATCCGAGGCGGGCATGATGATGTAGAGCCCTCCGGTGATGATTCCCTCTCCCAGGGTGCCGGAGGCGATCTCCTGAATCCCCAGAGATGGGATGGCGGCGGCTCCTCGGAATGTTTTCCGTATCGTGGCTCTCGGTAGGGGGTTTCGCGACGGAGGCTTTAAGTAGGCGGAAGGGTAGGTCAGGGCGTCACGAGGGGCCCACACTACAGGCCGCGCGGCAGGGGCCAGCCGCGCCGCCCGGTGTGTCGCCACCTCGTGGCCCCACTTCGTCTCCTCTTCGGACGGAAGCTTCAAAAATAGGACCTGGGCGTTGATTTCGTCCAATTCCGAGAATATTTCCTTACTAGGATTTCTGAAACCAAAAACAACAGAAAACAAGAACGGCACTTCGGCATCTCGTTAATAGGTTAGTGCCGGAAAATGTAAAATAAAGCTGTAAAGTATGTGTAAAACACTCAAGTATTGTAATAAAAGTAGCATGGAACATAAGAAATTATAGATACGTTTGCGACGTATCAAACATCCCCAAGCTTAGTTCCTACTCGCCCTCGAGTAGGTAAACGATAACACAAATAATTTCGAAGTGACATGCTACCAACATAATCTTGATCAACATTATTGTAAAGCATATGAGATGAATGGAGTGATCTGAACAAAAGATTGCTAACAAAGATAATGACTAAGCAAATGAATCATATAGCAAAACTTTTCATGAATAATACTTTCAAGACAAGTATCAATAAGACTTGCATAAGAGCTAACTCATAAGCAATAAATTCATAGTAGAATGCATTGAAGCAACACAAAGGATGATTAAGTTTCAGCAAATGCTTTCAACTTGTAACATGTATATCTCATGGATATTTGTCAACATAGAGTAATATAACAGGTGCAATAAGTAAACATGTAAGAATCAATGCACACAGTTAACACAAGTGTTTGCTTCTAAGATAGAAAGAAGTGGGTAAACTGACTCAACAATAAACTAAAAGATTGGCCCTTCGCAGAGGGAAGCATTGATTACTATTTTTGTGCTAGAGCTTTTGTTTTGAAAACATAGAAACAATTTTGTCAACGGTAGTAATAATTCATATGTGCTATGCATAATACTTCCTACAAGTTGCATGTCTCATGCATAGAGTACCAATAGTGCTCGCACCTTGTCCTACTATCTCGGAAACACGGATTCTCATCGCATAACATATGCTTCAACCAAGTGTCACAAAGGGGTACCTCTATGCCGCCTGTACAAGTGTCTAAGGAGAAAGCACGCATTGGATTTCTCGCTTTTGATTATTCTCAACTTAGACATCCATACCGGGACAACATAGACAACAGATAATGGACTCCTCTTTTTCATGCTTAAGCATTCAATAATAGTTAATATTCTCATAAGATATTGAGGTTGTATGTCCAAACTGAAACTTCCACCATGATACATGGCTTTAGTTAGCGGCCCAATGTTCTTCTCTAACATATGCATACTCAAACCATTTTATCATGAAGTCCACTACTTCAGACAAGACGAACATGCATAGCATCTCACATGATATCCAACAAAGGTAAAGTTGATGGCGTCCCCAGAAAACATGGTTACCGCTCAACAAGCAACTTATAAGAATTAAGACACATAACTACATATTCATTACCACAATAGTTTTTAAGCTATTTGTCCCATGAGCTATATATTGTAAAGGTAGAGGAATGAAATTTAAAGGTAGCACTCAAGTAATTTACTTTGGAATAAAAATACCACATAGTAGGTAGATATGGTGGACACAAATGGCATGGAGTTTGGCTCAAGGTGTTTGGATGCACGAGAAGCATTTCCTCTCAGTACAAGGTTTGGGCTAGCAAGGTTGTTTGAAGCAAACACAAGTATGAACAGGTACAGCAAAACTCACACAAGAACATATTGCAAGCATTATAAGGCTCTACACTGTCTTCCTTGTTGTTCAAACATTTTACCCGAAAATATCTAGACTTAGAGAGATCAATCATGCAAACCAAATTAAACAAGCTCTACAGTAGTTCTTCATTAATGGATTAAACTACATGATGCAAGAGCTTAAACATGATCTATGAGAGCTCAAACAATTGCCAAATTTACCAAACCATATGCAGCATTTTCCAATTCCAACCAAATAGCAATTTAACGAAGCAATGAGCTTTCGCCATGAACATTAAAGCACAATTAAGAACACAAGTGTTCCATATGAAAAAGCGGAGCGTAATATCTCCAATATAAGAATGGTGAGATCCAACTTTATTCAAAACAAAACAAAAATAAAATCAAACCGACGCTCCAAGTAAAGAACATAAGAATGTGACGGAATAAAAATATAGTTTCACTAGAAGTGACCTGATAATGTTGTCGATGAAGAAGGGGATGCCTTGGGCATCCCCAAGCTTAGATGCTTGAGTCTTCTTAAAATATGTAGGGATGAACCACCGGGGCATCCCCAAGCTTAGACCTTTCACTCTTCTTGATCATAGTATATCATCCTCTTCTCTTGACCCTTGAAAACTTCCTTCACACAAACTTCAAGCAAACTCATGAGAGGGTTAGTGCATAATCAAAATTCACATGTTCAGAGGTGACACAATCATTCTTAACACTTCTGGACATTTCACAAAGCTTCTGAAAGTTAATGGAACAAAGAAACTCATTCAACATAGCAAAAGCGGCAATGCGAAATAAAAGACAGAATCTGTCAAAAACAGAACAGTCCGTAAAGATGCATCTGGACTGGGAACTTAACTTGCTCAAATGGAAAAACTCAAAACTAATGAAAGTTGCGTACATATCTGAGGATCACGCTCGTAAATTTGCAGATTTTTTCGAATTTTTTACAGAGACTTGTGCCAGAATTCGTGACAGACAGCAATGCTGTTTCTGCGCAGCGATCCCAAATATAACATCAACTTTAACATAGAAACTTTACTTGGCACCAAAAACATGATAAGGAGAGGTTGCTACAGTAGTAAACAACTTCCAAGACTCAACAATACAGTAAATAAAATGAAACATGGGTTATTCCCAAGAAGTGTTTTTCTTTAACGCCTTTCAGCTAGGCACAGAAAGTGCAAATCAAGTAACATCAAGAGATGGAGCATCAACATTACCTCGGGCCTTACGCTTACCCTTCTTGTTCTTTTTCTTACTCTTTGGTTTAGGGAATACATGTCGGCCTCCTAGTGGGATTTTTAGGGTGCCTTCTCCCGTATTTATGATTGCTCCCAATAGTTTCAGCAGGATCTTCCAAGTGTGATTTGTCCTGTTCCTACACATTCAATAACAAGATAATCAGTGGATACTGTTCTTCCAAGAATGGTTGCACACCCTCGGCTATTCCCTTAGGAATTGTAACGGAGTTATCAATAAGAGTTATTCCTTCTCCCCCTTCAACAAGCCCCCAAAGTGTCAAAGATTTATAAATACTCTCAGGCATAAGACAAAATTCAGACATAATATCACAACGGGCATGAAAAGTTTCACCACCAATAATAACTTTAATAGTAGGTTTCCACATTGAGGGTTCAGAGTTCACTAAAACTTCATCAAGACGGTTTCGAACATAACCATAATTTTCTTTCAAGCAAGATGCACTTGTCTCAAGAGTGTTTAATCTATTGTAAATGCTAATAAGGGCTGAATCAAAGTTGTTAGCCGAACTATGTGATGCAACCAATTTTTTTATGGCATTAAAAGCTTGATCACCGTTGCAATGAAGGAAATCTCCTCCCACTAAAGCATCTAAGGCATATCTATAGCGAATCATAAGCCCAAAATAAAAATTACTAAGGAGCAAACTTAGAGTCATTTGAGGTTCAGCTTTACGATAAGCATCAAAAATTCTAGACCAAGCATCTTTAAAACTTTCCTCATCCCCTTGTTTAAAAGTAAAGACTAATTCCTCAGGTGAAGAAGTAACAGGTACAAAGCTAGACATGATAACAAAAGTAAACTAAATGCAAGTAACTAATTTTTTTGTGTTTTTGATATAGAGCTAGTAAATAAGACAGTAAGTAAAGTAACTAATTTTTTTGTGTTTTTAATATGTAGCAAACAAGACAATAAAATAAAGTAAAGCAAGACAAAAACAAAGTAAAGAGATTGGAAGTGGAGACTCCCCTTGCAGCGTGTCTTGATCCCGCAACGGCGCCAAATTTAGCTTGATACCCGTGAAGCACACGTCCGTTGGGAACCCCAAGTGGAAGGTATGATGCATATAGAAGCAAGTTTCCCTCAGTATGAAACCAAGGTTATCGAACCAGTAGGAGCCAAGAAGCACGTGAAGTTTGTTGGTGGAGGAGTGTAGTGCGGCGCAACACCAGTGAAACCGGCGCCAATGTGGAACCAGCACAACACAATCAAAGTACTTTGCCCCAACGTAATAGTGAGGTTGTCAATCTCACCGGCTTGCTGAAACAAAGGATTAAACGTATCGAGTGGAAGATGGTGGTTGTTTGCAAAGAACAGTAAAATAGTAGAATGTATTCAGATGTAAAAGAATGGACCGGGGTCCACAGTTCACTAGTGGTGTCTCTCCAATAAGATAACTAACATGCTGGGTGAACAAATTATAGGTGAGCAATTGACAAATAAAGATTCAATACATATCAACGATGATTACTATGTGATTTAATCAGGCATTACGACAAAGTACATAGACCGCTATCCAGCATGCATCTATGCCTAAATAATCCACCTTCAAAGTTATCATCCGAACCCCTTCCAGTATTAAGTTGCGAACAACAGATAATTGCATTAAGTATGGTGCGTAATGTAATCAACACAAATATCCTTAGACAAAGCATCAATGTTTTATCCCTAGTAGCAACAGCACATCCACAACCTTAGAACTTTCTGTCACTGTCCCACATTTAATGGAGGCATGAACCCACTATCGAGCATAATTACCCTCTTGGAGTTACAAGTATCAACTTGGCCAGAGCCTCTACTAGCAACGGAGATATCCAAGAACATAAACAACACATATATGATAGATTGATAATCAACTTAACATAGTATTCTCTATTCATCGGATCTCACCAAACACAACATGTAGCTTTACAAATAGATGATCTTGATCATGTTAGGCAGCTCACAAGATCTATAACAATGATAGTTCAAGCGGAGAAGACAACCATCTAGCTACTGCTATGGACCCATAGTCCAAGGATGAACTACTCACGCATCAATCCGGAGACGGGCATGATGATGTAGAGCCCTCCGTGATGATTCCCCTCTCCGGCAGGGTGCCGGAGGCGATCTCCTGAATCCCCCGAGATGGGATTGGCGGCGGCGGCCTCTCAGTAATGTTTTCCGTATCGTGGCCTCTCGCAGGTTTCGCGACGAAGGCTTTAAGTAGGCGGAAGGGTAGGTCAAAGGGCGTCACGAGGGGCCCACACCACGGCCGCGCGTCCGGGCCAGCCGCGCGCCCGGTGTGTCGCCACCTCGTGGCCCCACTTCGTCTCCTCTTCGGACTTCGGAAGCTTCGTGCAAAAATAGGACCCCGGGCGTTGATTTCGCCCAATTCCGAGAATATTTCCTTACTAGGATTTCTGAAACCAAAACAGCAGAAAAACAACAACTGGCACTTCGGCATCTCGTTAATATGTTAGTGCCGGAAAATGTAAAATAACGATGTAAAGTATGTGTAAAACACTCAAGTATTGTAATAAAAGTAGCATGGAACATAAGAAATTATAGATACGTTTGCGACGTATCAGTCATCGTTGAATATGTGGGAGCCATTATGGATCTCCAGATCCCGCTATTGGTTATTGGTCGGTGAGAAGTCTCAACCATGTCTGCATAGTTCGCGAACCGTAGGGTGACACACTTAAGGTTTGATGTCGTTTGAGTAGATATGGAATATGGAAATGGAGTTCGAAGTTTTGTTGGAGTCTCGGATGGGATCCAGGACATCACGAGGAGTTCCGGAATGGTCCTGAGAATAAGATTCATATATAGGAAGTCATATTCCAAGTTTGGAAATGATCTGGTGCATTTATGGAAGGTTCTAGAAGGTTCTAGAAAAGTCCCGGAGGGACTCCACATGCTAGGCCGGCCAAACCCTAAGGGGTGGAGTCCCTGTGGACTCCACCAAGGTGGCCGGCCACCCCACCTCATGGAAAGGTGGGAGTCCCACCTTGAGTAGGACTCCCCCCTTAGGTAGGTTTCCCACCAAAGGTAGGTTTGGTGTTGGGGTCTTATTCGAAGACTTGGGAGACAAGGTTTGGGGCTTCCACCTATATAAGGAGGGGCAAGGGGAGGGGGCCGGCCAACCCAAGTCCACTAGTTGGCCGCACCCCCAAGGCCGGCGCCCAAACCCTAGCCTCTCCCCAAACCCTAGCCACCTCCTCCTCCACCGCAACTCCCGCATACGCTTAGGCGAAGCCCTGCCGGAGTTCTCCACCACCACCGCCACCACGCCGTCGTGCTGCCGGGATTCCGAGGAGGATCTACTACCTACTTCCGCTGCCCGCTGGAACGGGGAGAAGGACGTCGTCTTCATCAACACCGAACGTGTGACCGAGCACGGAGGTGCTGCCCGATTGTGGCACCGTCAAGATCAAGATCTTCTACGCGCTTTGCAAGCGGCAAGTGATCGTCTACATCCACCCCGAGATCTAATCTCGTTAAGCTTTGCGAATCTTCGAGGGTTAGTCTCTTCATCTCCTCGTTGCTACCGTCTACTAGATTAGATCTTGGCTTGGTTTTCGTTCTTGCGGTGGAATTTTTTTGTTTTCTATGCTACGAATTCCATCAGCAGGACCTTCCCATCCATCTCGAAAGCACTATGCAATGAAGCTAGTATCCGTAAAGAGAAAATAACTTATTCAATTTCATGGATTCAGGAGGCGAGTGGAAATGTTGCAGAGAGGTACCACTGACGGTGCATGTTCCTTCACGCTGAATTTGGTTTGGTCGAAATGGCAGCGGTACAGTGGAGTTATTTTTTCCCTGATCTACCTCTTTGTGGAGTTGAATACCTGCTGAGAAATGGAAGTCTCCCGTCCACGGGACATCCTGTGCACATGCAACCTTCTCTCTATCCCTTTCTTTATAGACATGGCTAAACTAAGATTCCCTCTCACCCACACTACTACACCATGTTCTAAAGTTTGGAACCTATGTAGATTTTGAATCAAAAAAATTTAATTTGGAAACTGTTTGGATATTTAGTTTTCTGATGAAGGGAGCTTCAAAATAAGACCAATATTGAATATATTTGATAATTTTTAAAATCAACTTATGAAACATGATAAAACTTAATGAAACTTGGTGATATTTCCTCTCAAACAATTCGTTTCACTATGTTTCAAAGTTGGTTTATAAGAATTAGAAAATATATATCAGTTTTTTGTAGAGTCCAATTGGAAGACACAAATTTTTGTATCAAGTTTTATTGAGTTTCATTGTGTAACATTATGTTTTAATGTGTTCCATAATTTAAATTTTGATTTTTTCAGAATAAACTTTTGTAGGCTTGTTTAAAAGATATCATCGAAATAAATGCACGTATTTAAACAGATTGTTAATCGAATATTTTACTAGAATAAATATGCCTCTTTCTATTTTCGCGCTAGAATTAAATCCATGTATAAACAAATAAGAAAGAGGGTACTAGTGTGAGGTAGACATGCATGCAAAGATTCTATTGTGTGGTAATCTTAAAGCAACACACAATGAAATTGGATGGTGGAGACGTGCACGGGAGGTCCCGTGTGCACGTACAAACGCTACTCTCAGTACCTACTCCTAGACTTACCTCCGGAACACATAGGCTCATCCATGCCACACCCTTCGGGGACACCTCTCCCTCTGAAACCGCCCACTCCTAGTATGGGACACCGCTGGCTTGTGGCACCTCTATGGCTCTATCCCACCATTTCTTCAACTCAGACGGTTTGAAAGTGTGAGATGGTTTACCCTCCATCTGAATACTTTCAGACATTGTCACATTGAGATGGTAGATGTAGGCAGTCGTTTGGCCTTATGCCACAATACGTTAAGTCGGTCAAAGGAGAACACATCCTAATTTATGCAGATAACTATATATCTTCTTAACTATTAAATTGCAATGCGTTGTTCGTACGTGTACGTCCTCAGTATCCCGCGATAGATTGCCTCGGCTTCCTTCCGCGCGTGGGCCAACTGGCAGGCCCAACAATATCACATGAAACGGTTTTTCCGTGAACCGGTGTACGTTGCTTCCTCAGCGTCCCGCGATAGATTGCCTCGGCTTCCTTCCGCGCGTGGGCCAACTGGCAGGCCCAACAATATCACATGAAACGGTTTTTCCGTGAACCGGTGAACGTTGCTTCCTCAGCGTCCCGCGATAGATTGCCTCGGCTTCCTTCCGCGCGTGGGCCAACTGGCAGGCCCAACAATATCACATGAAATGGTTTTTTCGTGAACCGGTGAACTTTGCTTCCTCAGCGTCCCGCGATAGATTGCCTCGGCTTCCTTCCGCGCGTGGGCCAACTGGCAGGCCCAACAATATCACATGAAACGGTTTTTTCGTGAACCGGTGAACTTTGCTTCCTCACGAGCATGACGTCAAAGAAAAAAAAACATCGACCAGGATCTACAGCCGTAAAAAGAAACTACTCGACCTCGAAGCCGTCGGAAGGACGCGATGGCGATCGCGCTTGGCAGCCATGGACAGGTGAGGCGACGTCCGGTCCGGATGTTGGAGACGCCGCATGGAGGACACGGCCGGCCGGCCGGAGGCCAAGCTGGGGCCTGCCGGAGTCGGGACTGGGGCTAGCCGACGGAGAAAGCCGGCAGGACAACACGTGACGCAGTGCTTGCCGAAGGTCAAGCGGTGGTGGGGGATGTGAGCTAGCTGTGCATGACGTAGGTGGAGGAACTGAGCGAGGGGAGAGGGGAGGCTGCAGTGAAGGTGCTGGGTGCGGGGTTGCGCGGTCGTCAGGTCGCCCACCTGGCCTATGCGGCTATGCCCACAAAGTGTTCGACATAATCTCCAGCCTGGGTGAAGTTGTCTGGTCTAAACACACTGCTGCATTAGTAGCAGATGATTTGCAGCTGCGCGATAGGTAATTCAGTGGCCGCGATGCTTCCCACCACACGTAGGTGATTCAGCGGACGCGATGCTTCCCCCACACGATGGCATCATGGAGGGCTTCGTCTTGAAGTACTGCAGCAGAGCCATAATGATACGCTTTATTCGTAGCTCCTCAATTCTGAAGTTGTACCTGAATCATTGAGCCAGCTAAATGGCCCAGTTTTGTTGCACCGCGGGCTCACATGTGCTGATGATGTGAATGTTACCACGCAAAAATCAAGTGATTTTTAATCTTTTGGCTCGGCAGTGTGAATCTCTTGCAAAAATCTACTTAGCTGACCTCTTTTCCTCTTCTAAAAGCGAACACTGCGGTGCAGTTTGCTTCAGTATTATACAGCTTCACTAGGACATTAGTAGAGCTGACCTCTATTCCTCTTCCAAAAGCAAGCACTGCGGTGCAGTTTGCTTCAGTATTATACAGCTTCACTTGGACATTAGTAGATGATAGGTGTACAGCCGGTACAAAGGACATGATAAGAAGTTAAATACTTCATCTTGCAAAAACACGATTCAGGTAACCAAATGCCTGCGTCTAGAATTCTCCTCAGTTTGAAAAAATACTTTCAAAAAGAACATCAAAATGAAATAAATGATGGAAAATGTTTTGGGAATTTTCAAAAGATGTAAACTTCATCAATTAGACGGTTCATACACGCACCGGTGCGGGTGGTGAGATTAAAAACCGGCCGAGGCCATCGATGGGAAGGAAACATGCGACCGAGTACCATTCTAAAGTCGGAGGACTACGGCAAGCCAATGAAAAATACCCCAGTACCTCCACAAGGCAGGGTTCATGGCGAAGGGAAAGATGATCGCGTGCCCGTGATGAGGAAAAAGAGGGTGACAAAGATAGCCGCAGCATCGCGCGGGCACACGGCTAGTAATTGTATATAACTTAATTCTCACCTCATGAAGCGCACCCATTAAAACATTTGTTATTATCAAAACTATTCATTGATACATCATGCGTTATTCTTGGAAAGCTATATCTACACTACTTAAAAAGAACGAAGGGGTTCCGTATTCTGCCCACCCTCGCACTACGACTAACTTTTCGTCGTCACCTCGTTCCACCGATCGGCAACATGGGCCGCACCAAAATGGGCCGCCCCAGAAATCGCAGTCAATCTCGCCCCAGAATCAATCCCTACATCGCTCGCCTTCCCCACCCACGAGCCACGACAACGCAGACGCCGCCCCCTCCCATCTGCATGCCGCCGCCGGCTCCGGCTACCTCATCCATCGCGCCGCCGGCTCCGGCTACCTCATCCATCGCGCCGCATTCACTCTCCGCGCCGTCTATCGCAGTCCCCGCCGCGCCCGCCATGGCCCGGGCCATCTCGAGCTCCGCGGCGGCGCAGCGCCACGCTGAACTGACGATTCAGCCTGCACATACAACCAGGGTGGCCTCAACCCTCGCCCGCACCGGCCCACGTGCGCGCCCGCTAGCCCTTCCTCTCGCCCGCACTTCAACACCGCCGTACTCATCCAAGCCGGGAACAAGGGATCTGCTTCCCATGATCACCTCTTCATCGGAAGTCCTAGACTAGGCAGGAAGGAGACACGACGAAGAATTAAGTCCATCTCGAGGTCCAGCCCGAGCATGACCTTCTCCTCCAGCTAGATGTGGATCTGTTTCTTATCTCATCCTTTGTTTTCTGGTTTTGCTCCAGGTTGCCCTTGCATTCTCCCTCCCCTCTCCCATACGGTCCTTCGTTCTCACGGCGGCCGCACTGGGGACGACAACGCGGGGGCGATTGAAGGTGGTGGTGGCATACAACAAGTCTGATGCTACAGACAAGGAGCTTGTAACCATCTGCGCTGTCAAACTCAAGCTGGTCCTTTCTCCCGTGATGTCCGCCCCTAGCTTCGCTGGTAGTACTACCTCTTGGTGCCAATGTTCAATATTGTCTCGTCTCCAACGACCGGTCACTACTCCAATTGACAATATTAATTGATATGGTTCTTGTAAATTGATCTTCTAAGGTGTTTACTAGGTGCAGCTTCGAGCTGTTGTATTAGTAAATTGGAATGTTGTCAAATTGAGCTAGATTAATATTTCTGAAATATTACCATAACTTATATAGATGAGATGTACAGAGATTTAAGTTTTGATATTGGAATTTTTTTACTTGATGTGAATATTGTCTCCCTCTTTGATTCTAATCTGAATTAAGTGTGAGATGGGTTTGGTGATTTTTTTTAATGGAATTGCAACCGAGGCAAGAATTGGGTAGCTGAAAATTATGCTATAGACAGAACAACTGAAAAATATGGTGTTTTTCCCGTGCTTGCCCATTTCTTCATTCTGGTGATCCGTCCAGGTTTACTTGTTTCTAGATCCATGACAACTACTATTTTCTATTTCTACTTCAGTTTGGATGCTCATGCTAGATAGAGCAGCGTCTGGGAATGGGGCATCGTGAGCACTGTCTCCCTGGAGAACAAAAAAAGCAAGAGAACGGCTACCGCATGAGACAACCATGAGGCTACAGAGCAGAGGACAACGACAATAGATATGCTACTATGCTAGCGTCGGTTCTCTGTTCCTTTGATTAAAATGCCTAGGTCCGTGATTTCTTGCCTAATTACCTGTTTTTGACCCAACTAACATATTGCTAATTTTAATCTCTGTTTTCAGTTGTTTTACTGGTTGTACATCCATCTATTGGGGGATTATACATAGCTTCATACTTTTGTGCTTCTGAAATCCTTGGTAAAATGCCAGAACCATTTGGAATAGGTAAACTTGGAAGAAACTTGGTATGTATTTCGTTAAATCTGCCTATTGCCTATTAGATTAGAGGCGAGAATGATGAGCTTCATAAAAACAACATTGCAACGCACGGGTATTTTACTATATCCATTAATGGATCAGATAAATTTTATGTGCCAGCAATATGGAAGTTCACCTCATTATCCTTTTTACACCTGCAGAAGAATATCCTAAACCAATCATACTGTCCAAAATTCTGATTCATATTTTCATCAACTGGCCGAGGATAAACTTTCTGGCTTGTTTCTCGCAAACTGCGGCTCAAGAAGTTTGGCTTCCCCTGCAACCAGGTGTGTTTCCTTCCTTCCCTGTTCTGGACACTCATTTGATTTAGTTCTTGTGTTATTTGTAGTTTCATAAAAGTCTTGTGTGGTTGATGGCTATGTTTGTTTCTGCTTCTTCTATTCCATGTTAATAGTTTTTTTTTTCAAATTGGTTCATGCATTTTCTCACAGAAGAAAAATGAGAACAAAAGGAGGTTGTGTTGAACTGGTCTGCACTTCTTTACCCATCTTATATAGTATTACTCTTATAATTTGGACAATGGTATGTGCTGCTGCTATATATTCTTAAATCTGTTCTCTCTTTACAATGATGAGAAATTGTGTGCTACTCTGTGGTTTACCTCACAAGAAAATTCTTTAAATCAACCACTAAAACATTTAGCATAAATGTATTGAAATCTATTGTTTTGGACTCCACCGTAGTGATGAGTTTGCAATTCAAAATAATCTCACGTGCACATACAAATAAATCACTAACGCACATTTTGGTGTATCTGATAAGTTGAGACCACTACTGACCCATAGTACTGATTGACAAAACAGCTGAATGGGATGGAGTTAGCTGTGGATATTGCAACACAATAATGATAGTACAGCCACATGCTTTTTAGGTGGTGTCATATACTTGGGATTATATATTTTTAACTACACAAACGCTTGGAGTTGTGACCCAGCTGTCCTTCACCACTTGACAGTTGACTATACCGTTCTGTAGTTAGACCGGGTTTACCTCACAAGAACGCTCTTTAAATCAACCTCTAAAACCTTTAGCATAAATGTATTGAAATAAAAAATTTGGATTCCGCAATAGTGATGAGTTTGCAATTCAAAATAGTGTGATGTGCACATACAAATAAAGCACTAATGCACACTTTTGTGTATCTGATAATCTGACATCACTACTGATCTATAGAACTGATTGACAAAACTGTTGAATGGGATGGAGTTAGCTCTGGATTTTGCAATAAAAGAATGATATTACAGCCACAGGCTTTCGTGGTGGTGCCATATACTTGGGATCTTTTTACTAGACAAACACTTTGGGTTGTGTCACAACAATACTTCACCAGTTAACTAGACCGGGTGTGAATACTTTTGTAAAGATGCGCTAAGATATTTTGTTAGGATTAAGCTACTAACGGTGTAATAAGCTACAAGTCTGTGCTACTGGTTTCTCTGCTGCCGTAGTGAAGAAAAAAAAAGTTCTAAGCATGATGAATTTAAAATCACTAGACAGCTACTACTGCTGAAATTACAGGGGAATGCGACTCATAAGATTGTGCTTGTGGGAACTGCTATAGTCTGAACTTAATGCTGAAAAGCTCTTTAAGATGTGTAGGGAATGCCTAAAATATATCTAGCCATGGGGTTCAAAGACAAAAATCAAGTGCGTGTCTATAGACCATAAACTTGAATGGCAACCAGGATGACAAGATACACCAAAAAACACATGAAGCTGAAATATGCTACCTCGACCAAAATGTCGGAAGAAGCATATACTGAGACAAGTTGAAAAATGACAGAAGCGACGAGAATTCGTTAACTCACTCCAGTTGGTTACCATAGCAGAATGAAGTGCAAAGGTATAGCAAATACTACTAATGGGAATGGCCAACATCTACTCCCTGACCACCTACTCTACCCGTGAGCTTCTTCTAACTGCTCCTTCAAGTTCAACAAGAATGTTTCTTTTCAGATATTTGCCTAATCACCTTCTTTTATCGAGCATGGAAATATGCAGATGGTTTATCCTATCACTGACCCACCTACAACTATGGTTTAACATAAAGTAAATGGTTGTGAAGATAGTTTTTCAGTAAGCAATGAAAGCACCACTGTACAGACTTTCCAGCACAATAGGAAAGATAGTTTTTCTACATGGTGGGTGTTCTGTATGAACTGAGATTCCACAATGATTTGAAAGGTGCGCTAAAATATGCAGTTAGAAAATGGATAACTAATTTGGACCTTTTTCAAAATGATTTGAAAGACTGTCCCATGCCCCTTTGTTTCAATTTATTCTCCAGCTTTGATTTTCGATGTTTGGCCTCATCAATTTGCTTCTGTAAACGAGTAATCTATGTATCTCTATTCTGGATCAAGGACTGGAACTTCTTTACCATGATCTCATATGTCTTTAACAAGTTCTTCTGCTCTTGTATTTTAGAAAACAAGCGTGAATCTTATGGTGATGCTGCTATTGGTTTAGGATTTATTTTCTCTCTCTGTAAGTATGCTTAGAGTTATGAAAGCCTCGTGAGGTCATCTATTACAAGCTTATCAGCAGTTAGAATCTTGTCCAGGTCATATGGGGTGTGAGACTCCTGCAGCTGAATGTATACTGCTTTAAAGGATGGGATACTGGATTTTGCAACAAAAGAATGATATTACAGCCACAGGCTTTCGTGGTGGTGTCATATACTTGGGAATTTTTTTACTAGACAAACACTTTGGGTTTTTTTCCAACTATACTTGGCCAGTTAACCATACCAGTCTGTATTTAGACCTGGTGTGAATACTTTTGTAAAGCACGCTGCTTCATTGTTGAAACAAGTACACATTGAGAAATTGAAAGAAGTGTATGTCAATTCATATTTGTTAAAGGTGAAATGATAACAATCTTCTTTATTGAAACCCTGTGATTCGTTACGAGTTTTCCCTGCCTCCTGGGTCGCTCGCGCGGGCGACTTCGGAGGCAACCACGAAACCGTAAGAGCGTGTTGCGACCCTACCTGGCCGGTGCAGGCGGTTGCGGCGGCGCCCAGCTGCCAAAGGCGGTGGGCTGTGTGGCGCACCCCTACGAAATTCCTTCGCGCGGAGGGGTGTCGTTGCGTGCGCCAGGAGGAGGCACGGTGATGGTGCGGCAAGGCGATGCCAGAGGCTGCGGGGCGGTAGTGTTGACAATTAAGTAACTAAACTTATCTCCACTACTTATAAAAAAGCAAACTAAGCAACCAAATTAAGTCTTAACCGTCCATACGCATCAATCCCATGCTTCTGGCCTGGCTCGGTCATTTCCTTTTTCCTTTTTTCTTTTTTCTTTTCTTGCTTTGCTTTTTTATTTTATTACTTTTCCTTTTTACAGTTGTGGTTTGTGATTCAATCTGTGTATTAAAAAATAAAATTTGAGGACCCGTGGCAACGGACGGGCATTTGTACTAGTCATATTAGATAGGAGGTGATGGTGCACGGGTCGTCGTCACCGCTGCCGCGTCCAGGGCAGAAGTATTGGAACAAATAACCTTGCAATCATCGAGTGATGGATAGCACTCGTTGTTTGCTAAACAACAGTAGTCGCAAAACTTTTGACTCTCGCAGGCGTGACGAGGGACACACAGTCCGTTAGGTAAATTGATCCTTACGCTTTTCATGCCTTCCAGTATTCTGCCTATGGAACAGACAATCAATTGATACTCATATTACCCTCTGTTTATATAAATAAACTAAGAAGTAGTTCATACAACAACCAAACAAGCAGACAAAACACGCAATCACTCAGAAAAGCTGTGAGAACTTCTCAAGAAACGAAATCATGTATAGCATGAGGTAAGTGCTCGATCATGGAAGATTAGTATTGGAAAAACAAGTCAACTGAAGTATCACAATATGTCGATCGGGAGTTTATCTGCAACTTACACTGGACATGGCTAGGGAAGCACATTAAAAGAAGCACGCAGAGGATAATTGGTGTATGGAAACGGCTGCTATACTTTTCCATGTTCAAATTACTAGGCGGTCTTGTTTGGTTCTCGTTTATAGAAAAGTAGGTTTTCTGAGAAACGATGACAGATACTTCGTATATATCTTCATTGGGTTGTTCTAATATATACCCAGCAATCAACGTGAGATACAAGGGCAAAGAAGTAAAGCGTGCAATCAAAACAGATCACAAAAATCATGGTTCTTTCTATTTTGCACGGATATGGTCCCAGCTAATCTTTGTATTTATGGCATACATATTCCTCATACATCTATATTTAGGTTTCTGTAGGAAAAAAAAAACTCTAGTCAGGGGCTAACACTTCGCACAGCTAGAGATCGGAACCTAAACAACTATAGCTAAAACAGTAATGCTACAGGTACGGACGGTTTATTACAAAAACAAATTACGGACTGGAAATGCTACACAGTGCGCAGCCTAGAAATCAGATTGTGGCCCGGATTTTGAGCGCAGATAAAAATTTCAACCAACCTAAGCACTACACGTCAGTCCGTAGGCTTTCCGTAGCTTGCCCAGTCCGTAAGTCTAGCATTTTCGATAGCTAAAATCATGGTTCTTACTATTTTTGCATAGATATCGTCCCTCCAAATTTTTTATTTATGCAACTAGAGTTTTAATATTATTCAAAATAATGTATTTACCATAGTTGAAAAAATCTACTACTTTGATTTATTATCCTCTAACCAGTAATTGCTTTTATGCCTCATTGTTTATTAGTGGTTAGACACACACAAAAAAGAACAACTCATCTACATATTATTTTCTGGATAATCTTCCACACCCTCAAATATTACTATTGAGGGCTTAGATATATACTCTATATTCTATTCCAAAACTCAGCTGAACCATTGAGGTATTACATGCTCATTGACAATTTCTAAATCATCAGCTCACTCGCATTATAGTTTTTTCCCTGCCATCTTGTCCATTTTGTTTGCATAAACATAAAATATTAAATCAATTTTTTTCTATTCGTAGGTATTGCATGCTGTTTAACTTTGTCTAAATCGCCTATTTAATTTTAAAGTGTATTCAGCCTATTGGTTCATATGAAAACAATTTGCTATTTTTTTCTTTAATAGCAGCTTTAATTTCATATATAAAATAGTGCAATAACTTATTTCAAATTTATATATTTAATTTTATATGAAGTTCATAAGAGATACATCATTTCAAATATAAATAGAATAATATATAAAAAAATTATTATTTATATACTAAGACTAAGACATCTAGAGATTAAATGAATTTGAATTCAAAATTTCTTCACATGGTGATATTAATCATGTCAACTCATTGTATTTAAAAATCTTGTATTTTAGCTACTTTTTTGTTGGTATGTATTTTATCTACTCTATGTGTTTCATATTAATTAGTACAACTTTATACTAAACAAATGTAAATTAATATGGAACGAATGGAGTACTACTTGTCTTTTTTGTGAAACACAATACAAACGCAGACACTCACATTTACAAACGCGCGCACAACCTACCATATTGGCACCTCCGAGAGAATTAGTCTGAAAGAGTGATCCGGTGGGTCCGAGAGACGGAGTTTGAAGACTGATCCTGCAGGTTAGCTTAAGATTAATTTCAAACGGCTTCATATATGATCTAGGTGGTGAACAAATTTGAGGAAAATAGGAGGCCCACACAAGGTGAGAACTCCATCTATTCATGAGGACAAATAATAATGATATATATACTAACTTTTACACGTTTTCAATTTTTAATAAGCTAGAAAAAACAATACAAATAACAAATTTAAAAATAAAGAACACATAATAAGTCTAAAGTATAGACATAATACAACAACCAAGAAAACATAGAGATGTAGGCCTCCCCAAGATTAAATAGCAGCAATTTGTTGTTTCAACTCCTCCCTAGCAATATTGAAATGGAACCAAAAAAATCATGGAAATGGGGCTAGGAAATACTTTCTTGATGGCAACAATATTATATGTGGTTTCCACCTAGTTGGGACTCAAAGTGCAGAGTGTTGAAGTAAGGGTGATTTTCGCCACAAGTGTGACTAGAGTGTTTATATCAAACTGTAGGGAAACATGATTAGTTTTTCCTTCTATCCTCTTCAAGTAATATGTCAAGTCAAATAAACAATTTTGTGTCCCCTACTCCACAGAGTATTTGTTATGCACAATGGTGTGTAAGCAATCCAAAACTTAAAGTAAATATAGTAGGCAAGGTGTTTTTGTATTTTCGTAATTAATAAGTACTAAGAATGAAAGTGCAAGTAAATCAAGTTTAAAAGTTATTTTTATGGTTTAAAATGGAGTAGGTTTCATGGGTTCACTTGATCTCTACCTCATAAGCATGTTGGCAGTGAAAATGAACTATATAACAAACACCTAGTGATAGCAAGCAACATTATGTTGTCAATCAGCATTCATATGGGGCATCACGTCCAAGCATAGAGATCATTCAACACATCTCACTAATACTCCCTTGATAAGGAAAAAAAAACTCCCCAAACCAAGGTTAAGAATAAATAGAGTATTGCCTTAAGATCTTTTACATGAAGTGGATTACATAATTCCACCTTGAAGAAACAAGGCCACCTAGATGAACAATCGCATACATAATTCTTTTTATCCCTACTAAGGTAACCAATGAAAAGGTAAACAACCAAATTAGCACATGAATTTGGGTCACTTCCACATGCATAATACCAAGTTACTCCACATAACACACACATCCCCCTCACATTGGTTCTTGCATACAAGTTTGATCAAGACATAGCATACATCAATGGGGTAACATATGCTTCTATCAATACATCAATCACAAAATATTCATTACATCTCATTGATCATTTCATAACAAAATATCCACCATAAAAACATTAAATATGTGATCACAATCATCAAGACAACTCAGGTGAAACTAACTACTGAAGGTGGAGGATAGAGATAGAGATAGATTGATACAAGTTAGTTCCACAAACCCATAGTTAGGTGATCTACTCCCTCTTCATCATGATGGGGGTGGTGATGCATGTGTTGATGGAGGCAAAGGAGCAACCGGGGGCGATTCTGGTGGGGTTTCCCCTCCCAATCTTCGCAAGAACTCTTTGTTTTGTGTATTTCTCTGTTGATGGCCACCCCTTCACGGCTCCGTAGATGGCATCATATATGTATATATAGATAGGTGTTTTTACGGTAAAAAATCATCATATGGCGTGAAGACCGAGGCGGAACAAGACTTAGGGGGCCGATCCCTCCTATGGCACGGCCTAGGGTGTTGGTCACGCCATGGGAAGGGGGCTTATGGGCCTTCCTCTGGCATTTTACTTCTATCGTTCCGCTTATCTTCTCACATTTCCTCAAAATATGACTGATACATTGATGCATGTAAAATGCATGCAAAACTGTGTAGTATGTTGACATATATTCCCACATATTTGCAACATATATGATGTTATATCTGTGTTTTATGTTGATTTTTGGGGATCTACGAATGATCCCCTTTATTTTGGGTATAACTGATGAAAATCCTTGTTTTGTGTATTTTTGCTTGGTGACCTAAACAAAGTTAAATGGAGCTAGGACTTTAGGGATGTCAATACTTTTAAGAGAAACGTCTGGGGCACTTGGACATAACGAGAAGGGCCAGGAGGGCCAAAAAAGTCCAGGTGGCGCGCTGCTATGCGTGGAGGCAACAACTTCCTTGTGACGGTAAAGCACACGTCCGTTGGGAACCCCAAGAGGAAGTAAGATGAGCACAGCAAAAAGTTTTCCTCAGAAGAAACCAAGATTTATCGAACCAGTAGGGGAGATGAAGGCCACGTGAAGGTTGTTGGTGGAGGAGTGTAGTGCGGCGCAACACCAGTGATTCGGCGCCAACGTGGAACCTGCACAACACAATCAAAATACTTTGGCCCCAACTTAAAAGTGAGGTTGTCAATCTCACCGCTTGCTGAAAACAAAGGATTAAACGTATGGTGTGGAGAATGATGTTTGTTTGCGAAGAACAAAGAGAACAGAGATTGTATTTTAGATGTAAAAGAATGGACCGGGTCCACAGTTCACTAGTGGTGTCTCTTAATAAGATAAATAGCATGTCAATGAACAAATTACAGGTGGGCAATTGACAAATAGAGATTCATATACATATCATGATGACTACTATGAGATTTAATCAGGGCATTACGACAAAGAACATAGACCGCCATCCAGCATGCATCTATGCCTAAAAAGTCCACCTTCAGGTTAGTGATGCGCGTGAATGTACACGTCCGTTGGGAACCCCAAGAGGAAGGTATGATGCGACAGTGGCAAGTTTTCCCTCATAAAGAAACCAAGGTTTAATCGAACCCGGAGGAGCCAAGAAGCACGTTGAAGGTTGATGGTCGCTAAATGTGATGCGGCGCAACACCATGGATTCCGGCGCCAACGTGGAATCTGCACAACAAAACTAAAGTACTTTGCCCCAACGAAACAGTGAGGTTGTCAATCTCACCGGCTTGCTGTAACAAAGGATTAAGCGTATCGAGTGGAAGATGATTGTTTGCAAGAAAACAGTAAAACAAGTATTGCAGTAGATTGTATGCGATGTAAAGAATAGGACCGGGGTCCACAGCTCACTAGAGGTGTCTCTCCCATAAGATAAAAGCATGTTGGGTGAACAAATTACAGTGGGCAATTGACAAATAGAGAAGAGCATAACAATGCATATACATGATATGATAAATATAGTGATATTTAATTGGGCATTACGGAAGTACATAGACCGCCATCCAACCGCATCTATGCCTAAAAGTCCACCTTCAAGTTATCATCCTAACCCTATTCAAAATATTAAGTTGCTAAGCAATGACAATTGCATTAAGTATGGTGCGTAATGTAATCGACAACTACATCCTTAGACATAGCATCAATGTTTTATCCCTAGTGGCAACAACACATCACAACCTTAGTCCTGTCAGTCCCAGGTGTCAATGAAGGCATGAACCCACTATCGAGCATAAATACTCCCTCTTGGAGTTAAGAGCAAAAACTTGGCCAGAGCTCTACTAATAACGGAGAGCATGCAAGATCATAAACAACACATAAACAATAGATTGATAATCACCATAACATAGTATTCTCTATCCATCGGATCCCGACAAACACAACATATAGTATTACATATAGATGATCTTGATCATGTTAGGCAGCTCACAAGATCCAACAATGAAGCACAACAAGGAGAAGACGACCATCTAGCTACTGCTATGGACCCATGGTCCAGGGATGAACTACTCACTCATCACTCCGAGGCGATCACAAGGGATGAAGAGTCCTCCGAGATGAACTTTCCCAGCAGGGTGCCGGAGGCGACCTCCGAATCCCCCGAGATGGGATTCGCAGGCGACGGCGTCGGGAAGGTTTTCCCGTATCGTGGCTCTCGGTACCGGGGTTTTCGCGACGGAGGCTATTTGTAGGCGGAAGGGCAACGCGGGGGCCACACGAGGGCCCCACACCCTAGGTCGGCGCGGCCAGGCAGGGCCGCGCCGCCCTATGGTGTCGGCGCCTCGTGGCCCCACTTCCTTCCCCTCTTCGGTCTTCTGGAAGCTCCGTGCAAAAATAGGGACTCGGCGAAGATTTCGTCCAATTCCGAGAATATTCCTTACTAGGATTTCTCAAACCAAAAACAGCAGAAACAGCAACTGCTCTTCGGCATCTTGTTAATAGGTTAGTTCCTAAAATGCATAAATATGACATATAATGCATAAAACATGTAGGTATCATCAATAAAGTAGCATGTAACATAAGAAATTATCGATACGTTGGAGACGTATCAGCATCCCTGTTAGTCTGCTCGTCCCGAGTGTAAAACGATAACAAAGATAATTTCTGAAGTGACATGCCATCATAATCTTGATCATACTATTTGTAAACATATGTAATGAATGCAGCGATCAAAACAAAGGTAATGACATGAGTAAACAAGTGAATCATATGACAAAGACTTTTCATGAATAGTACTTCAAGACAAGCATCAATAAGTCTTGCATAAGAGTTAACTCATAAAGCAATAAATCAAAGTAAAGGTATTGAAGCAACACAAAGGAAGATTAAGTTTCAGCGGTTGCTTTCAACTTATAACATGTATATCTCATGGATATTGTCAACATAAAGTAGTATAACAAGTGCAATATGCAAGTATGTAGGAATCAATGCACAGTTCACACAAGTGTTTGCTTCTTAAGGTGGAGGGAGATAGGTAAACTGACTCAACAATAAAAGTAAAAGAAAGGTCCTTCAAAGAGGAAAGCATCGATTGTTGTATTTGTGCTAGAGCTTTTATTTTGAAAACATGAACAATTTTGTCAACGGTAGTAATAAAGCATATGAGTTATGAAAATTATATCTTACAAGTTGCAAGCCTCATGCATAGTATACTAATAGTGCCCGCACCTCGTCCTACTTAGCTTGGACTACCGGTCTTTGCATGCCATGTTTCAATCCAAGTGTCACAAAGGGGTACCTCCATGCCGCCTGTACAAAGGTACAAAGGTAAGGAGAATGCTCGCATTTTGGATTTCTCGCTTTTGATTATTCTCAACTTAGACATCCATACCCGGACAACATGGACAACAGATAATGGACTCCTCTTAAATGCATAAGCATGTAGCAATGATTATTATTCTCATATGAGATTGAGGATATATGTCCAAATCGAAACTTCAACCATGATTCATGGCTTTAGTTAGCGGCCCAATGTTCTTCTCTAACAATTTTGCATGCTCCAACCACTAAAATGATAGATCCTTCAGACAAGACGGCATAGCAACTCACATGATATTCAACAATAGTTGATGCCGTTCCCCAGAAGCATGGTTATCGCACAACAAGCAACTTAATAAAAGATAAAGTGCATAAGTACATATTCAATACTACGATAGTTTTTTAAGGCTATTTTGTCCCATGAGCTATATATTGCAAAGGTGGATGATGGAATTTTAAAGGTAGCACTCAAGCAATTTACTTTGGAATGGGAGAAATACCATGTAGTAGGTAGGTATGGTGGACACAATGGCATAGTAGTTGGCTCAAGGATTTTGGATGCATGAGAAGTATTCCCTCTCGATACAAGGTTTAGCTAGCAAGGTTATTTGAAGCAAACTCAAGGATGAACAAGTGCAAAAAACTCACATAAAAGACATATTGTAAACATTATAAGACTCTACACCGTCTTCCTTGTTGTTCAAAACTCAATACTAGATATTATCTAGACCTTAGAGAGACCAAATATGCAAATCAAATTTTAGCAAGCTCTATGTATTTCTTCATTAATGGGTGCAAAGTATATGATGCAAGAGTTTAAACATGAGCACAACAATTGCCAAGTATCACATTATCCAAGACATTTTAGAATTACTACATGTAGCATTTTCCAATTCCAACCATATAACAATTTAACGAAGAAACTTCGCCTTGAACATTATGAGTAAAGCCTAAGGACATATTTGTCCATATGCAACAGCGGAGCGTGTCTCTCTCCCACAAAGTGAATGCTAGGATCCATCTTATTCAAACAAAAACAAAAACAAAAACAAACCGATGCTCCAAGTAAAGAACACAAGATGTGATTGAATAAAAATATAGTTTCAGGGGAGGGATGATGTTGTCGATGAAGAAGGGGATGCCTTGGGCATCCCCAAGCTTAGACGCTTGAGTCTTCTTAAAATATGCAGGGGTGAACCACGGGGGCATCCCCAAGCTTAGAGCTTTCACTCCTCTTGATCATAGTATATCATTCTCCTCTCTTGACCCTTGAAAACTTCCTTCACACCAAACTTCAAGCAAACTCATTAGAGGGTTAGTGCACAATTAATAATTTACACATTCAGAGGTGACACAATCATTCTTTACACTTCTGGACATTGCATAAAGCTACTGGACATTAATGGATCAAAGAAATGAATCCAACATAGCAAAAGAGGCAATGCGAAATAAAAGCGAATCTGTCAAAACAAAAAAGACGTAAAGACGAATTTTAAAGTGGCACCAGACTTGCTCAAATGGAAAAACTCAAAACTAATGAAAGTTGCGACATATTTGAGGATCACGCTCGTAAATTGGCAGATTTTTTCAATTTTCTACATAGGCCCGTGCTCAGATTCGTGATGACAGCAATGCTGTTTCTCGCAGCAATCCCAAATATAACATCAACTTTGACATAGAAACTTTACTTGGCACAAAAACATGATAAGGAGAGGTTGCTACAGTAGTAAACAACTTCCAAGACTCAACAAAACAAAATTGCTGTAGTAAAAACATGGGTTGTCTCCCATAAGCGCTTTTCTTTAACGCCTTTCAGCTAGGCGCAGAAAATCAAGTATTATCGAGAGATGAAGCATCAACATCATAATTTGTTCTAATAATAGAATCAAAAGGCAACTTCATTCTCTTTCTAGGGAAGTGTTCCATACCTTTCTTGAGAGGAAATTGATATTTAATATTACCTTCCCTCATATCAATAACAGCACCAACGGTTCGAAGAAAAGGTCTTCCCAACACAATAGGACAAGATGCATTGCATTCAATATCCAAGACAACAAAATCAACAGACAAGGTTATTGTTAACCGTAATGTGCACATTATCAATCCTCCCAAAGGTTTCTTTAACATTATCGGCAAGATTAACATCCAAATAACAATTCTTCAATGGTGGCAAGTCAAGCATATCATAAATCTTTTTAGGCATAACAGAAATACTTGCACCAAGATCACATAAAGCATTACATTCAAAGTCATTGAATTTCATTTTAATGATGGGCTCCCAACCATCTTCTAACTTACTAGGAATAGAAGTTTCAAGTTTTAGTTTCTCTTCTCTAGCTTTTATGAGAGCATTTGTAATATGTTTTGTAAAGGCTAAATTTATAGCACTAGCATTAGGACTTTTAGCAAGTTTTTGTAAGAACTTTATAACTTCAGAGATGTGGCAATCATCAAAATCTAAATCATTATGAGCTACAACAATGGGATCATTGTTCCCAAGGTTGGAAAAAATTTCAGCAGTTTTATCACAAGCAGTTTTAGCAATTTCAGGCAGTTTTGTTCGCTTTGCACTAGGAGTAGAAACATTGCCAACACCAATTATATTACCATTGATAGTAGGAGGTGCAGCAACATGTGAAGAATTAGCATTACTAGTGGTGGTAATAGTCCAAACTTTAGCTACATTATTCTCTTTAGCTAGTTTTTCATTTTCTTCTCTATCCCACCTAGCACGCAATTCAGCCATTAATCTTATATTCTCATTAATTCTAACTTGGATGGCATTTGCTGTAGTAGTAATCTTATTATCAATATCATTATTAGGCATAACTTTCAATTTTAAAAGATTAACATCGGAGGCAAGTCTATCAACTCTAGAAGCAATAGTATCAATTTTATCAAGCTTTTCTCAACAGTTTAAAAAGTTTGTGTACTAATAAATTCTTTAAGCATGGCTTCAAGACCAGAGGGTACACTCCTATTATTGTTGTAAGAATTTATAAGAATTACCATAACCATTACCATTAACAGCAGAGGATATGGCCTATAGTTATTACTGAGTTGTTCCTATAAGCATTGTTGTTGAAATTATTGTTTTTAATGAAATTTACATCAACATTTTCTTCTTGAGCAACCAATGAAGCTAAAGGAACATTATTTGATCAACATTAGATCTACCATTCACAAGCATAGACATAATCACATCAATCTTATCACTCAAGGAAGAGGTTTCTTCAACAAAATTTACCTTCTTACCTTGTGGAGCTCTTTCCGTGTGCCATTCAGAGTAATTTATCATCATATCATCAAGAAGTTTTGTAGCCGCCCCAATGTGATGGACATAAAGGTACCTACAGCAGCTGAATCCAATAAATTCCGCGAAGAAAAATTTAGTCCTGCATAGAAGGTTTGGATGATCATCCAAGTAGTCAGTCCATGGGTTGGGCAATTCTTTACCAAAGTTTTCATTCTCTTCCATGCTTGAGCAACATGTTCAGTATCTAATTGCTTAAAATTCATTATGCTACTTCTCAAAGATATAATTTTAGCGGGAGGATAATATCTACCAATAAAAGCATCCTTGCATTTAGTCCATGAATCAATACTATTTTTAGGCAAAGATAGCAACCAATCTTTAGCTCTTCCTCTTAATGAGAAAGGAAACACTTTCAATTTAATAATATCACCATCTACATCCTTATACTTTTGCATTTCACAAAGTTCAACAAAATTATTGAGATGGGCAGCAGCATCATCAGAACTAACACCAGAAAATTGATCTCTCATGACAAGATTTAGTAAAGCAGGTTTAATTTCAAAGAATTCTGTTGTAGTAGCAGGTGGAGCAATAGGTGTATAGGAAATCATTATTATTTGCATTTGTGAAGTCACACAACTTAGTATTTTCAGGGGTATTCATTTTAGCAACAGTAAATAAAGCAAACTAGATAAAGTAAATGCAAGTAACTACTTTTTTGTGTTTTTGATATAGAGATAGACAGTAAATAAAGTAAAACTAGCAACTAATTTTTTTGTGTTTTGTTTAGGTGCAGCAAACAAAGAGTAAATAAAATAAAGCAAGACAAAAACAAAGTAAAGAGATTGAGAAGTGGAGACTCCCCTTGCAGCGTGTCTTGATCTCCCCAACGGCGCCACAAAGGCTTGATGCGTAATGTACACGTCCGTTGGGAACCACAAGAGGAAGGTATGATGCGCACAGCGGCAAGTTTTCCCTCAGAAACCAAGGTTTAAAACGGAGGAGCCAAGAAGCACGTTGAAGGTTGATGGTCGCAATGTGATGCGGCGCAACACCGGGATTCCGACGCCAACGTGAATCTGCTGCAACAAAACCAAAGTACTTTGCCCCAATGAAATGTGAGGTTGTCAATCTCACCGGCTTGTCAGAATAAAGGATTAAGCGTATCGAGTGGAAGATGATTTTTTGCAAGAAAATAGTAAAACAAGTATTGCAGAGATTGTATGCGATGTAAAGAATAGGACCGGGGTCCACAGCCACTAGAGGTGTCTCTCCCATAAGATAAAAGCATGTTGGGTGAACAAATTACAGTCGGCAATTGACAAATAGAGAAGAGCATAACAATGCATATACATGATATGATAAATATAGTGAGATTTAATTGGGCATTACGACAAAGTACATAGACCGCCATCCAACTGCATCTATGCCTAAAAAGTCCACCTTCAGGTTATCATCCGAACCCCATTCAGTATTATGTTGCTAAGCAACAGACAATTGCATTAAGTATGGTGCGTAATGTAATTGACAACTATATCCTTAGACATAGCATCAATGTTTTATCCCTAGTGGCAATAAAGCACATCACAACCTTAGAACCTCCTGTCACGATCCCATGTGTCAATGAAGGCATGAACCCAATTATCGAGCATAAATACTCCTCTGGAGTTAAGAGCAAAACTTGGCCATAGCCTCTACTAATAACGGAGAGCATGCAAGATCATAAACAACACACATAAACAATAGATTGATAATCACCATAACATAGTATTCTCTATCCATCGGATCCCGACAAAGACAACATATAGTATTACAGATAGATGATCTTGATCATGTTAGGCTGCTCACAAGATCCAACAATGAAGCACAACAAGGAGAAGACGACCATCTAGCTACCGCGCTATGGACCCATGGTCCAGGTGATGAACTACTCACTCATCACTCCGAGGCGATCATGGCGAAGGAAGAGTCCTCCAGAGATGAATCCCTTCTCCTAGGGTGCTGAGTATGCATCTCCTAATCCTGAGATGGGATTTCAAGGCGGCTCGAAGGTTTTCCGATTTGCCTTGTGATCGGGAGCCAGACGGAGGCTATTTGTAGGCGGAAGGGCAACGCGGGGGCCACACGAGGGCCTCACACCCCAGGTTGGCGCGGCCAGGGCCCTGGCCGCGCCGCTTCTATGGTGTCGGCGCTCGTGGGCCCCACTTCCTTCCTCACCTTCGAAGC
>JAUUTY010000542.1:0-213428 GCA_030979885.1 Lolium multiflorum | reverse complement strand
CCGACCCGTCATCTTGGCGGGACGAAAATCGTGGGACTCCGGCCCGCGCGCCTCCCGGCAAGTCCCAGCCGAGGCGCGATTAAATACGTGAATTGACCATCTTAGAGGCCAGCTCTCCTTTTTGCCTCTGCATATTCTTATGTTCATCGTTCTTGTAGATCAAACCCTCGAGACAGCCCCAAACCTGAGGTCCACGACACATTCGCCCCAGCAGCGGCGGGCCAAAGTTTGTGGACAAACTCAGCCCAGGGCAAGAAGAACAAGACCGGCCCGATGCGGCCAAATAAGCTCCTCCAGCCGCGCCCGGACCGAACCTCTACGCGGGTAAGGTCGTGACATCGAGCGCCACAAAGAGGCCATAGCAGATCTGCAGCCGCTACGGGTAGGCCCACTTCTCCACTTGTTGTTTTCACCAGTTCCTTTCAGGTTGCTTTTTCCTAATCTTTTTCCCTTTTCTCTTTTTTCATTCGCACTCAAGCTCGGCTCAGACACAGGGGCTCCATGATTATCGACCTCCAACTCCTCCCTCTCCTCAAGCCAGGCCTTAAATGCCGGGTGCCGTGCCCCTCTCACCTCCCCTCACGGGAGGCACAACAAGCCAAGGCGCGCGGCCCCACACGCCAGAGATCTGCGGCGCGGAGGGGGACCTTACCTCCCCTCACGAGACCCAAGACACCGGCGCCAGCTTAACATGAGGCGCCGGAAAAGAACCTGCCGGGCGGGCGGGACCTTCGGTTCCTCCCGTCCTCGAAAAAGAAAAGAGAAAAGAAGAAGACTTCCTCCAAATGTGGCGGAAACTTCGTGTGACACAACTCTACGCATGCAGGCACAGCAGGGACCCAGGACTAGCTGCCCGAAATACCCTGTTATATGCAGTTCACGATCCCATGATCGGTGCGCCGTGAACAACCGAACCGATATCAAATTACATCATCCTTTACAAAAACGGAATAAAGAAAATTACAATAAGGTCCATGACCATCTTTACATAATACCCGCAAATGCCTAATCTAATCATCGAGTAGCGAATCACTTCAACGGCCAGGGCTAAGTCATACCTTAACCCTACGGGCAGGCGGCGGGAATACGTTCCCCCTTTCGCATGGCGTCGTCAACTCCTTCTTCATCTTTCGAAGTCCTCCAAGTCCGGCCAAGTAAATAGCCAGGGACAAAGCCGTGAGTACATTTGGAATTGTACTGGCAAACCATCAAGAAATGTGCTAACAATGCTAACTAAGACAAGAGAAGAAGGATAGTTTCTCTTGTGGATATAGTATTTGGAAGGGAATAAGTTTCTCTTGAGGATATAGCGTGTGAAAGAGAAATAGTTTCTTTTGGAGATAGCATCCCAACTTCTAGGTCGAAGGGGGTCACTTAGGAATTCATCTAAAAGACATCTCTATATCTCTAATGAAGAAGATACTTCAAAAAGAAGGACTACAACATAAAACACTAGGAAGGTAAACCCATTTTGTTTCCTTTCACCATCTCCATATGGTCACCACAACTTTCCCCGTACCCTTCCCCCGGTACTCCAAAACAAAGTTCCTTTCTTTGCTCAAAACACTTTCATTAACCAAACACATCAGGCTAAACAGCGGCCATTCCCAACCCCGTCCATGACCATGGATGACTAAGCTAAATAGATTTTACTCTGTGAGTTTGCACACTTTCCCCACAAGATCCATGAGTTCATCATGTGGGCATCATCGCATATCAACTATGCCATGACAAAAGCTCGGACATAGCCTTCCTATTCGTCTTAGCACAGGATCCTACCCTATGGAGTATGTACCTCCACGGCACAGTGGCAGCTCACCTCACTTTGGCCGTGGCTCCACCATTGCCACGGCGAGAGACCCATAGTGTCTTCCAGACGGGTTGGAAGGCCTCCCATTATACTATTGTCTCCACCAGCGACAATCCGGATTCAGGGGTAAGACAAACGGTATAGTTGTGCGGTGTCCCATGTTAAGAAGAACAAACTACGAGCTAAGCCCGTCCCACCTCAGGGTAGTGTGGTTGCGCGATAAAAAGTTGGGATGGCGAACACTTATACGCAGTGCTCTTTTAAAAACATTTTACCCACACTTCCTTTCATAAACACACGCTTGGGTAAGTCCAACTCACCCAAGGTTTTCAAAAATTCTTTTCAACAAGGTATTTTTCCAAGGGGGTTCCCAACCTATAGTTTTATGGATGAACTAAGATACATCAAGGCATGATGCTAGACATCATACCACTAAGGAGATGATAATTGAGGTGTCAAGGGGATCCTACATACTTAGGATAAGCATGCATAGGGACATCATAAATAAGATGATTCAACAAGGGTCATGATGTTAATCATCATACCACTAAGAAGGTGACAATATAAGTGATCAAGGGGGCATACATGCTTAGGGTAAGCATGCCTAACATCAACAAGGGGTTCAACATACTTGGGAGTAAGTATGCATAGCATCAACAAGGGTTTCAACATACTTGGGAATAAGTATGCATAGAGTAGAGGACCAAACATCACACATGATACAAGGAACCAAGTATATAATGGAACAATGAACACAACAAGAAGGATAAATAGCAAGAGATCAAAAGATGGCTTGCCTTGGTTGGCTTATTTGTCCCTGGACTTCGTCAACTCCATCAAAAATAATTCCAACAATATCAATAAAATCTTCGTCCGAAACACTTCCTCTTCTTCTCCGAAATTGTTCGCATCTATCGCCGGAAAATATAAAAGGAACACAATCAATCATATGGCAACAATCATAACAAGCATGCAACAATCAACAATCATAAGCTAACCACTCTTCTACGGCTAACATATTAAAGACTTATAGATACTACAAAGCATCTAAAAGAAAACCCCATTTATTTACCTAGTAAAGGTATGAGAGTGCCACGACTTAGCAATTGCCTCTCTAGATATCACCATGGCACAAACTAAGTATCCCCTGGTAGATAACATCATAAAGAGGACAAGAGCATTAGTTTGACATCAAATACATTCACAAAACATTTTCAAACATTTTTGGAAAAGTAGAAAACAGTTTTTCTAACTTAGTTTGCTCACATAACACAACATCCAAAATAGGAAGCAAACCATATTCCACATCATTTGAAAAACTCAAGCTAAGCAAAAGAGCTAATGTTAAGTTGCAGAGGTTTTGCTTTGCAAGCATAAAACAAAGGTTGCCCATCTCTACTAAAAAGAGTTGGTCAAGGGTTTTAAATAAACCGAAAAGTTTTGCTCCAACAATGCATGTCACACATAAACATTACTAACAACAACAGATATGTATGAACAGAGACTAATAATATTTTTCCTAGATGGCCAGTACTAATACAAGACTAACCCAATTTGAATCACCCAAAAATATCTAACCTACAATTTTAGAAATTTCTTTGAATCTGACTGTACAGAAAACAAGATCTGTAAGCCATTAATCGTAGAAAAATCCTAAAAATATGAGACCACTGGCATTTGAAAGTTATTTAACCATAGATGCACACACAATTGGATTTGGGTTCAAATTGTTTCAGAAACTCTCACAAATGGATTGACAAGATTACTGCATGTCTATACCATTTGCTTTACCTCTGGAGTTACAGAACAGATAAAGGTTTGAAACTTGTTTGAGATGATTAAGAAAACATTCAGCAGTCCTACAAAATTGGAATCAATCAATTAGGTTCAAAAATGGATTTTTGGTGATTTAAAAGCTAACAGCCATATCTGGAGAACACACAGAACAAGTTTAATTCACCTCATCGTACATAACTCATAAAAATATGAGGTCAGTTGCATCGGAAAGGTATTGAAAAGCTGGTTCTCACCAATTAAGGTTTCATTCAAAAATTCATTCCCAAGCGCCTGGTTTAGTCTGACAAAGTCAGGTCGACAGATGTGATGCGTGAACCATTTCAGTTTGGAGATCAATCGAAGTGAAACCACACGCCAAAATGAAGATATTGAAGAGGGCTTTCACCTACAGTTGAGTTTTCTCAAAAGGTTTCGTAAAGCGGAACAAATCTAACAAACTGTGAATCTGCATGTTTACAGAAATTAATTTACCACGGACAATCCGTAACGAATTTGAAAATGAGACCAACGCCAAGTTGTAGATCTTTTCCGTATCTATCTGCAGACTTTGAATCACTCGATTTGGATGTGCGCACGAGGTTTGGTGGATTTTACAAAGTTCGTACCAGAATCTGAAACAACAAGATAGCGAAATTGCAAGGATTTGGTGTTTCAGGAAGCTTCTGAATCTGAGGATAGCTCTTCTCCAGCTGCGCTTGGACCAACATGCACCACCATCCAAGATCCAATCTTAGCAATGGAGGAAGAAGAAGGAGATTAAACCATCTAGGGTTGGGGAGAAGATGGAGAGAGGCTCTCATGGTGAGGGAAAGCTTGAGGGAGGAAGGGAGCTTCATCTTGGTGGCTTGCCATGGCCATGGCCGGCCATGGAAGCTAGGGGAGCAGCAATTTCGTGGGTGGAGGTAGGAGAGGAGTGTGAAGGAGTGGAGAAAGGAGTGGAGTGAGTGGGAAGTGAAAAATGAGAGCCAAAGGTGGAGGTGTGGCCGGCCAAGGCCTTTTTATAGAGGGAGAGGGAGTTGGCTGCCTCTTCCTTGATTGGCCAAGGTGGGTGCTGGCTTGTGAGGAAGAATTTGACCCAAGCTGAAATTATTAGTGGCATTGGGAAGAGACAAAGAAAAGAGAGGTCTTCCCAAGGTGGAGTAATTATGTGAGAGAGAGGGATGGAGAGGCATGATGCATGTGTGCCATGGCATGGCCGGCCACATATTTTTGGCCATGCACAAGTGATCAACAAGAGAGCATTGCTACACATGCATGACACCCAAGGTTGAGTGCCTCACAAATTACTAAAATGGTGGCCTAAAAAGATATATAATTTTAGGCATAGTGATACTAATGCACAAGGGTGCTAAAGTAGATGGTGGCGGCATTTTGACCTGATAAAAGATGTGTCCAAGAGATGATGGTGGTGATGGTGATTTAGACAATGGTAGAGCAAGGATAGGAGAGATGGTGAGTGAAATAACCATATACTCGCAAGGATGAATATGGTGACATAAATCATCAATTCAGGATGTCAAGGTGATGATGGAAAATAATAAAGGATTGAGATGGGTATGATGAAATATAAGTTGCGCTTCAAATAAGAGGTCAACTGGGAGTGGGTTGAAATACTCCCTGAGTCTAGGGTTTTGTTGAAGGGAGTCCACTTGAAAGTATCAAATGATAATCCATTTGATCAAGAATTTGTGGGTGAGGGAATACAATGTGGTAGATCAGTGATGTGCATAAGATGTGCAAGGATTGTCATTTGAAAAAGAATTTATTTGCAAGGGATTTGAAACACCTCAATTGTCTAGAGACAATTAGGAATGAACTCAAGTGGAATGGAATTTGAAAATGTTGAGAGAAACTAGTTGGAACATAGGAGTTCAAAATGTTCTACTTACTTTCTCAAATAAAGTAGAGTTTTTCTCAAATGTAAAATAAGCAAGAGGAAAACAAGAAATGGTATAGATACCATAAACAAGATTTTTGTTAAAAAGAAAGCAAGATAGAAGATAATGTTTTAGAAATCAATGCTTGGTAGAAATGGGATGAATAACAAAAACCCATTTCAGTTCTTTGTTTTCTTTGAAGAAAATATCTTGAAAAGATTTAATAAAACTAGAAGTAGTTTTTGTGATCAAAACTAGAGAAGAAAAACAATAGGGTTTTTGAGAGAGAAACTAGTTTGGGGAGGAGTGTTCTCAAGGGTAGATGGTGGCTACAAAATGTACCCATCATTCCCACTCTTGGTTTAGATTAAACTTGAATAAAAAAACAAGAGATAAAATTAAAGGAAGTGATCTAGAGTTGAACATTGGATGTGGCAAAAGATCAAGTTGGATATATGTGCAGCAAGGATAGACTGAGACATGCAAGACGTGGAGGTTGAAGAGGATGTTGCATAGATGAGATCCATGCATTGAGTCAACAATAACAGTTGTGGGTGCTTAGAGATCAACTGCCAAAGTTGGAATATTATAAGTCTGCCGAAACAGATGGTTGACTTGGCTTCAGAATCAACCAGGATGAGTGGGTATAAGAGAAAGATGTAGCAAGGGGTAGATGATACCAAGTTTTGAATTAAGGATGATTTGAGCTAGATTTTCACAAAGAGGAATATTAAGATGACACACTCATGTTGCCATAAGGAGAAGGGTTTGATGTAGTAAAAAGGAAAACAAGTTTTCCTAAGTCACATATGTGTTTTATTTTGGTGAGTTGTTTGTTTGACCACTAGAGGTGTTGTTCTTTGGGTTAGCTCAAGACAAAACTCAACAAGCAAAACAAGACAATCCATTACCAACAGGTCAAAGCAATTCATCATAACAAACAGATCAAGGCAACTTAATTAGTCTATAGAAAAAAAGTTTTTGTTCCCCCTAATTTTTGCACTAAGGACAATAAATCAAGGTTTCAAATTGGGGTGTGAGACTCTTCACCATAAATAATCTCGTCCGAGATTACTAGCGTAGAACAGAAGAGGATTTGTAAGAGTTCAACTAAGTTAGACTCCATTCTTAAACGTAGATGCACCATTGTTGAGATGGTCGTGGCTTCATCTTCTGGGAGACATGATGGATTCCTGCAGATGGCGAGCTTCATGAAGAAGTTGACTACTCCATGTAGGTGTTAGACCTGAAACTTCTAAGCGATTCTAGCAGGGTTCAGATTGTGCACTCGGTGCTCTAGCGAGGTTGAAAACCTTTTTATAGTTAACTTTAGAAATTTTAGTGAAGGCAGTCTTCCACATGGAGATTTCATCGGCTTTTTGGAAAGGCTGAGCTTACGCCTTGTGGTTCTTCACAGGGCTTGGAAGAAGTCATTGATCTGTATTCAGTTGAAGAACCTTAGGGGAGATTTGTAGACCACAACTTCAAGAGGCACTCACGGTGTTTGCTAGACCATATGGGACACGCGGTGAGTTAGTAAGTCGATGGAACTCCTGGTTGGTCTCCATATGAAGCAGCAACGAGCGATCGAAGACAATCTTCGGCTTGAGGGTCAGTGTTGACTTATACCACTTAAGAAGTGAGCGGGTAGTACACCTAATCTTGAATCTTGAGGTATCTTCATGAGCTTCACTTGATGAAGACCAGATGAACCATGTGATGTAACTTGAATTACACGGCCTTTATTGTTCTCTCTTTCAGTTTGTTAGACGGTGTGTTAGAGGGTGGTTTCAAAAAGATATCCTCGAGGTTAGTAGCGATTATACTCCAGTTAGACAAAGTTAGTATACGGGTCTTCTTGCGAGTCAGTCCTCTTGAAGGTAGGGTCTTGTCTTCTCGGCTTAGTAGAGATGTAACTGATCTTGAAAGTAGTTGGCGTAGATAGAGGTCTGAGTTAGTTCCTCCGACGGTTGAAGATCGATGGTTAACAGAGGGTTAACTTATCCATTTAGCTAGCAGTAAGCATTTTATCGGCGAGGTAGATGACGTGAAAACGTCTTAGAGGGGCTTCCTACGCTGGTTTATCACACCAAGAGTGTTTTTCAGACCTAAAGACCAAGACAATCAAACACACAACAAACAAATAAAAACACTCAAGACAACGCACTTAGGGAACTACAAGCAATCATCAAACAGGACATGGTAACACAAGTACCATGGATGACTAATACGTGGGTAGCTCAATCAAAGCGATTGGTTTGTCCTATCCATCCTATAGGTTTGGGCTGGTCACATATGTTGGAGTCTTCAGCTTGTTGACATCGTCTTCAACGAGGATTCTTGGAGCGAGAGAGAGTGGTGATGCGGCTTTGGTGTTGAGTGCGTCGAGGTTGAGGTAGGGCTAAGCGCGCCTTCGTCTTCTTGCTCCAACATCCGGGGACGTGAGGTCTTGAAGGAGTGTTTGTTGAGGTGCTCCCGAAGTCGATATCTTTTCGTGGCTGGCCTAAAAATTACTAGTCCAAGAATTGAGGACTCGATCCACAAAGCGGCTGCCAAAGTGCAGTCCACACCGGAGGAACAAGGTCGGCTCTGAAGGCACACTTTGGTGACAACCCAAAGACATGATCTTATTATTCTTTTATGTGCACACTAAGTCGGCCTCCAATCTTCAATAGCTGCTGTTGGAGATATGTGAGACTTCATAAAAGGTTAATCCATCTTCGATTTTGAGTCTCCGGTCTGAGTCGGGGACATCGTCCAATATGTTTGAAGTGGAGGAGACAATATAGTAAGAATTTCGACAGCTTATAAAGCGGAGAGACAAGAATTTAGAAGTTTTGAAGAAATAAGAGTAGAAGCTATACTTCCGACTAAAGAAAGAATTTTGTTTCGTAAATAGTTTTTCCCAAGTACCTATTTCCTAACTAACGTCCATGCATAACTATGGTCTCCTACGGTCGGGATAGCTCACGATACCTGACTACAATGGGGACCCGGATTCATTAATAAATATCTTTGTTATGTATACGATTCACGATCCCATGATCGGTGCGCGTGAACACATAGCCGAACTGATATCAAATTACATCATCCTTTACAAAAAGCGAATAAGAAAATTACAATAAGGTCACATGACCATCTTTACATAATACCGCAAAGGCTAATCTAATCATCAATTAGCGGAATCACTTGACGGCACGAGCTATCATCTGCCTTAACCCTACGAACGGCGGGCGGGAAGGCGTTCTAGCTGCCTTAGACGTCGTCCAACTCCTTCTTCATCTTGTCGAAGTCCTCCGAGGTCTGGCCAAGTAAATAGCCGGGGACAAAGCCGTGAGTACATTTGGAATTGTGCACTACCAAACCATCAAGAAATGTGCTAACAATGCTAACTAAAAGAGACAAAGAGAGAAGAAGGATAGTTTCTCTTGTGGATATAGCATGTGAAAGAGAATCAGTTTCTCTTGAGGATATAGCAGGTAGAAGAGAAGAGATGTTTTTGGTGGAGATAGCATCCCAACTTCTAGGTCGAAGGGGTCACTTAGGAATTCATCTAAGACATCTCTATATCTCTAATGAAGAAGATACTTCAAAAGAAGGACTACAACATAAAACACTAGGAAGGGTAAACCCATTTTGTTTCCTTTCCGACCATCTCCATATGGTCACCACAACTTTCCAGTACCATCCCGGTACTCCAAAACAAAGTTCCTTTCTTTGCTCAAAACACTTTCATTAAACCAAAACACATCAGGCTAACCCGTCCATGACCGTGGACACGGCTATTCGAATAGATTTGACTCTGCAGAGTTTGCACACTTTCCCCACAAGATCCGTGAGTTCATCATGTGGGCATCATCCCCGCATATCAACTATGCCATGACAAAAACTCGGACATAGCCTTTCGCCTATTCGTCTTAGCACGGGATCCTACCCTATGGGTATGTACCTCCCCGGCACAGTGGCAGCTCACCTCACTTTGAGCGTGGCTCCACCGCCAAGCCGGGAGACCCATAGTGTCTTCCGGACGGGTCAGCCCAAAGGCCTCCCGTTATACTATTGTCTCCACCAACGACAATCCAGATTCGGGGCTTACCCTTATATAATTGTGCGGTGTCCCATGTTAAGAAGAACAAACTACGAGCTAGCCCCGTCCCACTTTAGGTAATGTGGTTGCGCGGGTTAATTGTCACGGGTGAATACTTAGGCGCCAAAGTTTTCGAAAACAAGATTTTGTTTCCAACCATCTTTGCCAAGATCCTTTCCTTTCATAAACACATGCTTGGGTAAGTCCAACTCACCCAAGGTTTTCAAAAATTCTTTTCAACAAGGTATTTTTCCAAGGGGTTCCCAACCTATAGTTTTATGGATGAACTAAGATACATCAAGGCATGATGCTAGACATCATACCACTAAGGAGATGATAATTGAGGTGTCAAGGGGATCCTACATACTTAGGATAAGCATGCATAGGGACATCATAAAGAAGATGATTCAACAAGGGTCATGATGTTAATCATCATACCACTAAGAAGGTGACAATATAAGTGATCAAGGGGGCATACATGCTTAGGGTAAGCATGCCTAACATCAACAAGGGGTTCAACATACTTGGGAGTAAGTATGCATAGCATCAACAAGGGTTTCAACATACTTGGGAATAAGTATGCATAGAGTAGAGGACCAAACATCACACATGATACAAGGAACCAAGTATATAATGGAACAATGAACACAACCAGAAAGATAAATAGCAAGAGATCAAAAGATGGCTTGCCTTGGTTGGCTTGTCCCTGGACTTCGTCAACTCCATCAAAAATAATTCCAACAATATCAATAAAATCTTCGTCCAAAACACTTCCTCTTCTTCTCCGAAATTGTTCGCATCTATCGCCGGAAAATATAAAAGGAACACAATCAATCATATGGCAACAATCATAACAAGCATGCAACAATCAACAATCATAAGCTAACCACTCTTCTACGGCTAACATATTAAAGACTTATAGATACTACAAAGCATCTAAAAGAAAACCCCATTTATTTACCTAGTAAAGGTATGAGAGTGCCACGACTTAGCAATTGCCTCTCTAGATATCACCATGGCACAAACTAAGTATCCCCTGGTAGATAACATCATAAAGAGGACAAGAGCATTAGTTTGACATCAAATACATTCACAAAACATTTTCAAACATTTTTGGAAAAGTAGAAAACAGTTTTTCCTAACTTAGTTTGCTCACATAACACAACATCCAAAATAGGAAGCAAACCATATTCCACATCATTTGAAAAACTCAAGCTAAGCAAAAGAGCTAATGTTAAGTTGCAGAGGTTTTGCTTTGCAAGCATAAAACAAAGGTTGCCCATCTCTACTAAAAAGAGTTGGTCAAGGGTTTTAAATAAACCGAAAAGTTTTGCTCCAACAATGCATGTCACACATAAACATTACTAACAACAACAGATATGTATGAACAGAGACTAATAATATTTTTCCTAGATGGCCAGTACTAATACAAGACTAACCCAATTTGAATCACCCAAAAATATCTAACCTACAATTTTAGAAATTTCTTTGAATCTGACTGTACAGAAAACAAGATCTGTAAGCCATTAATCGTAGAAAAATCCTAAAAATATGAGACCACTGGCATTTGAAAGATATTTAAGCAGAGATGCACACACAATTGGATTTGGGTTCAAATTAGTCCTGAAACTCTCACAAATGGATTGACAAGATTACTGCATGTCTATACCATTTGCTTTACCTCTGGAGTTACAGAACATATAAAGGTTTGAAACTTGTTTGAGATGATAAAGAAAACATTCAGTAATCCTACAAAGTTGGAATCAGTCAATTAGGTTAAAATGGATTTTTGGTGATTTAAAAGCTAACAGCCATGTCTGCAGAACACACAGAACAAGTTTAATTCACCACAAATCGTACATAACTCATAAAAATATGAGGTCAGTTGCATCTGAGAGGTATTGAAAAGATGGTTCTCACCCAATTCGTTTCATTCAAAAATTCATTCCCAAGCGCCTGGTTTAATTCGACAAAGTCAGGTCTGACCAGATCTTGATCTGTGAACCATTTCAGTTTCGGGAGATCAATCGAAGTGAAACCACCGCCAAAATGAGATATTGAAGAGGGCTTTCACCTACAGTTGAGTTTTCTCAAAAAGGTTTTGTAAAACGGAACAAATCTAACAAACAGTGAATCTGCATGTTTACAGAACTTTATTTACCACGGACAATCCGTAAAGAATTTGAGGATGAGACCAACGCAAGTTGTAGATCTTTTCATTATCTATCCGTGGAACTTTGAATCACTCGATTTGGATCTGCACACGGGTTTGGTGGATTTTACAAGTTCGTACCAGAATCTGAAACAGCAAGATAGCAGAAATTACTGCAAGGATTTGGACGAACTTTGCTCAAGAACTTCAGATCTGAGGATAGCTCAAGCTTCTCCATGCTTGGACCAACATGCACCTGCATCAAGATCCAATCTTAGCAATGGAGGAAGAAGAAGAGGAGATTAAACCATCTAGGGTTGGGGAAGATGGAGAGGGAGGCTCTCATGGTGAGGGGAAGCTTGAGGGAGGAAGGGGAGCTTCATCTTGGTGGCTTGCCATGGCCATGGCCGGCCATGGAAGCTAGGGGAGCAGCAATTTTGGGTGGAGGTAGGAGAGGAGTGTGAAGGAGTGGAGAAAGGAGTGGAGTGAGTGGGAAGTGAAAAATGAGAGCCAAAGGTGGAGGTGTGGCCGGCCAAGGCCTTTTTATAGAGGGAGAGGGAGTTGGCTGCCTCTTCCTTGATTGGCCAAGGTGGGTGGCTGGCTTGTGAGGGAAGAATTTGACCCAAGCTAAAATTATTAGTGGCATTGGGAAGAGACAAAGAAAAGAGAGGTCTTCCCAAGGTGGAGTAATTATGTGAGAGAGAGGGATGGAGAGGCATGATGCATGTGTGCCATGGCATGGCCGGCCACATATTTTTGGCCATGCACAAGTGATCAACAAGAGAGCATTTCTACACATGCATGACACCCAAGGTTGAGTGCCTCACAAATTACTAAAATGGTGGCCTAAAAAGATATATAATTTTAGGCATAGTGATACTAATGCACAAGGGTGCTAAAGTAGATGGTGGCGGCATTTTGACCTGATAAAAGATGTGTCCAAGAGATGATGGTGGTGATGGTGATTTAGACAATGGTAGAGCAAGGATAGGAGAGATGGTGAGTGAAATAACCATATACTCGCAAGGATGAATATGGTGACATAAATCATCAATTCAGGATGTCAAGGTGATGATGGAAAATAATAAAGGATTGAGATGGGTATGATGAAATATAAGTTGCGCTTCAAATAAGAAGTCAACTGGGAGTGGGTTGAAATACTCCCTGAGTCTAGGGTTTTGTTGAAGGGAGTCCACTTGAAAGTATCAAATGATAATCCATTTGATCAAGAATTTGTGGGTGAGGGAATACAATGTGGTAGATCAGTGATGTGCATAAGATGTGCAAGGATTGTCATTTGAAAAAGAATTTATTTGCAAGGGATTTGAAACACCTCAATTGTCTAGAGACAATTAGGAATGAACTCAAGTGGAATGGAATTTGAAAATGTTGAGAGAAACTAGTTGGAACATAGGAGTTCAAAATGTTCTACTTACTTTCTCAAATAAAGTAGAGTTTTTCTCAAATGTAAAATAAGCAAGAGGAAAACAAGAAATGGTATAGATACCATAAACAAGATTTTTGAAAAGAAAGCAAGATAGAAGATAATGTTTTAGAAATCAATGCTTGGTAGAAATGGGATGAATAACAAAAACCCATTTCAGTTCTTTGTTTTCTTTGAAGAAAATATCTTGAAAAGATTTAATAAAACTAGAAGTAGTTTTTGTGATCAAAACTAGAGAAGAAAAACAATAGGGTTTTTGAGAGAGAAACTAGTTTGGGGAGGAGTGTTCTCAAGGGTAGATGGTGGCTACAAAATGTACCCATCATTCCCACTCTTGGTTTTGTGAAGATTAAACTTGAATAAAAAAAACAAGAGATAAAATTAAAGGAAGTGATCTAGAGTTGAACATTGGATGTGGCAAAAGATCAAGTTGGATATATGTGCAGCAAGGATAGACTGAGACATGCAAGACGTGGAGGTTGAAGAGGATGTTGCATAGATGAGATCCATGCATTGAGTCAACAATAACAGTTGTGGGTGCTTAGAGATCAACTGCCAAAGTTGGAATATTATAAGTCTGCCGAAACAGATGGTTGACTTGGCTTCAGAATCAACCAGGATGAGTGGGTATAAGAGAAAGATGTAGCAAGGGGTAGATGATACCAAGTTTTGAATTAAGGATGATTTGAGCTAGATTTTCACAAAGAGGAATATTAAGATGACACACTCATGTTGCCATAAGGAGAAGGGTTTGATGTAGTAAAAAGGAAAACAAGTTTTCCTAAGTCACATATGTGTTTTATTTTGGTGAGTTGTTTGTTTGACCACTAGAGGTGTTGATCTTTGGGTTAGCTCAAGACAAAACTCAACAAGCAAAACAAGACAATACGTCTACCAACAGGTCAAAGCAATTCATCATAACAAACAGATCAAGGCAACTCATCCAATTAGTTTATAGAAAAAGTTTTTGTTCCCCCTAATTTTTGCACTAAGGACAATAAATCAAGGTTTCAAAATTGGGGTGTGACAAAACCTCTGTCCCTGAGGCAGCCGGGGCCACGCCAACGCCTCCACCGACCCAAGGACCTCCACGAGCGCGCCCCGAGCCGCCGCCGCGACCCTCAAGATCACCGACTTCCTCAAGCCGGGCGTCCCGGAAAGGCCGCGGATGGCAGCGCCTCAAGCGGCTCGCAGCCTCTAGTCTTGCATGTCGGGCCTGCCGCCGTTGTGGTCCGGATAAACCTTGGCCTCTTGGGTCGGATCATTAGCCCAAGGCGAGGGCAAGACTTGGGCCTCTTCTCCCTATGCCCAACGATGGAATGATGCGGACATCTCCGCAGCTACCCGTGGCTTGGGGAAGGACCGCCTCCCGGCGCCGATCCTGCTGGCCTCGGTCCACTGAAGAACACTTCACGCGGCTCAAGCATGCCGTGAAGGAGTTCGACAACGCGGGTACGACGCCACCGACAACGTGGTGGTAAGTTCCACCAACATTCTTGTAAATTCTCCTGATGGGTTTTCTTCTTTCCGGATCTTGTCTATTCTCCTTCCCACAGTTTTGGGTTTAGAGTGCAACTCTTAGCGCAAACTTCCTTTTAAAGAATCTCCAAACCGGCATCTTTCTCATAGCATCCGCAAACTCCCAGTCCCGAGTTTTGGGTTGAGAGTGCAACTCTTAGCGCAAAACTTCCTTTTAAAGACACCGCAACTCCCAGTCCCCCGAGTTTCGGGTTGAGATCTTGCTCTTAGCGCGAAACTTACTAAACGCGCGTCATAGCCACCGAGTTTCGGGTTAAAATCCTTTGTTCTTTGCTAACATCACTTCCTTAAACAGAGCACGGCCGACGCCCGGAAGGCTCTCTTCGAGGAGCTTCTTTGGGAGCACCGGAATCTTGCTGAGGCGCACAGCAAGTGCCAAGGTAATTTCTTGCGCCTCCGGCATCTTTTCACCGGAAGGTTTTCTTTTCTTTGTGACTTACAAGTTTTTTGCATAACAGCTATCCCGGAAGCCTCCATTGAGGCCCTCAAGGCCCAGTCTCACCGCACCTCCAAGGTACAATTTACTGTTTTTCCGGTTAACTTGCTTCTTTGTGTCTCATCTGTTTTTGTGTTTTCACTAACATCTTCTTTTTCGGCTTTTAGCTGAAAAGAAGCAGCTCATCCGGGATCACCGAAGGCCTTGGAGGCCCTGAAGGAGATCTCTAGGGAGCTCAAGGATCAGGCTATCCAGGCGGAGTCCGGCAGTGAAGAGTCGAAGGCCGTTGAATCGTTTGGAGGCTAGGCTCAACGAGGCGTTGGAGGATGCGGCAATGCCAATGTTGTGTTGCAGAGCCGAGCTGGAAGAGGCCGCCAAGCGCTGAAAACAGCCGAGGGCAAAGCGCCAAAGCGCACAAGGCTGGCACGGAGGAGGCCACCAGGGCGAGAAAGCCCGAGGGCGAGGTCGCGCGGTTGAAGAGCGAACGAGAGTACGACCTGCGGTTACGCGGACCGATGCGCTTGCCTTGTCGTACGTTTTTCCTTTCTCTTTAGGTTTACCTTATAAGCTTATTCATTCCGGTATCATATACTTAGCTTCCGTTTGTCTTGTAGGGCTCTTTCCGGATTCCCAGACACATGCCATAAAGAAGGTTGCGGAGCACCGGGCGCAGCAGGCTGGCGATAACTTGGGTGCACCTTGGGATCCCTATGATCACTTGGTTGCTCTAAACGCGGGTCGCACATGCGCTCGGTGGACCGGAATCTTTCCGACATCCCGAGGTGGCCTCCCAGCTCTTCAAGACCCTCTCGCCCGCGAAGTGGTGCCCGACACCTTCTCCCTCATCCAGACCGCTTGAAAGGTGCTGAGACGGATCCAAGAGTGGCGGTGCTCGCTGCCGTCGTGGGAGCAGACTCCAGCGCTTCGCGTTGCCTTGCTCCTGGTATCCGGAGCTGGATCTGGACGCCCTCGTCGGCGTGCGTGAAGGCGCTCACGATCTGGACCCGGTCCTTACCGCTAAGCGGCGGGACCGCGTACCCATCATGAAGTACGCTGAAATGCGCTTCATCCCCCTCCCTGAAGATGTCAAGGATTATCTGAGCGAGGAGGAGGAAGATGAAGGCGAGGATGTGCCACCGGAAGCTCCTGATGCCGGCGCTGCTCCCCCTGAAGTCCCTGCTGCCAGACTTTGTGTTGTGAAAAGATATTATCTGTTCCTGCTCGCTTTGTAACAAAACTCGTTAAATTCTACCCCGGTATGCCGGGGTTTATGATGTAAGATAAAACTCATCCTTTTGGTCTGTGGTACAACATTTTATGCCGGTAGGCTTATACCGGTAACTTATTAAGTTATGTTTGTCTTAGCATATTTGCTTGTTGAGTTGCTTTTTCTTGCACTGCAATGATTTCGAAATTGTTTCCGCATCCAATTGACACATACTTGGCTCTTTTGCCTTGGCTCTGCCTACCTTCTCTGGGCATTTTTGGCGTATGAGCACAAAGTTCTTTCACCAAGCAAGCATTTTCTTGAACTTAGAAATAACTTGAAATTTTTGCAAAAAACCGGTATAACCGGGGTTAGTTAAACTTTTCCGGATTGTTCTCTCTTGCTCCCTCTTTCCGCAATTCATGTGCTTATCCCCTACCGGTTTATCTTGCTTGCCATGAAGCCAAGTTATGGACAACAGCAGAGTCGAAGACTCCGGTATGGTCTAGCACACTACTAAACCGAAAAGAAAAAACATTCAATAGGCAGGCAACAGAAAAATAGACATGTTTCATGCAACTTAGTAAAGGTAGTCCCCGAGATTCATTCGAGGTTCCAGCATCTTTTATTCATAGCAAGTAAGGTACAAAAAGGAACTCTTACAGCACCACTTCAAGAGTAGAAACGACGCAACAAAGCTACATTCCATGGGCGTTTGGTCTCCTCTCCTGACCTGTCCGCCTTTCCTTTCTTCCATTCCCGTGCATCAATCAGGTAATAGGCATCATTGTGGAGAGCCTTGCTCACAATGAAAGGTCCTTCCCACGGAGGGAAAGCTTGTGTCGGCCTTCAGTGCGCTGCACCAGGCGTAGCACTAGGTCTCCTTCTCGGAATACCCTCGGGTTAACCTTCCTGTGATAGCGTCGAGGGTTTTTCTTTGGTAAATGGCTGTTCTTGCAGAGCTAATTCTCTTGCTTCTTCTAGCAAGTCCACATCATTTTCTCGGGCCTCCTTTACCTCTTCTTCAGTATAGAGCTGCACCCTTGGGGAATCATGGAGAATGTCGGTTGGTATGACCGCTTCTACCCCATAAACCATGAAGAATGGCGTGTATCCGGTAGACCGGTTCGGAGTTGTTCTTAGACTCCACAGCAACGATGGTAGCTCATCGATCCAACATCCTGACGATTTTCCATTGCATCAATGAGTCTTGGTTTTATACCGGAAAGTACTAAAGCATTCGTTCTTTCAACTTGGCCATTGCCTTGTGGGTGCGCCACTGAGCACAAATCCAACCGGATGTTCTTGTCTTCACAAAATCGCTTGAACTCTCCTTGAGCAAAGTTTGAGCCATTGTCAGTTATGATACTATGCGGGTATCCATACCGCAGAATTACATCTTTTAGGAACTTTACCGCTGTGTGGCCATCACATTTTGCAATATGCTTCACTTCCAGCCACTTGGTGAATTTATCCACCATTACCAAGATGTGAGTCATGTTTCCCCTTGTGGTTTTAAATGGTCCAACCATGTCCAGGCACCAGACAGCGAATGGCCAAGTTAGCGGTATGGTTTTTAAACCGGATGTTGGGGTATGGTTTTGCTTGGCGTACCTCTGCACCCATTGCATTTTCTTACCATATCCTCCGCATTTTCCAAAGGCGGCCAATAGAACCCATGCCGGAACACTTTTGCCACCAGTGCCCTTGACGGCGTGGTGCCCGCATTCTCCTCGGTGAATTTCCTCAAGCATTTCTCTTCCTTCTTCTGGCTCCACACATCTTTGGAGGACACCGGTAACACTTCTTTTGTATACATCACCATTGATGATAGTGTAAGCTTTGGACCTCCTCTGTATCCTTCTGGACTCATTTTCGTCAACCGGCAAGGTGCCGTTGACCAGGAATTCCTTAATAGGTTTAACCCAAGATGGCGCTTCTCTAACCACAAACACCGGCATGTCTATGTCCATGTTGTCCACGAGTGTTACCTCTGCCGGTATGGGTGCCGCAGTCCCGAGCTTGCCGGTGGAGTCCCCGAGTGTGCCGGAACAGTCCCCGGGTTTCCTTCATCGATGTCCATTGGCACCACATGTGATTCCGGTACGAAAATTGACTCCGATTCCGGACTTGGTTTGATTGACGGAACTCTTAAGTGTGCCAAGGCTATTCCGGGGGAATTTCTTGCCTGGATGAGCCCAGCTTGGATAGAGCATCCGCGACTTCATTTTCAGCCCAGGCACATGGTGAAACTCACACCCTTCGAAGAAGCCGGCAATCTTTTGCACTGAAACCGGTATGAGGCCATGTTGGCATCTTTGCATCCCAATCTCCGGAACACTCTGCACCACCAGATCCGAATCGCCGTAGCAAATGATCCGGAGCGCTCCGATTTCTTTTGCGACCTTAAGCCCATGTATCAGCTTCGTACTCAGCGACATTGTTTGATGCCCTGAAGTGCACTCGTAGAACATACCGGAGGTGATCTCCCTTAGGTGAGGTGAGCACCACACCGGCACCTAGACCCTCCTTGAGTTTGGATCCGTCAAAGTGCATCTTCCAGTATTCTATCTTGTTCTGGCGGCTTGTATTGTATCTCCGCCCAATCGACCAAGAAATCAGCCAAAGCTTGCGATTTTATGGCATCTCTTCTTTCATACACCGGTACATATGGTGATAGCTGAATTGCCCATTTTGCAATCCGGCGCTGGCGTCCTTGTTGCCCATGATATCGGAGATGGGTGCCTCACTCACCACCTTCATGGGGTGCTCCTCAAAGTAATGCTTGAGTTTCGTGGCGGCCATGAACACGCCATAAGTCATCTTTTGGAAGTGCGGGTAGTTCTGTTTGGAGGAGGAGAGCACCTCGCTCAGGTAGTATACCGGTCTTTGCACTTTTTCCTTCCTCTTCTCTTTCCACCACAATCACAACGCTAACCACCCGGTTTGTTGCCGCTATATAGAGCAGCATAGGTTCCCTTTCCAAAGGTGAGGCCAGTATCGGTGCGGTAATAGCATTGTTTTTAGCTCTTTAAATGCTCGAGAGGGTCCAGACGAAAGTATCGGATTTTCATTAGGGCATAAAGCGGCAAGGCCTTTTCTCCTAGCCTGCTGAAACCGGCTTAGCGATGCCAAGCTTCCGGTAAACTTTTGCACATCTTTTGGTTCTGCGGTATTGTCATTCTTTCTATTGCCGGATTTTTACCGGATTCACCTCAATTCCCCGGCTTGACACAAGGAAACCGAGTAGTTTACCGGCGGGGACACCGAAAGTGCATTTTCCGGATTGAGTTTCATCGGAACCGTCTTAGGTTGTCAAATGTTTGCCGGATGTCATCGATTAAGGTGTCTTTACCTTAGTTTTTATCACGATATCGTCCACATAAACTTGCACGTTCTTTCCGATTTGATCAAACAAGCATTTTTGCATACAGCGGTACGTTGCACCAGCGTTGCGTAAACCAAAAGGCATTGTAACATTGCAATAAGCCCCGTGCGGGGTAATGAACGCAGTTTTTATTTGATCTTCCTTTTCGGGGATTTGGTGGAAGAATAAGCATCCAAGAAAGACAACAACTCACACCCGGCAGGGAGAATCAATCACTTGATCGATTCGGGGCAAAGGGAAAGGATCTCTCGGGCAAGCCTTGTTGAGGTTGGTGTAGTCGATGCACATGCGCCACACCTTCGGAGCTTGTGCCTCCAGGTTCTCATCTTTTTCTTCTCGACCATCACCGGATTAGCCAGCCACTCTGTGTGCGTGACCTCCACGATAAACCGGCAACCAACAGCTTTGTCACTTCTTCTCCAATGATTTTCCTCCTATCTTCGCAAACCGGCGCAAGGTTGTCTCACCGGCTTGGCATCCTTCCGGACGTTTAAAGAGTGCTCAGCCAGCTCCCTCGGAACTCCTACCAAGTCATCAGTTGACCAGGCAAAAATGTTCGATTCTCACGGAGGAAGCGACGAGCGCGCTTTCCTATGCTTGGCGAGGCGGCACCGATACGAACGGTGCGCTCGGGTAAGCCGGATCCAGCACAATGTCCTTTGTCTCGTTTGTCGGCTTGAATGCCGGTGAGGCCAAGTTCCCACTCATTGCCGCTAAGCTCAACTTTGAGGACGAGCCGCTGACGTTTGCATTCTTTTCTTTTCCTCCGCTATCACCAGTGATTCTGCCAGGTTTGATCCGGCGGAGCGGTTTCCATCGAGACTTTATAGTTTCCCACCACGGTCAAGGGTCCGCGAGGTGCCGGCATCTTCATCTTGAGGTAAGCCGTATGGGTTGAGGCCATGGCTGCCAATGCCGGTCTTCCCAGCAACGCATGGTAAGGACTATCTAAGTCCACCACCTCGAACTCAATGTTTTCAACACGACAATTGTCGCGTCCTCCAAACGATACATCCACCCGAACTTTTCCTATTGGAGCACAAGACAAACCCGGCACGATCCCATGGAAAGTTGTGCGAGTTGGCTGCAACATATTCTCTGTTATGCCCAGCGTACGCATGGTATGCTTGTACATGATGTTTATGCTGCCGTTGTCTATCAGCACCTTGCTGAACTTTACTCGAGTTTCCGGCCCCTTCATGATTGGGTCCACAACAAGAGCGTATCCGCCCGGATTCGGCATGATTTTGGGGTGATCCTTGAACGACAGGTGATTTCCTGATCTGACCATAGCATGTACTTGGGTCTGCCGGCATCACGCGTTCACTTCCATGGAACGGCGATGCACGCTGCCTGTCTGTTGGTTCGGTGACAAAGACAACCATGCACAAATGTGGGTCTTCGTAAACATTCCGCCCAAGGTGCCGGTGGCGGAGGTTGATCACGATTTTCCTCCACCGGTTAACTTGCTGGTATTGTTGCCTGTTTGGCTGAGGCTGTACCGGTAAAGCATTTGCTCCAGTAAGAGGTGGTGGTGGTGGTAGTTGCTGTTGGCGCAGCATATCTTGCGGTGGCGGCAACATTGTGGAGCACCCTTGCACTTGCGCATCCTTCACTGCCCCTTTTGCATTAAGTACTTAGTCCAAGAACAATCCTTCGTCGGATGGTTTGACGGTGATCGGGTTCGGTGTGTGCCACCGGCAAGGTTGGTCCATGGCGGCTTCCATGGTGTATTCCACATCTTGCCTTGCCATTCTTTTTCTTCCACCCAGGTTTCTTCTCAACCCATTGTTTCTTCTCAACTGCGATTGCCTTCTGTCAATCCATGCTGCTGCCGTCACTTGTTTTGTTCACACTGCTGGCATTCTGGTTTCCCTTCTTGTTGTCGGTTGGGCGAGATGACACTCCTTCCCTTCTCCTTCTCGCTCTTTTCATTGTGCTTCATCACTTTGCATTGACGATAATTCCGGCATCATTTCTCATGTGCTTGGTGCCACAGTGGTGATCCCTCCGCATCCTTGACTGAACCAAGCAATCGCTTGTGCCTCAATCACTCCTTCACATGTATTTCTCATTGAGCTCACCGGGTGAGATAATCCCGCCTGCTTCTCCCGTTGTTGTGCCTTGGCCTCTTGTAAGTGCTGAAGTTGCTCACAAAAGCTTCCTCAAAGTCCAACCATCCATTAATGCTTCCCGCCGGCAAGTTGTTAAGCCAGATCCGTGCAGGTCCTACCAAGTAGGACGGTATGATTCTTACCGCCCAACGCCGGTTTACTCCACCACCTGCTACATAAACAGCAGTGACATAGTCCGCCAACCAATCTTCCGGCTTAGTTGTGCCGTCATATGTTTTTGTATCCCGGGGCAACTGGAAATTGCGTACCGGTGGCTCTTCTCTCATGATTCGTGGGCCAAAGCACTTTGGACCAGGAGGTCCCTCAGATTCAATCATCTCAGAGATACACTCTGTCCAGCCTGTGCCTCGCATCCTGGCTTGGCAAGTATCTTTCCCCCAGCCGTTCCCCCAAAGGGTTCCGGCGTGCCTTGGTTCGTTCTACCTTGGAATCTGATTCGTCATATCCTTCCGGTTCCGCGGCTCTTGCCTGCCGGTACCTGGTGGAGGCGTTTCTTCATCGACATATGCCACTCTTGCGGCTCGATAGTTTTTCCCGGTTTCATATCTACCGGCATGATTGTTTCCGGCATAGCCTCCTTTGGCGTAGCCCCGATCTGCCCCTTGGCTTTTTCTACCGGCATCTTGTTGCCCGGCTTTTTGCTTTCCGGCAAGGACCGGATCATATACAATCTCATCCGTGCGTTCTTTCTTTCCCTTCTTTTGTCCGAAGGGGACGATGCCTGCCCATGGGACTTGCTTCCGGCATTCTTTGTTGAATGCGCGGATTTTGAGGCCACTGTCTCGTTCAGCTTAGCTAGCTGCTCGCATTTTGTTCTCGATAGTTTTCAGCTCTTTACACGCTCTGTGCTTTGCCAACTCGTCTCCGAAAGCGATTCACATAGTTCTACTGCAGCTTTAGCGGCTTTTATAGTTTTATCCGGGCTACTGTACTTAGGCTTTTCTACAATGCTCACAGACACAGATACACTTTTGCCGGCAAGAACTTCTTTGCGCAAATCCTGATCTAGATTGCGAGCCTTAAGCCGGTTTTCCGGTATTCTAGCGGCATGAGCACTAACGAAGCAAAGCCATGGGCTGCTTGTACTCACGTAGGGTTAGGCTCAGCTCGCGCTATGCCCGGATGATGTCGGCGCCACCGGTAAGAAGCGCCTTGCGCGTGGCCTCCAGCTCCCCCCGAGCCTTTGCCGGGTCGATGTTCTCGCGCGGCGTGGCCAGCGTGTGCATCGCCGCTTGAAGGGGTTGCCGGTGGCGCCGAAGATGCTCCGCGACGCTGCATCACGCTCCGCGGCGGTTTTGCCGGGTGGGTCGATGCCGCACGTTCATCTCCTTCCTCCACAGCTCCTTTGCCGGTGTTGACCGCACCAGCCATCATGACCTCCACGCTGCCCCTGCGGCGCCCAGCACACAGCCACCTTGGCGGATCCGGCGCCACCAGCACCGGCGAGAGGCGCCGGCGCAGAACGGTGCCGAAACAGACGCGGAGGCTGCCGAACTCGATGGTGCGGCCGTTCTGCGGGAACTTTGCCGCGTTGGCGGCAGCCTGCGTTGTCGTTGATGAAGTCCATGTTGTAGATGCACTGCACGAGACCGGACCGTGCGCCGCCGTTGATGTCGACGATGCCCGCCGAATATGAACTCCAGCAAGCGCCACTTCATGCCCCACGGTGGGCGCCAATTGTCGTCGTGGTGAACAAACAGATGCCATAGGATGGCTTATCTTGGGGCCGAATGGACGCTAGAGGATTCGGGGGAGGGTTTATGACTAGATGGGATGAACTTCCGGATGGTTTCCTCAAGAACTTGGCCAAGGCCAGAGGTTGAAGAAGAAAGACACAAGGAAGAACTCGCTCTAGATCATTCTCTTCATTGATCTTCACAGGTTACAGGTTTGAGCTTACAAGGTTTCTCTCTCTCTACGTTCCGTTGTTTCGCGCCCGTGAAGGAGGCTGCCCCCTCTCCTTATATAGGGGAGAGGGTGGCTTACAGGGCCAGAAACCCTAAAGGCATCTTTGACTTGACAAACTACTTTACAAAGATACTTTACAAAGCTACTTTAATCATAGATGACTCCGGGGTCTTCTTTAAACAGGGAGGCTGACGTCCTCCGGCTTCTTTGGCGTCATCCTCCTCTTTATCTTCAGGCCTTCGTTTAAAGCCACTTTGCTTAGCTCATCCTTGTCTTCTAGCTCTGAAGAGAATCTTTGACTGGTCCTGCCGACATGCTCTCTCTTCCGGTTTCCGGCATCCTTTCTATCCGGTCCCGGTATACCCCTCTTGGGGATACCGGCTTAGCTTACTTATCCAAACTCCTATCTCTGAGCTCCGGTATAAATATTAAACCGGTATCTTGATGGGTAAGACCATCCGGTTTGGCATGCCTTTGGCATACCGGGGGTCATCCCCCAACAAGATAAGGGCAGCTAGATATCGAGGGACGGCATAGCCAAATATGTGTAAGAAAAGCACCAATGCAAGCCCCAAAACATCTACGATAAGTAGTGTTACTCGCCATCAACAACGTTTCAGCACGAGCAACACAAGATAAACGAATATACTGCCTAGATCGCAAGATGCGATCTAGGCAGCATGATGCTTACCCTAAGAAACCTCGAACAAGGGGTGGCGATGCGCCTGGTTTGTGTTTGTTGTGAACGTGATTGTCCTCCTTTCTCAATAACCCTAGGTACATATTTATAGTCCAAGGGACTTTCTAATTCGGCGTGCACCTAACCGTGCACGGGTTAAACTCTATCTTTTAATTCTAAACTAAGATGCAATCTACTATAATTTCAGACACACAGCAATCTAGCCCAAACTCTTCGGGCAAGGCCGCTTCAGACACTCCACGTGTATATCCTTCAAGCCCATCTCAATTACGGCCCATCTCCTGATTCGGCTAAAATCTTGTGATAACACATGCCCCCCTGGTTTTGGTAATGATAATTTCAAAACCACCCGTTTCCTTCGAAGGGTCATGTCGTGGCAGAGCAGAACTGCTTTAAAACCACTCTGTTTTTTCTTCACCACGATTTCACATAACAGAGCAACTGCATTGCAGAGTCGAACCGCTTCAGTATCTTTCATCATGATACCCTGTCCTCTCCACTTCTGCACGATTCGTCGGTTTTTTGGCACCACGTCCTCGGAAATCATCACAGCATTAAATTCCCAGCACGTCCCCTTTATTTAACCGTGTCAAACAGTTTGCTTCTGCACCCTCTGCTCCGCACCAGCCATTGGCAAAAAACCCTCTTCTGCAACCATGTCTTCCTCCTCCTCCTCTCTTCATCGGCCCTTTCTCTCCACTCCTCTTCCTCGAGCGAGCCGGTTCCCGAGTACGACCAGATAGAAGCGTACAATAGACGCGCTCCCAAGCATTGGGATGAGCAGGAGTGGGACTTCGATTTCGTGCCGACGGCCCACCCGAGCTCCTTATCTGGTCAGATGGTGACCTGCCCTTAACTGACGGGGAGGACAACCTCCGGTTCCTCATTGACGGAGAACTGGAAGCGGAGAGTGATGATGACCCCTCCTTCTGGGGTAAACTCATCTCCTCCGCCGAAGAGGAAGAAGAGGATGACGAAGACGATGACACCTCCTCCGCAAGAAGGAGGAAAAGGAGGACGGCTCCTCCTCTAACGAGCCGCCGGCAAAGCGCTTCCGCGGCTGGGCCTGGTCAGATGACGATGAAGACGACGATGATGAGGAGAAGAAGAAGCCCCTGTTGAAGGCTACGGCAGCAGCGACGAAGAACTCATCGCAGTGACGGCGGCAACCACAGCGACAGCGAGGACAACGACAACCCTTAGAATAGGGACTAGTAGCATAGGACTAGCAGTAATCTGTTCTCCTTCTGCTCCTGAGCAATCGGCTCCCCTTTGTATTGTTCCTTAAAATCAAATGGTGCCCTGATACTCGCATATGACAGTTGTTCCTCTATAGTCGATGGCTGCGCATCGGCTGTTTTTATTCTAAAGTCGATGGCTGTGCATCGGCTATTCCTTATTCTAAAGTCGATGTCTGTGCATCGGCTGTTCCCAAAAAATTTTTTTTACGGCCGATTTCATGCATCGGCCTCCATATCTTACTGTCCATCTTCCCACATGCTTGGAAGTACTTCTTGAGATGTCATGGACAGCCACTGGGAACTTCACACCATCCAACTGCTCGAGCATGTATGCATTACCCTTTAAAACTTGGTTGACTTTGTACGGGCCGTGCCAATTTGGAGACCATTTACCATACATTTTCTCCTTAGTCCCTAACGGCAATACAGCTTCCCATACCAGATCACCAACCTGGAACTCCTTTGGCTTCACCTTCTTATTATATGCGCGAGCCACCTTGGCTTTATTCTCCTTGATTTTCTCAAGCGACCAAAGTCTAAGTTCCGTTGCATCCTCAATGTCACACTCATCAGGGCTGCATACTCTTCAGTAGTCAAATCATTCTGAAATGTAACTCTTTTTGAACCAGCCTTGATTTCCCAGGGTAACACAGCTTCTTGTCCATAGACCAGATGGTATGGCGAGGTTTTTATTGATCCATGACACGACATGCGATAAGACCATAACGCTTCTGACAATACCTCGTGCCAACGTCTAGGATGCTCGTCGATCTTCCGTTTAATCAGCTTGATCAGACTTTTGTTGGACACTTCTGCCTGTCCACTTGCTTGAGCATAATATGGAGACGATCGGATCAGCTTGATTCCCATATCCTCGCAGAACTTCCTAAACTCCTTAGAAACGAAAACCGAACCTCCATCGGTCGTGATAGTCTTGGGAATACCAAATCTGTGAATGACATGCTCCCTCACAAAATCGACAACATCTGAAGATGCCACTGCCTTCATAGGGACGGCCTCCACCCATTTTGTAAAATAATATGTAATGGCCAGAACCCAAACATGGCCTTTGCTCGAAGGAGGATGTATCTTGCCGATCATATCCATGCCCCACCCTCGGAACGGCCACGGCTTGATGATGGGATTCATCGCTGATGCAGGTACCATCCGAATGCTCCCAAACTTCCGACATGCTTGACACCCTTTATAGTACTTGAAACAATCTTCAAGCATGGTGGGCCAATAAAATCCCGACCGCCCGATCAGCCACTTCATCTTATGAGCCGATTGGTGAGTTCCACAGGCACCTTCATGCACCTCATGCAAGAGCCGATTGGACTCGGTGGTCCCAAACATTTGAGAAGTAGCCCTTCCAAAGTCCTGTAGAACATGTCATCACCAATCAAGACGTACTTCATGGCCCTGTATCTTATCCGTTAGGTGCCCCCGAGCCGGATCTTTCAAATAATTGAAGATATCAGCTCTCCAATCATCGGGTTCCATGAACTGCACTGAAATCGGCTCCATCGGCTACGTCCTTGTATCCTGACGCCGTTTGTGCGAGGTTGTTCGCCTCGGTATTTTGCCACCTTGGGATCCAATGGAAGCTGATATACCTGAACTGTGCCATCAGCTCACGGCATTGCATCCATAATGGGAAGAGCAACTCGCTCTCACACTTATACTCCTCCGTGAGTTGAGAAATCACCAACTTGGAATCCCCGAAGATCTCAACTGCCTCTACCCGTCCAATAGCAACTCCATTCCCTTGCACATCGCTTTATACTCAGCAACATTGTTTGTGCAAGGGGTAGATATCCTGATGGAGAAGGAATACGTTGCCCCCCGAGGCGACACGAGTAGCACACCGATGTCGCACCCATCCTCACAGACCGATCCATCGAAGAACATGGTCCATGCACGCACGGATAGTGCTGCGACGTCCGTGTTGATTCGTTCAGCAATAAGATCGGCCAACGCTTGTCCTTTGACTGCTTTCGCAGGCTGGTACCGGATGTCAAATTCCGATAAAGCAAACATCCATTTGCCGAGTCGGCCTTTCAACACAGGAGCCGACAACATATGCTTGATGACATCCGATTTGCATATGACGATGATTTCTGCTTTCAGCAAGATGTGCTTAATCTTGGTGTAGGTGAAGAACAGGCAGAGGCACAACTTCTCGATCTCGAGGTACCTCGTTTCTGCATCCAACATCCTTCTGTTGAGGTAGAAAACCACTTTTTCCAGACCATCATAAACCTGCACCACCACTGACGCGATGGAGGTGTCAGCTACTGACAAGTAAATGTAGAATGGCCTATCTTGCTGCGGTGGAACCAACACAGGTGGCTTCGTTAAGTACTCCTTAATATCGTCAAATGCTTGCTGTTGCTCTGCCCCCCAGCGAAACTCCTCGTCAGACTTGATTTTGACCAATCCCATGAACGGCTCGATTCGTCCTAACAGGTTGGAGATAAACCGACGAAATTGATTTTGCCGATGAGACACTGGAGCTCCTTTTCGTGGTGGGAGGCTTCATCGTTCGTACTGCCTCTTGACTTTTCAGGCCGATCTCAATTCCGTTCATGAACCAAGAAACCCAGGAACTGACCGGCCGTCACACCAAAGGCACACTTCTTTGGATTCATTCTTAGTCCAAACTTCCTAGTTCGGTCCAGGACGTGTCGCAAATCTTCCAAGTGTCCGTCCACCGAAAAAGACTTCACCACCACGTCATCGATGTAAATCTCCACCAATTTGCCGATTAAATCATGAAAGATGTAATTCATGGCTCGTTGGTATGTTGCGCCGGCATTCTTCAGTCCAAATGTCATGACTACATATTCAAACAAGCCTACCGAGCCTGGCACTCTGAATGCAGTCTTGTTTATATCTTCGGAGCCATAAAGATTTGATTGTACCCGGCATTGCCATCCATGAAGCTTAAAACTTTATGACCCACAGCTGCATTGATCAACGTCTCTGCTACTGGCATCGGATATTCATCCTTTGGAGTGGCACTATTGAGATTCCGAAAATATATGGCGGCGCGCCATCGGCCATCCTTCTTCTCCACAGGTACGACATTGGAAATCCATTCAGCGTACCTGCATGGCCTGATGAACCCGGCGTCCAACATCTTCTGGATCTCTTTCTTGACTTCCACCAAGATTTCGGCCTTCATCTGTCGTGCTCGCTGCCGGAACGGCCGAAATCCTTTCTTCGAGGGAGCCGATGCTCAATGATGCTCATGTCCAACCCAGGCATCTCTGTATAATCCCATGCAAAACAATCTGGGTACTCTTTCAACAAGGCTATCAACCGGCTCCTCAAATGTGGATCCAACTTTTTGCTGATAAATGTTGGTCGTGGCTTATCCCCAGGACCAATGTCAATTTCTTCCAGCTCATCAGCTGATGTGAACCCATACCCCAGCTTTCCATCGCTTGCTAGATCAATGCTGAACACAGCCAAAAGGGATGTTGAGGATAATTTTGGCCGGTTGCTAGAATCGGCCTCCTTTTTCATTGCAACGTTCAATGCGGGTTTACAACCTTTTGGTTCTCTACTATGGCTACGTGACAATCTTGAGGTAAGACCTTTGGTTTTTATTTTTTGGGGCTGATCGCTGGGATCGGCCTTGTCACGCACGTCCATAGACTTGGATCTTGCTACTATGTCAGGCCAGTGGATAAGACCAGCCTCACCCCGTTTTGAAGCTTCGATGCGCTCACAGCCGTCCAGAATCCAGCAGAGCGCTCTTGGCCGTTTGCATCCCAAATGTTCATGGCAGCTAGCGAGATCTCGATCGAATCATCTGCATGAACAACTTCCACTTCATCTCCATCCCATTGTATGATGCACCGATGCATTGTGGATGGAATGCAACATTAGCGTGGATCCAATCTCTCCCTAGCAGACAGCGTAAGTGCTTTTTGTCGACGATGAAGAACGACGTAGGGATGGTTTTTCCCTCAGTCAGGTCTACGTTCAGAACACCCTTTGCTTGACGCTGCCGTTGAAATCGCTTAATGTGATGTTGGTCTTGATCAGATCTTCATTGGAACGTCCCAAACGTCGTAGCAGAGAGTACGGCATTATATTGACTGCTCTGTATCAACCAACATCTTGCCGATAGGCTGTCCATTGATGTAACCTTTCAGGTATAGGGCTTTCAAATGCCTGTAGCTTCTATCTCGTGGCTTCTCAAAGATGATCGTGGACCGCATAAAGCAGCCACGACAACTCCTCGTCTTTTGGAGCACAAAATTCGACGGGAGTATGAACATCATGTTTGTATCAGCGATGCCTCTGCATCGGCTCTTGTCTGCGGGCGCCATACTTTCTTTGGCCGTGCCTTCGACTCCAATGTTTGCTGAATTTTCACGGCCTCGCCGTGCTTTCTCACGATATAGGTACTGAGCTTCTTCCTCTAAGTTTCGTAGCCGCTGCACCCTACGCTTCGGGAGTGGCTGAGTCCGTCAGGACACACCGTGGCCGGTGATACCTATCTGCTTCTTCATCCGACTCCCGAAGTCTTCATCTTGAGATGACTCAGCTCGTCTGTTCTGAGGTGGGAGAGGCCCTAGACGCTTGAACACTGAAACTTCATTTGTTCCCTTCCTCGTCCGTCTACATTCTGGGAAGTTCTCGATTGTTGGCAATCGGCTCATTCCTGAATCCCAGCAGTATTTGAAGAAAGGACAGTCCCAATGCTTATCCATGTCCTCTTGCTCTCTCGACCTCCGTCTAGCGTGACGCTCATACCCTTCGTGGTCTCTATCATGTCGACGATACTTTCTGTCATCTGCATCAGACCGACGATATCTTTCATCATCTACGTCGTAGTGGCGACGTCGGTCATACTGCTGCTCATATTTGTTAAGGAGATGTGCGGAGAGTGGTCGTTGATACCGCACGCTTCTCACTTCTTCCTCGATCCGTACCGTCTGTCATCTTGGGGGCCGGTCGCGTGGATCGGCCTCCGCTTTATCTTTGCCACGGAGTGACTGCTCTCGGCTTATCCTTGCCATGGTCTACAAGTCCTGCCATGTTGATATCAAAAGAGAAGCCCGGCTCGCTCCAAGCGTGACTAAGATCGACCATGTTGACGCCGGAAACGGATGCGTGTCAACTTTCATGGCAAACTGACCGAAGAGTAATCGGCCTTGTTCTATCGCCATTTGAATATGTCCGCGCAGGACTTTGCAGTCGTTGGTGGCGTGGGTGAACGTGTGATGCCATTTGCGGTATGGCCTACCGTTCATCTCTTGTAACGTGGGGATTTTGTGGCCTTCGGGTAACTTTAGCTGTTTTTCCTTCAGCAGCAATCAAAATCTGCTCCGTTTTGCTTAAATCAAAGTCAAACCCTCTTGCAGGCCCTGGTTGTTTCACCCATTTGCAGGACACGGGTCCCCCAGCCCATTCAGCTACGGCGACCTCCCGATCTTCTGCGAGTCTTCATCTTCCGTCTCGACCAGGCGACGCGCTTGAACTTGTCCTGGCACAATCAGGGCGCTGTTCATATGATGTCAACGCACCATGTGCGCCAATGAATTGTAGTCTGCTTGGAAAGTCAGATCCTTGAGCGGCGCCGAGAGTCTATTGCCACTGTCGCTTCTTCTCGATAAACGAACCGAATAACATCGGTTCTTGACGTCCTGAAACGCTGAATGTATTCGACACTCTCTCCCCGCCCTGCCGAACCTGGGTCAGATCGGCAATGCCACCGTAGCTTCGAATGATATTGTATGTGGAACTGCTCTTCTTCCAGCTGCTTCCACGTCCGAACTGAATCTGGTGGCAACGAGGTGTACCATCCAAAAGCTAGACCCATGAGAGACTGCGAAAAGAACCTCACACGTAGCTGGTCTGACGCTGAGACCATGCCCAACTGTGCCAAATATCGGCTCACGTGCTCGATTGAGCTAGACCCTTCGATCCACTGAATTTTGTGAAGTCAGGGAGCCGATATTTAGGCGGTAGTGGGATCAGGTCATACTTGGGATACGGCTTGGAATAGCCGATTGTTCTCTTCTTCGGCAAGATGCCGAACTGGTCTCTCAAGATTGCACTGATCTGATCCACAGTGGGAGCTGAAGCGGTTGAGCTTTCATGATTCGTTCCGGTGGCATATTTAGCTAGCCACGCCTGTTTCTCAACATCTGCTCCAGAACTCCCTCCTGCTCCAGCAATCCCTCCTGCTGTGGCAATCCCTCCTGCTGTAATTGCGTGCGTCCAGTTGCAGGCAAGACGTATGTGCACACGTATCCATGTGGATCTCCTTGGGTGGCTCATACAGGATTTGGTAATCGCCAGATCACCTCCAACTTTGTAGACGACGTACGGTGACCCTTGTTCGTGGAGCTGCCAACGTGTATGGCAGTGGTGGCCTAGTGTAGAACGGTATTTCTCCCTGGTGAGTCCCTAGAGCAGGTCCTGACGGAGAATACTGCTTCATGATTTCTTGAACCACACGAAGCACAACACGCTCAAGAGTGTTCACCAGGCTCTCAGAATGCCGATGTAGAGAATGAGCCACAGCATAGTTAATTTCCTGTCGCAGGGCTCTGGTACGGTCCTCCGAAGGGAGAGAGAGATCTATCCCTTCAAGCACGCCTTCGGGTTTGAACCCTTTGAATCTGATGCCGTGTGAACGGGTTTTCTCAAAAGCGATGAGATCGGCTTCAAGATGGCCTTGAGATCATCATATTTCTTCTTGTGCTCTGGAGGCAGATCTTCGTACTTGACTGTTCTTCCGCCATCTCGGATGCAGGTGTTGACGTGATTGTTGTAGAAGATGGTCCCACCGGCGTGCAGAATGTGTTGCTGCCAAAATCCACCGGCGAGCAGTGGTTAAGCAACACGAAGAGCCGGGAGGGTGATGCCGGGTGGGCCCCGGTCCCTCGACGTCGTCCCGCAATGTTCCGACACACGTCCGGCGGTTGTAGCAGCCACCCGACCTATACCTGGTCGGAAGGTGTTGGACTGCTTCGATTAGTCTCCCCGCATGGTAGACACGTAAACATTAAATACGAGCCCGATCGGCTCTCAGGTTGCCCTGTGGATCGGCTCAAGGAGCCGATCACCCCATGATTTATGTTGGGTTTACGATGACATGGGGCTCCTGCTTGATCAACACAAAGTTAAACCAATCCACGATAGTTTAGGGTTTTCACCGTATGATCGGAACATCCTACGCTTAGTTGAGCCTAATAGACACGAAAGATGATAGAAAGCTAACCCTAAAAGAGGCCTAAAAACCAACATTAAGTTAATTCCCGGAACAATCCCTCTTAGGTCTAACAAACTATACCTTACGCACTACCGGATCGTTCAACCCGTTTGCAATGCCTAACCATACGGATATTAAACTAATCCTTGAAGAACAAGGAGCAACTATAACAGATTGGATCTACTAAACGACGAACAAGCAAGGTGCTGCCCTTACACCTAGATAGGTATAAGGGCAGCTAGATATCGAGGGACGGCATAGCTAAGCAAATATAAGAAAAGCACCAATGCAAGCCCCAAAACATCTACGATAAGTAGTGTTACTCGCCATCAACAACGCTTCAGCACGAGCAACACAAGATAAACGAATAAACGTATACTGCCTAGATCGCAAGATGCGATCTAGGCAGCATGATGCTTACCGGAAGAAACCCTCGAAACAAGGGGTGGCGATGCGCCTGGTTTGTGTTTGTTGTGAACGTGATTGTCCTCCTTTCTCAATAACCCTAGGTACATATTTATAGTCCAAGGGACTTTCTAATTCGGGCGTGCACCTAACCGTGCACGGGTTAAACTCTATCTTTTAATTCTAAACTAAGATGCAATCTACTATAATTTCAGATACACGGGCAATCTAGCCCAAACTCTTCGCGCAAGGCCGCTTCAGAGACACTCCACGTGTATATCCTTCAAGCCCATCTCAATTACGGCCCATCTCCTGATTTGGCCAAAATCTGGTGATAACAGATAGAGGTGTTACTGCTTGGTAGTGTAGGGCTGCGACTTGTGGTGCATGTGGGGTGCCCCTTGGTCCCATTAAATAGGTGTTCAATCCCCTTGTGTCGTCCATAAGAATGCCTCCAAGTTTGAGCGAGTTTCGTAGGTTTGCGTGAATTGAAACCTACTAGAATGAGGTCTCTTGCCAAAGTTGAATTTTCCTAGGGGGGACTCCTTGACCCTAAAGGCAACATGGATAAACCTATTATGGAACCCTCTGGAATTCCTAAGGTAGCCCAGGTCATCCAATAGATTTCAAGAACCTTCAATAATATTTCAGACCCTTCCACTCCTTTCAAAACCTTCAATATATGCATGAAACCATTCCAGACACTTTTGGGATATCCAGGACCTCTCAGAACCATTCCTATATTATCCGAGACACTCTTGTAACCCATCTCTCTTATCTTCATATAGATCTCACGTTCCTAAATGTTGATGAACTTTTAACACTGTGACCCTATGGGTTTGGATATATGTGGACATGTCCGGAACACCTTCCACGACAATGATTGATGTTGAGCGCTAGATAACCTCATCAATCCTCAAACATAACATGAAAATCTTTATCGCGTGGACCTTCTGTAATACTTCCGATACATGTTGCATTGCTTTTCGATACATTACACAACCCGATGTGAAAATCTAGTTTATACTCGTTACCCGGCATGTACACCTTTAGTCATCCTGCGCCATCAAAGTTCCTATAACATAACAACTTAATCACGTGTCCGCTAAAACTATGACGAACATCATGATGCATGGGTGGTCGACTAGAGTCTATCTCTCTATTGTCGGAGTAGAAATTCCCATGGTCACATAAAATCACAATACATCATATTATCTCGTATGCACGAGAACAAACTTCATTGTCGCTCAGTTATGAAGTGAGGTATGAAGATCTCGTGACATCCATATCATATCATAGTTCATATTAGCATCATGATATGATGATCTGTAGTAATGGTAATACTTATACTTTGAGAAACTGCCGATAACTATATTGATGATGCGTTTCATGGTATATCATTTTGGGTCTATCCATCACCATTGTCCCACTAACAATACTGATCTCATATTAAACTAAGAACCTCGTAACAACCTTTAACTATTGCCCTATAGTCAGGAAAACGAGACTACCAATATCACATGTGTTAGTCATAGATGCATAACTAGTGATATCTTATTTAGTGTTCATAATGCCACACATGTATTAGGGATTTCCTCCTATGCCAAGAATATCTAGAACTCATATAAATATAGAAGAGCGGTACACTAGTAGAAAAAGGGGCTCTAGTCCCGGTGCGTTAGGGCCTTTAGTCCCGGTTGCGCAATCGGGACTACGCAATCGGGACTAAAGGCCTCCACCTTTAGTCCCGGTTCAAATATAAACCGGGACTAAAGGGTCCTCCACGTGGTGTGGCCAGGGGGCTCGGGGTGGAAGAGCTTAGTCCCGGTTCGTAATACGAACCGAGACTAAACGCTCTCTGACGCGTCTGAAAAAATGGTCGTTTCTATGCCGAGGCAAAGGTTTAGGGTAGAGCAGCGTTTCAGGTTTTATGTTATTCATTTAAATCTGCATGCATACATCATTCAAGGAACCACAACATCGTCATGAATATATAGACATCATCATGAAATATAATACACGTAATGGATATTACAATATAAAGTTGATCCTCTTTACAATCTCTATTTTCTATCCCTAATGTCAAATATAAACTCCCGATGGTATGCTCCAGTTGGAGCTATGACCTACCTAACTAAGAATCCTGCCTTCCTCTTGAATTGCTAGTACGCGATCCACCGTTAGGAGAGTGTCCCACACATGTTCCATCTAAGTTTAAAAAAGGAGATCAATATGTATGAATGGAACTCAACATAATGGATGGTAATAAAATAAGATTGTGAAATATTGTTCATGTACATGAGGGCATGTATAGCCTTTTCCGCCTCCCGGTGACAGGCCATCTCGCAAATGAACTCGCAGACGTAGTGGCCACATAAATTATTCTCGGCTTCCTGCTTCAAACACTTTACGAAAAAATAGTTTGATCAAACTAATAATCAAGCGTGATAATGCATGGTATTGAAATAAAAATCAAAGAGATTCGTGGACATAGCTATAGTACTACTTACTTCGCGATCTTGAAATGTAAGCTCCATCCATTGCTGTTATGGTGTCGGTCATTGTACATCCATTGCCGATTCATCTGCATGATATAATTAAGCTTATCAAAAACCGTTACAGAACATCATGAATAGTAAAGCGATGTATATATACACCCATGCATTTTTTTATCAATGACGGATGAAAGAATAAAGTTGTTAACCTCGGTCGAGAAAGAAAAAAAGAGGAGAAAGCAACATACACCTCTTGTGCTAAGAAGTGGAAAAAGCTAAGTGTGGCTCACACTTGGGCAGGGCAGGGTATATATATAGAGACGAACCTTTAGTACGGGTTGGTAATACCTACCGGGACTAAAGGTGCTCGGGCCCTGGAGCGCTCTGTCGCAAGACCTTTAGTCCCGATTGGTATTACCAATCGGGACTAAAGGTTCCTAACGAACCGGGACTAGAGGGTGGCGTCGCCCGTGCCATTAATTCGAACCGGGACTAATGCGGCTCATTAGTCCTGGTTCATTTTTAAACCGAGACTAAAGTTACCAGAGGCTTTGGACGAAAGCCTTGTTTTCTACTAGTGGTATAAACCTAATTATAAAACGGAAATAAAGAATACTGCAACTTTACTATTGCCTCTAGGGCATTTTTTCATAATCCACATATCCATATTATGTTAAAACATTACCATAGTATCATCAGCAAACTGCAATATGTAAACACCTTTAGGGATTAAATGAGGAGCCGATCCTCCAACTAAACCATTATTTTGAGTTTGCCATTACATCCCCAGCTATATCAAATAGAAAAGGTGACACTGGATCTCCCTCTCTAACCCATTTATGAGTTCCAAATTAAGTAGCTTCCCAAAAGACTATTGATTTTTACACAAAGAGTACCACCTTTGAAAGATATTTTTCTCATCCACGTCAAGTGGAATTAAAACCAGACACCTCCAATCATTTAAAAGACTCCCTGATTACTTTATCATACGCTTTCAAGATCTTTTGTAAAAAAAACACCCCTAGTTGTTTGTTATCACGATCTATAATATTTTCTACCACGAATAAAAATATTTTGACAATAAAAAACCACTTTGTCCGTACATTGATCAAATCTAATAGAAAGCACCTTCAGAAAAATCTTAATCAAACATTGGGCAAGCAAATAGGCCTAAAAAGCTGAATTCTGTTTGCACCTTTTTTCTTAGGAATTCGCGTTATAGTACCATAAATCATCCTATCGAGATCTAAATTAACAGCATGAAAAAGAGCAAACAGCTCATTCATATCCATCTTGATAACCTCTCAACAAGATTGATAAAATTCTCGAGGGGGTCCATCTGGTCCTGCAGCTTTATTTGATTCGATTTCAAAAATAGCACCCCTGATTTCATTTTCCTCCAAATGTTTACAACTCATTAATTGCTTCAACCTCTTGCCACATACCTGCGTCTAATCTGAACTCACTAACCACTGAGGGACCATATAAGTTTAAATAGTATGTGGCATGTTCTAAATTTTGCCTTCCTCCTCAAACTGCTCATCTTATTTGTATAAACTGAAGATTGTGCTTTTCCTCTTTTTTACAATTTACCACTCTATGAAAAATCAGTGTTATTATCACCTTTATGTAACCAAGCAAGAATTTTGGACATGGAAGCTGGTCACAGAGATCGCCAGAGAATCTGCACATCGCCACGCCGCAACCGGGAGCTGATGGTCATTTGTCCTTTGCCGGCATGCCACACACCAGCCAAGTAACCCTTGGCCAGTGGCCGATGACCACGAGGGCACGACAATACACGCTGACACCTTGCATCCGCATAGAAGACTGCATGGTAATTATTAATGTAACCAGTTTTCTAATTTAAGTTCTAGCTTTAATATATTAATATGCATCATCGGAACAAATATGTGATACACAACTATCTCGAAATTTGGATGTTATATGGATTTAAATAGACAAAACTGTTACTATGATCATATATTCTTTCATCACACGTGAGTTTTGTTACACTTGGAATTTTGTTGTGGCATAGCCATTGATGAGATCATAGGTCCGCCAGTGCTACAAACTACAAATAATTTTTAGATAAAAGGCACTCAAGTGCCCAACTTTGAATTAACAAAGCCACCAACGGCGAGAACGATACAAAGTGCTGAACCCAGCTTACAGAACGACACCACACACCCACACGAACTACCGAAGAAGCTACAACCGGAAGCACGACCAAAAGGCTCAGCCAAAGCACCTACGAGGACTCGGAGAAGAACAGGAGTCTACAGTGTCGGGCCGGAGCTCACTCGAGAGCAAGCCATTTTCACGCGCGCCTCAACAAAACTCCTCCGTCGCAGAGATGCCACCGGAAGCCGACCACCACCGGGGACCGACCCACGTTGCTCGCAAACCGAAGAGCAGCGCCAAGGAAGCTCGACAAGGGAAGGGCACGGAGCAAGCCTTGCCGAAGATCGCCGAAGAATCACCTCCGTCACAACCTTCGGTGAGCCTCGTGCTGTGGGCTCCAAGACGATGTCTTCAAGAAGAGCACGACACCGGAGTGCCGCCACCGCCCGATCCGAGGATCTTGGGTTTTCACCCGGACGAAGTAGAGGGATGGAGGTTGGCCTCACGGCACCTTCAACAAGGGAACGCCGTCCGCGGACGCCGCCGCCGTGGCCCGAGGGGCAAAGGTTTCCCCTTGGCAACCTCTCCACCATCTACACCCCACACCACTCGACTCGCCGAGTACCACGTCGCCCCCACGACCATGGCACCGACCAGCACCAGAGCTACTGGCTCGCCCACCAACCAAATAGCTCCCCCCTTCCAGGGCCGCCGCCCCGGCATCCCAACCCTGCCCGCTGCAGCACCGAGGGAAGCAAGAAACACCGCCGCGAGGTTCGACCAAGAAACCCCAAAGAAGGCCAGAGAGCAGGCATGGCCGCCGGGTACCAGATCTGGGGGCGAACTGGGCCTGGCAGGGCCCGGGGCCCCTGCCCCAACCCGCATGCAGGGCGGCCAGGGAGGCCACCCAGCCCACACCTCGCCCTGCTCCATCCCTGAAGGCCTCGCCACCGCCGGCCCGCCCGGCCGTGGCCGCCGATTCGCGCCGCCGCGCTCGACGCCTGATCCCACCGCGGCCGAGGTCGCGCCGCCCAGCACCGCAGACGCCTCCGCTGGAGCCGCCGCCGCCCTGAGTGCGCCCAGCACACAGAGCCACCACCGCCGCCGGAGCAGCCACGCCGCCACGCCCCCTGCCAGCGTCGCGCCCTTCGCGACGAGACCGCCCGCGCCGGCGACACCGCGAGGAGGAGAGAGGTGCCCCGCCGCCGCCGGCGCCCCCGAGCTTCGCCCGGCGGCGCCCTCCTGGCGGCGGCGAAGCGGGGGAAGGGGAGAAGAGCTCGGCGGCCGCGGCGATTTAGGGTTTCGCCCTGGGCCTCGTGGGAGCCCAGGGACGAAACGTTTTCTCTTTTCTTCGATATCGGAGAGTGGCAACCAGAACCCAAACTACAAATAATCGCACTTGTGACACGTATAAAGCAAACGTGATGCAGTATTCATGCATCCACGATCAATTAGAAAAAAGAAACCCTGAGTAGACTTGCATCACTCTATTACAGACAATTAATAGTAGCAGTCCAGTCGACATGCAAAACCAACCGATAGATATTGTTAAAATAAAATCCCAGCTTCGATGATCAGCATATTCTTTAATTGTGTTCGATCATCCCGCACGTACGTTCACTTGGAGCAAAAAAAAGCATTTTGATTGTTTATAGTCGACGTGGTAGCCGTATGGACATCCAATGCGCTTGGAAGATTTACTCTTGGAAAAGCTCTTTGAGTTGCTGACGTGTGCTATGAGTCCTGTCACGTCTACAACGTGCAAGTCTCCTTTTCATAAGTTGGACGACAAAGAGACAGCTCTACGGTGACATGCGCCAGGCACCATCATCTTTTGGGTGGAGTATGTTGGATGGGCCTACTTTTGGGAATGGGCCAGTAGGCTAGGTTAGACACCAACGTGACGTTCGGGCAGAGCTCGGACTATACCGTCCCGGTCACCGCGCGCGTCAACGCAAAGACGCGTGCCACAGCAGGCGCTCACCAAGTAGTCTTCAAGTTATGAAGTACTCTCTCGCGCGATCCCCTCGCTCCGCTTGTCCGCTTATCGCCAGAGTGTGCCTCAGCTCGGCGACGCTTGGGCATGGCGAACCAGCTTCTGTCCACGGTCGCCTACCGCGACAGCCTCCCAGAGGGTTACGCCCGCCCCGAGCACGACCGGCCACGGCTCGCCGATGTGAGGACTGACACCAACATCCCCCTCATCGACCTCGCCTCGCCGGATAGGCATCGCGTGATCGCCGAGATCGATCAGGCTTGCCGTACCTACGGCTTCTTCCAGGTCCCCCTCTTGTCTTAACCCGCACTACATATCATATGTGGTTAGCTAGCTTACGTCTCCAAGGCTTTCCCGGCTTGCTCAGACATGCCTCGCCGATTTGAGACGTTGCAGCTTTGCTAGGGCTGTGTTCTTCGCGCTTTCTCTAATTGATGCTCAAGCAGGTGCGCATAACAATGAGGTTAGAATGATGTGCCAATTTCTTCTAGGTCATAAACCATGGGATATCAGAGGAGTTGCTGGAGAAGGTGATGGCCGTGGGCCTGGAGTTCTTCCGGCTCCCGCCGGAGGAGAAGGCCAAGCTCTACTCAGACGAGCCATCCAAGAAGATAAGGCTTTCCACCAGCTTCAACGTCCGCAAGGAGACAGTGCACAACTGGCGGGACTATCTGCGCCTTCATTGCCACCCCTTGGAGGAGTTCGTGCCAGACTGGCCGTCCAATCCTGAAACTTTCAAGTAAGCACTAGCTAACTCTTGTTCATAGTCGTTGCCTCCTTTGATCGATCAAGACTAAGTATATATAATTAAATACGGAGCCTGATTGCACATGACTAATTTTGGAAGTAACCTTTGGGCAGGTCAAGCATATATTCCACGTGTATATGTCTATCCAATAAAATTAAGGCTCCGGCGACAGGAAATTTCATTCTCCCAAGTCGATTAAATACACGCAAGAAATTAATCGACCAAAATAAGAGGAAGATTTGTTTGAAAATATATCGCAATACAGGAAAAATGTTTGCACATTATAAAAAAACAAATTGCACATTTTCAAAGTTCAGCTTGTGTATACTTAAACTGTAACCGACAAAAGAAGGTTTTTAAAAACCAAAGCAAATTACCAATATCAAATATATAATACTAAATAAAGAAGTATGCACATTATACACATAGTGTACATTATAGAAACATGCAACTAGTGCACATGAAGTATAGTGAAAGTTCGACAGACAAAATAAAGTTTAAAAACAAAAAATGGACAGCCAAAAAGAACCAAATATAATACATATTCACACCATAATTACAATATGGTTGCATGCTTTTTATAACGTGAAATTGGTGTAGATTATTAAAATTATATCTAGAAAGAACTCAACCATCGTATAATTAAATATACAAGTGCTATTGGTGATATATTACTGCATATTCTTTATAGGATGCCAATGGCCACAAAATTACTCATAACATTTATTTCCGACCGATGAGAAGGTGATAAAATGTTGAGATCCATCTATTGAAACCCAAGGGAGGTTTTTGGCATGAATAACATTGAACTCATGTACAAGAATACAAAGTGTATGATAAGAAAATAAAGCATACAAAGTGTATAATAAGAAATAAAGCTTGATCTCTTATAATTGTTGCTAAACTCATGTTCAAGAATACAAAGTGTGTGATTAGAAAATAAAATGTTGAGCTTGATCTCTTATAATTGTTGCTAAATAAGATACCAACATTGCATAGATCTTCCCAAAAAAACATGCATGTATTGTGCTCATTGTAAATGTGTGTTAGAGGAACATGAGTAACTTGGTTAGGTTAGTGAATTGTACTACAAAATGAAAAGTTAAGGGTGTAACTAATATCTCAGCTGATGTAGAAATAATAATTTCCTAGTCCACATTTGTATCCTTGTAATGAGGATATTATCAACCCTTTGCACTTTGAATCTCGGTGAATAAGTCGGATGGTTCTTAGTACCAATTCAGAAAAAGTTACTACCTATGTTCATAAATATATGACGTTAAATCCCAAAATATCTTATATTTAGTAGTGAGGGTGTATTTATTACCTCGAGGAATATCACATTCGTTAGGTTCGCCTCTATATATGCAGGACAATAAATAATTTTCCATTCATTTTCTTCGACAAAGGGAACATATTCACAAGAGGTAAAAAAATTGCGAACATGCAAATATTGAAACCACATACATGAGTGAGACAGAGAGTGCTATGCTTCAGCACCAACAACTTTAGAATAATTACAATGCATACTTATTCGACTAGACTGGGTAGGTAGTGTCCTTTGTGGAGCAAGCATACTAGTGCAACTTCTTTGCTCGGCTGTGTGGTGTCCTGGGAGTTCCCGCTGCACTTCATTTTCTAGTGGTTTTCGTTATGAGTGATTATCTGTATTTTGTTTTAATCTATCACTATTTTTACTTTATCTTTTGAAACATTGTATTAGAAAATTGTTCCTAGTTTAGAGACGGATAAAAAAATTAGTGAGACGTCAACTACAATGAGTCCTACATAGTACATATTGTCTTCTTTGTGTCTACATGAACACCACTTTTTAGGCCGTTATTCGAATTATCTTGTCAGCTAATTGAAGATAAAGTAAAATAGATAGTTCAAATACTATTGTCCCACAGGGCCACACTATGAAAGAATTTAATTTTAAGTGGTAGGTGTTGTTATGATGCTAGTTACTAGTTAGCCATCTTCGGTGATTTCGTTCTTTCTTTAGCTCAACGAGTCTGGCCATCAATCAGAACACAAGCTTTGGCGTGTCCATGTAGACACAAAGAAGACAATATGTAACAAGCTGAAACTTAAACTAGAATGCTACATATAAAAAACTGGCAAACTTGTAATAGAAAATCGCAAGCATGCATGCATTTGCACTTATCTGATGTTTTTGATAAGAGGAACATACTCTTGACTAATTTGCAAAGCAACAAAGTGCATAATAACAAATAAGCAGCATATCTCCTACTCCGGGAAAATTGCATGCGCTGAAAGAAGCTAGGATGTTTGGTAGTACAACAAAAAGTAGGTGTGCGTGTACGTACCAACATGCTGAAGAAGCGACTAATTAAAATGATTGAACGCTGGTGGAACCTAGAATGAACTGGACGGTACCAAGTAGTAATAGTTTTAGAATCTAGATATCTAAATCTCTGCGACTACTATTCCATATATACCGAAACATAGACAGGACGAGACCCATATCACGAGCAAATCTTATCTTCTAGATAAGCCTGTGGGTATCATGTCGTCATGTTGTGTAGACTATATAGCAACTCTAGAAGCTTATCGAGCAACATTGAAACGGCCGGTGTTGCCAAATCAGTCTTTTCTTATATTCTCCTCGTGAGCCATACGACGACTTTCAGATCTTCAGCTAGCCCTCGGGCCAGATACGCCGGTGTAGATGAAGATGACACGCATCCGTTCCAAACCTCAGTAAATCGCCGATCTAGTACAGAATGAGTGTGCCCATACGAGCATTGTGCGTGTCATGTTACTAGCTACTTAGCTAGCTACCGCGGTGGTACCTAGGGTACTTGCGCCACTTTGCCTTGCGGTCATCTCCAGACTGTACTTAATTTTTCTAGATGCCGAAACTGGTGCGTACACTAAGACTAACCATAATGGGATTAATTTGTGTAATTACATGCAATAACAATTAAACATTTTGGTAACATGTCATGTCTTTGTGATTGTTGGAGTAGCTATGTTACCATAACATCACAAAGTCTACAAACTAATAAGTATGGTCATCTTTAAACGAAACTCAAAACTGATCTCGGGTGCATATGCACCCGGTATGTACACTACATGTTTGAAAAAGTTAAAATATTTAGGAAAAAAATCGCATGTAGAGGAACATGTTCTATGTGTGCACTTGGAGTTTCACAATAAACCGATATTTTTTTGTGCCTTGTGAAAAAAGAAAAAAAAATGTCTCGAGAAATAGACTATTTTAGCACAAAAAAATTGGTTTTTTTCACAGGGCACAAAATATGTCGGATATTGCTAAAATAACTTTATAAGCATGTAACATGTCAAGACATACACAAAAAATACTTTTTATATTTTTTAATATTTTAAAATATGTTCAAAATACATTTTAAATAAAGGGTGCATATGCATCCGGGTGTAGAAACACCATGTCCCATCTTTAATACTTCTCTTGTTACTATGCACTACAATATTAATAGTAACATAAACTAGCATCGTATGCAGCCTAGGTGCATATGCTCCTCCACCCAAAAAATATATTTCTAACTATCAAAAATTTCAACAATAGAAATCACATGTATATCTAAACAATGTTTGTGGATTCATACAGTTTCACGAAAATCCATAATTTTCATGATCGATGTAAAAAGACGAAACATGTCCCAAAAAAAGCCTTATTTTTTAGCATCAAAATTTGTCTTTTTTACACAACCAAATAACAAGTCGGTTTTTCATGCAAAGACTTAGCATGTGAAGATGTATGAGTGATTTTTCGATTGAATTTTTTGATATTTCGAAATATATCGAAGATGGAATTCAATAAAAAGAGCATATGCACCCAAGAACAAAAACATCACTTTTAGAGTATATGTTATGCTTCACTGTGACTAAACTAAATGAGCCAAGTGAGCACGTGTAGCGCCGTGGGATTGTCGTTAAGGGGATGGCTACGGATAGACTCCACGCCCCTAGGATATGCTTTCTATGCCTTTTGTCCTTTCACAACTTTGTTAGCTTGTCTAGTTGGTCGCATGCATATGCATTCTTTGCAATGTTTATCTTCCCATCGAGCTTCTTCTTATCAGCATCACCAAGGTGTTGATGGTATAATTGTTTGGGTGGAACGGTGTAACCCTCCTGGGCCACCGGGTACGTGTTTATATGAGCGAGGAATAACCCCTTGCAGGGTAATACAGGGTTGGATACGTATACGTGTGGTGTACTAGACCATCTAGTATATGTGTAGGATTACATGTCTAATACAAGGAGCTGCCGATTGATCTTTTTGCACGTGCAGCACACCTTCGGGGCACGCACGTTAGACTTCCCTGTTTAGTCTATGCGAGACGGAGCATATACGCTCTTTTGAAGGGTGACAAATTGACAATGTCCATCGATCACCAGGCTAATTCTACTTTGGCACTTTGTATCCATTAGTTAGTTCACTCGTCGTCATCAGTGACCAAGCTGAGATAAGTATGCATATAGTACGTGCTGATCTGCACAGAGTTCTAACCTAAATTTGCTTGGGGGTGCAGAAAAACTATGGAAGAAATATATGGTTCCAACGAGGACCCCATCACAGTGCCGAACTTCGCTTGCTCCAAGTCTGTAGTCAAACCCGCGACTTGACAACATACATGCATGACCCGATTTTCCCTCGTGAAACATGCAGGGAGATCATCAGCGTGTACTGCCGGGAAGTCCGGCTGCTGGGGCTTCGGCTTCTGGGCGCGATCTCGCTCGGGCTGGGGCTGGAGGAGGTGTATGTGGAGAAGGTGCTGGGCGAGCAGGAGCAGCACATGGCCGTGAACTACTACCCGCGGTGCCCCGAGCCGGACCTCACCTACGGCCTGCCCAAGCACACGGACCCCAACGCCCTCACCATCCTCCTCATGGATCCCCACGTCTCCGGCCTCCAGGTCCTCAGGGACGGCGCCAAGTGGATCGCCGTCGACCCACGCCCCAACGCCCTGGTCATCAACCTAGGCGACCAGCTACAGGTGATTAATCTCCCAGAGTCACCATCAGCAACTAACTTGACGCAGCTGCCATCGAAGTGTTGACTGATTCGCACAAACATGTGCAGGCGTTGAGCAACGGCGCGTACAAGAGCGTGTGGCACCGGGCGGTGGTGAACGCGGCGCATGAGCGCCTGTCGGTGGCATCTTTCCTGTGCCCGTGCAACAGCGCTGTCATCGGCCCCGCGCCGAAGCTCGTCGGCGACGGGGAGGACCCCGTCTACCGGAGCTACACCTACGACGAGTACTACAAGAGGTTTTGGAGCAGGAACCTGGATCAGGAGCACTGCCTCGAGCTCTTCAGGAGTCAGCACTGATGCTTGAACCTTGAGTTACTAGCTAGCTCTCCTTAACAGTGCAAATCCATGGCCGAAGAGGGCCCCGATTGCATGGTTACTTATGTTGTTTGAACTGGTATTGCCTAAGTGCGTAATAACATTGCTACATTCTCCTCCTATCTTGTCCGTTTAAAATTATAAGATGGCCTAGCCTTTTCTGAATTGTATGCATCTGAACATATTTAAGTGTGTGTTCAGACTTCAGACAGTTTAGTCTGCATGTAATCTACATTTGAAATGTATAAAACATCTTACAATTCAAAACATTAAGGTGTTGTATTTGTGTGTGCTGGATATCACTTGGTATTAAATTCTATTGTTAATTTTATAAAAAAAATATGGAATTCCTTTTTCCATGCCCCTCCTTTGTTAGTTGTACTCAATTTTCTGGCTTCAGTGAAGTTTTCCTCAGTTTCACCCAAACCCTTGTCTCATACTCTCACAAACGGTCGCATGGAGAGTTGCCATCGGGTCAAAGGCCTTGACCGTCACCGTGACCGTCACTCCTTCACCGCAACGGTAACGTGCTGGCAAGTGGGGTCGCGTTGTACCGGGCCCGGTAGTGACTCTGATCCACAATATCTCACCTGAAGCATTTGACCGTTACCGGTTGACTAGTGGGCCACTTTATAAGTGGATGGTTACGCCATTGCAACCAATGAAAGGTAGGAACGGTGCATGTGTGGGTACGAGGGGATCTTGAGAAAGAGCTCCACAACCATTAGATGAGTGGCCTACAACAGTATCGAAATGCGAGCGACAACCACGAAACACCATAGGAAACGAGACCAGGTGCGTTAGATAAGAAAGGATTGTGTTCGATGGTACCAAGAAGATGAGAAACAGTGGTGGACGTCGACGGCAACCTCCACTCTTATGTGACGGTGTCGGAGACGAATGCGAGCAATGGAGAAAGAACTAGTATCTCTTCGTTCTGGTGTGGAAATATGGGTTCTAGGGGAGTGTGGTGGCACATGAAAAGAGCGCAAGCTGGTCAATGCATTCAAATAGAGCCGAGGCGTGTCTGCCACACAGCACGGGGCTGGTAAGTAGCATAATAGTCGCGTGTTGTGGCGAGGTACCAGTCGCGTGTCGGCACCCGTGACTGGTAGCCCAAATCCACACGCCAGCAGTAGACTTTTTTCTACTAATGCACAGTGCTCCGGGAGGGCTTCAGGTAGCTAGCTTTTGGGCGGCGACGATGCAGAGATGCGAGCGACTACCATGAAGCACCATAGAAAACCGAGACTAGGTGTGTTAGATAGATAGGAAAAAGGCGTGTTCGATGGTACTAAGAAGAGGAGAAACGGTGGTGGACATCGACGGCAACCTCCACTCTTCTTTTACGGTGTCGGGGACGAATATGAGAAATCGAGAGAGGGCTAAGTGGTTTCCCGAAGGGGTGTTAATGCATCGATCATGCCCGATAAAACTAAATTTGCACGACCAACCTGAGCCCATGAAGTATCATGCAGTAAGTGGCATTTGATCATGTTGCTCACTTAGTGTTTCTAAAACATTGGTCCAAGGAAGACCAAGTGGGTTGACATTTGTTCTCATTTCATTCAAACTAGAGAATGGAAATAAATAAAAAGTAGTAAATATATAGGGATGCATGTGATGACTCTAGAGAATTAGAAGCCACTTCACTCTAATGAGTTGATACAATATAAAGTGGGTTTATCATGTCAAACACATGATTGTTACAAGTATAGAATGTATAGGTTTAGTATATATAACAAAGAAAATTGAGGACAAGACACCTAGCACCATGCATATTTCTTACAAGTATAGAATGCGAGCATAGAATGAAAAATAAAACAAATTACATTCAAAATAGAGTGCATATTTTTTAGTCTAGAATAGAATGCAACACCAAACAAATTTTCGAGTATAGTATAGAATGCAACACCGAACAAATTATAGGATGCATATTTTTAAGCATATTTTTCGATTATACTATAGAATGTAACACCAAACTAGTTATAGAATGCATATTTTTTGAGTAATTGTACATTCGAAATCAAACAAATTACATTTAGGACATGTTAATGTTAGGATGGCCACGACGGACGAGAGAGAGAGGGAGGCCCAGTGGCCACAATCCGCTGACACAGGTGGACCCCTCTTTCTTTGCTGAGCGCTCACATGGACGTTTGTTTGTTGTAATTGCTTTGAGGTACCTCGGGCAGAGAGAGATATGGGGGTGCATCCACGATCATGCCCCTTAGATCACAGAGAATCAACGCTGAGTGGCCACGATCCGCGTCCAACCAATTACAGCGCAACAACCAAGGTGAGCACAAGTTTGAGTTTTGTGAGAGTTTGAGACACGGGAGAGGGCAAAACTGAGCACAAGTTTACATCCGGGGGGGAACTGAGCACAACTAAGATACCGAGGGCACAAATGTAGAAAACAGACTAAGGAATTCAAACTTGTGGAACTTACAAAATGGAAAATGTGTGTTTTGTAAAAAGGAATTCATCTTGGCCTACATTAAGTTGTTTGCAATTCAAAGATACAAAAGTGTACCAAATATGACCTCATTCAGAAAAACTATGTTTTGGGGTGCCGACTTTGGGAAGGGGGATTGAGTCGAACGTCATGCATCTTCATAGCTAGCAGCTGATGGCTCCCAAGTGTAGGAAATAAATTTTAGTACTTTTCAATAAAAAAGGTTGTCAACCCACGAGGAGTTGAAGGTATTGGTTAGTAGGATTGACAAGTAAAACAATAAAACGGTGTAGTGGTTTTGGTGTTTTGGTTTGTAGGTTACAATAAAATAAAGTACAAAAGGTACATATATAAAAGTAAGGGCTCTCAATGAGAGAAGGCCCAATCCTCTATGCAGCAAGAGGACAAGCTCGTGCGTGTGTGTGTGTGTGACAACCATTCTCAATGGCGGCACAAACTACCTAGTATTTAAATTTCTATAGAACATGGTGAATATCTTATCAAGTTGCATTCCTTTAAAACGAATCCTAAATTAGGTGCAATCATAGATATGAGAAAATAAACCCCTTATGATGGGTCCTAGAGCCATTTTCATGAGGAAGTATAGGAATCACTAAGACAAAAATGTCCCACCGCCCCCGACATAAACCCCTCTAATGCAACACAAAGTATTGAAGATGGTTTCGGTCATTCCATCCCTTCTAAATCTCATAATTATATCAAAGTGCAGCCCTATGAGCCCATATATGTGAAGTAATATGCAATCGATATTCACATAAAACCATAATAGAACCACATAAGAGATAATTTTTTGAACATATACTATTGCATATTATATGGAAATCATATTTAATTCATCCTATGCCCGCAGGAACATGGGGTTCTACTCACTAGTACCAAACATGAAATAGATCAGATGCATATGGATTACAACACAATATGAAAATATAATATCTCCACGTAATAAAGACAAACATACAAGTAGCACTTAAACAATATATGGGGTATATATATATAGGTATGTGTAACTTAGGTATGTATACCCTCAGGTATGTGTACTACAAAGCAAAAATATGCGTATCTACGTATGGTGCCCGGGCACCTAGGAGCACCAGTTAATTTACCTATATATATATATATATATATATATATATATATATATATATATATATATATATACCAGCACTATTCTGCAACCGGTTGCAGAATAATATTCTGAGCACCGACTTGTACTTTCCTGAACACAAGGTTGTACTTCCCGGATAACAGGGTTCAACTTTCTATCGAACTTACCTGAACTTCCCGTTTTCTTCAGAGGTACTGATTATACCTCGAGTTTCTCAACCATTTGTCGGAACTATGCAAATGATATACCGTTGGATAGATAATGAAAAACCGCAACTTTTTCATGTTCAGACTTTTCACAGATTTTGCACGGTTTAAATTCAATTTTGAAAATACGAAAACGCTTCTATATGGCCAGAAAACGAACTTTTAGTTTGATTTTCGAATCGCTTATCAAAACTGAGCAAATGATATACCGTTGGAAAGATAATGAAATTGCGCAACTTTTTCATGTTTTAAGTTTTTTCAAAATCCTCACAGTTTTTGAACAATTTTGAAAATACCGAAATTCGGACGTACTCAAAAACGAGCGGACGGTAATTTGGATGAATTTTTTCAACCGTTTGTCGGAATGATGCAAATGATATGGCGTTGGAAAGCTATGGACTAGGCGCAACTTTCTTATTCAAATTATTTTCTCTAATTCCTTACAGTTTAAGAGAATAACTCGAATTACTCTCCGCCCGGTTTATGTGACGGGCACCAAATGATTTCCCCGCGATTTCCATTCGGAATATTTAAACAATGGAAATGCTATACGGTTGGAAAGCTGTCAAAATGGCGCATCTTTTTTGTGTTTACCATTTTTGCCAAATTCGAACGATTTAAAACTAATTTTAGAAGTTTTGAAATCATGTTTTCGGTATATTTTGTGGGATAACGGTTTGAATTTGATGGCTTTTATCCATTTATTTGTTGTAAATGTTGTAGGTAATGAAATTAGACATATACTCTACCATATAAAGATTTTGGTGACAATGATTGAAGTGGTTGGTGATCAAAGCGATGAGATTTGGACAATAGATTTCCGCCCCGTAAAAATAGAGCGTTGAACTTCTCTCGACATGAATTTGTACTTATCGGGAAATACGGTTGTACTTCTTTGTGCGGTTTTATGAAAGTATTCAGTCAAATAGAGCTATAATTTTCACCACACAAAATGCTCAGCACACGCACGCACATCTGAACTTCCCGCGACATGCCCTTGTACTTCCTGGCCTTCGTTGTTACACTTCCTGGAAATGTTTTGATGCTAGTGCGTTTTACAAAAAATAGCATGTGTGCTTCGAAATGATAATGTTAGATTGTCCCTATATTCTATTTTAAGAGATTCTGCACTTCCCGGATCTTAATATTTGAACTTCACATGTTGCTATGTGAACTTATGTGGGGGTATTTTCTTCATGTAATTGTCGCTTGTACTTACTGTTGTCTCCGCATGTACTTCGCATGGATAGGATTTGTTATTCTCGAAAAAACAAAGATTTGTATAGTTCTTTAGTTTTCAAAACAAAAGATTTGTGCTTCTTTTACTTATCCACTTATGTTTTCTGCACCTGAAGACGTTACAAGTGAAATTCTGGGTCAGTACCCAGAATGTTCGCTCTCTGTCGGCATATCTACAAGCAGGTTGGGTCAAAGCTGAATATCACAAAAAGAATGGCAACCAAAACCAATCGGTTCAGATTGATGTGCTAGCCGTTTGTGGGAAGACATTCAGATATAGGAGAGAGAGCACCATGTCAGAGTGGAGCTCGCCATAGTCATATCCTCTGGCCACTTTGCACAACACTATACCTACAGCTTCCTCACTCATTTTGCTTTTCACTCGTTTTACCACGTGGGTTTGAAGAAAACAGAGTAGAGTGGAGAGGGCAGTAGACGTATACTTTCATTCATGTGCAACAGATAGAAGTACGGGCCACAAGAGAAGAAAAAGTTGATTGGTAACGGGATACCGGCGACACGCGCGTGTGCTGCCTGCTGTACTGCTGTTCCATGACGAGGGAACTTGGCCGGCTGGGAAGCGGCGACGCAGAAATCTAACCAGGGCGGCGGTCCCATCACCTGCTGGGTAATGGCGCAGAACAGGGCAAGGGGATTAGCCGCGGCTGTGGTACTTGGCAGCCACTCGCGGACACGGCCGGAAGTACATGTGCAGGCCGACGGCAGTCCACCCTTGGTGCTTGGGCATTCCACTCACGGACCTGCCGGGATTCCGCTATACAGGGTCGTAGGCGCTGTTCCACAGCCAGATCACTGCAGCTTCCCCTGAGAAGACCAGCGCGCGTGCGTGCTTGTGGACCGCTGACGCGGGAGCATCAGGAAAACAACATTGCAAGGCACTGGCACATCCGTGGTCTCCCGTACTGGGGCTCGTAGGAGTTCAGACAACTGGGGAGGACTGGTGCGGCCAGAGCTTCTCCGATCGGCCGCCGGTGACCTGAGCGGTGGTGAGGGGCCTCACGCCTAGAGGCATCTGAAGGTCGCGAGGGAGTAGTGCTGGGCTGCGTGGGACGAATTTGTGGTGCTAGGCGTCGATTGGAGGAGAAATCAGATTAGCTGAGGCACCAGTCGACGGTGGAGAACCAGCAGACGCGGGGGATGGGGTCGCGCACGAGCACAGGCTCGACGACCGGGCATCCTGGCGGCGTGGTAATGGCGCTGCGGCCGGTAGGCACCAGGGTCGGCCGGGATTTTGTGGCGGCGAGTGGGAACGCGCGCGCCGGTTTACCTATCCGACGATTGGGGGCCGGAGTGGGGCGGCTCGCCGGCGTGGAGATCGGGGCAGGGCAGCAGGGTCGGGAGGTAGGGGACGAGAGGATTTTATCTGCTTTGTTTTTTCGCGTGCGCGTTCTTTTTCTCCACGGAAGCCGGCCCTTCTATAGGAACGGTAGTGCTCAGAATAATATTCCGAGCACTGGTTTCAGAATAGTGTCACCCTATATATATATATATATATATATATATATATAGGTCTGCTATTCTCGAACCGGTTCGAGAATAACTATTCTCGAACCCTTTCTGAACTTCCGGGTGTTTTCCTAGTGAACTTCTCGACGGAATACCAGAATTGCATGTTCGTGCGGACAGTATTTTCATGATGCTTTTCAAACCGCTTATCGGATTGATGCGTATAATATACCGTTGGATTCGCACGGAAATTTCGCAACTTTTTCGTGTTCATTGTTTTCCCAAATTCTATGTTGATTAAAACTAATTTGAAATATACAAAACGACGTTTTCGCGGATTTCTCTATTTATGTACAGTTTTGGGGTTCCAGTTTTCAAACCGTTTATCGGAATGATGCGTATGATACGCCGTTGGAAAGGTGCTGACTAGGCGCACCTTTTTCATGAAGAACACTTTTCTAAATTCTTTATAGTTTAAGAGCAGATTTGAAAATACGTGATTACGTTTTTCGAACTTCTCGGTTTTTCGAACTGTTTTTGGGGCTATTTCCGAACCACTTATCGGAATGTTTCAAATGATATTGCGTTGAAAAGATATTGATTAGGAGAATCTTTTTCATGTTGAATGTTTTTCCAAATTCTAAATGGTTTTAGTTTAATTTCAGAAATACATAAAAGTGAAGATAACGCCGACACAAGAACATTTCGAAATTGGCTCATCTAGATTTATTAGGTGTGGCATTGCGATATGTTGGAGTATTAGTAGAGTTATATTAGTGCTAATTGTACGTTGAGTTGGTCGATTTGTGCAATCGGTGGTTGTACGGATGATTTCTATGCGTATGATTTCCGTCCAGAAAAACAGAGTGCATTAGGTGCTCGAATATAGAAGTGAACTTCCTTATATCTGTTAGTGAACTTCCGATCGCGGTATAAAAGTTTCAGGCATGTAATAAAATTATAGCGAACTTCTGTGGATGTGAACTTCTTCTCCCCTGAATCTGAACTTCCCGACGGAATTCAATATTGTACAGGGCGAACTTTCGAAACTTTAGTCTAGTTTGAAGTGAACTTCAGAAAATATAGAGAACTACCGTCGCATCTGCACTTTCTCTGGATACAGATCTGGACTTCCCCTTATATGCATCTGAACTTCCACACGGACCTCAACATTGTAAGGAGTGAACTTCCATTTCAAATATGAACTTCTATACGGGGAGTGAAATTTCATACGGAGGTAAGTGAACTTCCCGATGGTGGCAAGTGAACTTCTGAAAATATTTTGCGAACTTCCACATGTTCGAATTGAACTTCCGAGTTGTGTTTGTCTTTTGTTCAAAGTGAACTTCCAAAATTAATGTGAACTTCTATTTGCGTTCGAAGTGAACTTCCGATTTTTCATGTTTAGTGATGCAGCAGCCTTCTGAACTTCTGAATTCGTCGAAAGTGAACTTCACCAATCTGCGAAAGTGAACTTCTAAATTCTGGCGGATGTGAACTTCCCATTTTTTAAACTCTATATAAAATTTCTGAACTTCTGAATTTTTTGCGAGTGTGAACTTCCAAGTTTTGCAGATGTGAATTTCCTGATTTTTTGAAATCTGGAGAATTTTCTAAACTTACAAATTTCGTGTATGTGAACATCCAAATTCTGCAGATGTGAACTACTGAGTCTTGTAGATGTGAACCTCCTGATTTTTTGCACTCTAGAGATTTTTTTAATTTTCACATCTGCAGAACTCGATCTGGTTGGGGCGCCGCCGGAGGAGCTTGGCGCGGGAGGCGGGAGGTGGGGCGGCGGAAGCCCTGCGCGCTGCAGGTGGTGGGGGCGGCGGTCGTGTTTCCTAGTGAACTTCCGGGTGTATCCTAGTGAACTTCTCGACGGAATACCATAATTGCATGTTCCTGCGGACAGTAATTTTATGTTGATTTTCAAACCGCTTATCGGATTGATGCGTATAATATACCGTTGGGTTCATACGGAAATTTCAGAACTTTTTCATGTTCATTGTTTTCCCAATTCTGTATTTTCTAAAACTAATTTGAAATATATCAAACAACGTTTTCGCGGATTTCTCTATTTTTGTGCAGTCTTGGGGTTCTTGTTTTCAAACCGTTTATCGGATTGATGCGTATGATATGCCATTGGAAAGCTGATGAATAGGCGCACCTTTTTCATGAAGAAAACTTTTATAAATTATTTACAGTTTTAGAGCAGATTTGAAAATACGTGATTGCGCTTTTCGAACTGTTTTTTTGGGGCTTCTTTCCGAACCACTTGTCGGAATGTTCCAAATAATATTGCGTTGAAAGGATATTTATTAGGTGCATCTTTTTCATGTTGAATGTTTTTCCAAATTGCAAATGATTTTAGTTTAATTTCAGAAATATGTAAAATCGGAGATAACGCTGACACGACAACATTTCGATATTGGCTCATCTAGATTGATTGGGTGTGGCATTGAGGTGTGTTGGAGTATTAATTGAGTTATATTAGTGATAATTGTACGTGACGCTGGTCGATTTGCGCGATAAGAGGCTGTACGTGCGATTTCTATGCATATGATTTCCGTCCAGTAAAATAGAGTACATGAGCTGCTCGAATATGAAAGTGAACTTCTCGATATCTGTTAGTGAACTTCCGATCGCGGATAAAAGTTTCATGCATGCTCAAAATGTACTTCCTACATGTTCAAAGTGAACTTTCACGCCGGTACAAAGTGAAGTTTAACAAAAGCGAATTTCCTTCATGGTGAACTTTCTCCGTCCTTTACTTGAATAGCTATTTTTTTCAATTTGCAAATTTATTTATGCTATTGGGTGCGCTCAGGGGTGACCAGAACACAAATCTCCTCTTGGTTTTGTACCTTACTTCGGCATCTAGAATGGCTATTCAAAGAAGTGTGCTACCCCGATAATGTGAACTTTAGGTACAGGCGGCGTGAACTTCCAGCCAAAAGAAAAGTTTTTGCAAAAAAAAAAATGAAATCCCCAAGTTGGACAAGCAGACTTGCATTTTAAATAGAAGCGAACTCTTACAGTTCTCTGTTTATATGCTTCAACTGAAATCAGTAGATGAACCAACTTCCAAACAAATAAAAGTAAGCTTCGTGAACTAGCTAGGTGAACTTCTTTCTATTTTATACATGCCCTGCAACCATCCAAACTTCGCTAAAATACAAAGCTAAAAGACAAACTTTATGAGAAGAATAACACACATAATCAATTAATAAATATAGTGCATCATGAGCTATAGTTTTTGTCTCTAAACTTCAAATAGTAATAACTTCCTAAACTGGTGCTCTCTTTCTGAAGTGCAGATAACACAACACTGGCAGGGCGAGCACACTGGCGTTCCTCAAATCTGACGTGTGCTTGCTGCAACTGCAGCCTTTCTGCCCCAGCATGAACCGGTTGTAAAGTGAACTACCAAGCAAGAAAATGGAGGACATAGCTCCCAGTAAAAGAGGTGAACTTCAGACATGATTACAAAATACACATCAACAAATTCCGATACATGCACTACAAAAAGAAGAGAACTCCCACCAGTATAGTCTATGATTGTTTTAAATGCATGTCATTTTTTTACTGAACATCTAGCTCGGACATACTGAATTTCTCTGAGAAGAAAGGTGAGCTTTCACCACAACAACAATCAGGTCAGAAACATCAGCACAAGGCGCGCAGTTCAGATTCATCTTCGGTAGCACTTCATACTCATCAAGCAGTGCACTAGGCTCCCCTGCTGGTCTGTATGTTGCTTCCTAGAGCAATTTTGAATATGAAAAAATAACTACGCTATTACTGAGAGGAGCAACCTGGGTCTCAATTAAACTAGTCGTGGGCCGCTTGTCACAGATGGAGGCTTCAATCTAGATAAGTAAAAAAGAAAGACGTCACAGTTATAAGTCTATTTGGTTTAGGCCTTTCTCTGGTAAGAAACTACACAAATCGAGGAACAACACCTGACTAGATAACTTCTTCAATTGGAGGGCTCCATGTGCGTCCTGATAGAACAATTTTTCAATCCAAAGTGAACTTCCTCTAATGAATGAACTTCCTGTGAATAAAAACAAACTATATGATGAAACTTTTTGGACAGAAGAAGGTAAAGTTACAAAAAGAAGAGCACATCTATTATTTTATACACAATGAACTACCTATTTTCTCCTATGCGCACTTCCAGACATATACTTTGTATTATTACAGGGCACTACATAACAATCATTTTTAGTGTAATCATCCATTCGAAAAATAGATGCAGATGATATTCCCTTGGGACCAGTTTCTCTGTCAGTTTCATCAGCTATCTCCTTCCTCACTTCGGCTGCAACGATACAAATGTCGTCATGTGCTGAGTGGCATCGAGATAAGCTAAACCAAAATGAACAGAAAATAGCACCAGACAGAGAATTCTGTCAACAATGGCAAGGCTCACATACTCAACTGCATACCACACATGCCAATGTATAGTTCAATACTACGATGATGGCTCCTTGGCCATAAATTTAACCCTAATATCAGCATCATAAAGCTTGAAAATAAGAAGAAAATTAGAGGAATTACCGAAATCTGTGTATCTTTTCCTGGGTTGATGCAAGAACTCCGCATACTCTCTAGTTCCATCAATCCTATGTAGCTGCAGAACCAGGGGGCGACGGGTGACGATGCCTGCAGAACAGATTCAAACAAAAAGATAAATGTATCAAATTAAGAAACGTACTCATAGCACCCCAAACCTGAGCTCTTGCTTGTATAACCATACCTGAACCCCTGGGCAGGAAATCCTTCCCAACAACGCTCTCCAGCACTGAAGATTTGCTCGAACTCTATCAAATGATCAGAGGAGTTCAGACGTCAAAATACAGAACCATGTACCCACTCGGGTGCTCAAATAAACGTGAACTACTGGTTAACAGCCTGAGTCCACACAAAATTGCTTGGTTCCCTTTACGCGAACCTCACGCACCTACACCTCTAGTTGATCCAAAGTAGTAGTATCTAGCTTGGAGAGTTGGAGCTAGACAATCGCTGGTCATGTGGGCAAGCTAGGCACAATGAAACTAACAGATTCAAAAAAAAAAAAAAAGTAGTAGCGTCCCAATTCTAGCTACGGTAACCGCAGATCCAAGCATAGCTAAACCGCATCTCCGCGACTAGAATCGCGCGGTTCTACCGGCAGCTCGCGAGATCCACACCGTGCGCAGCTGAGGCACCAGCACTAGATCCGACCGAGAGAGATTGAAGGGAATGGGGCACACACCTGGCCTCCGACGACGGCGATGGACGGCAGCGATTCCCAGAGGGTGGGGAGGGCGCTCTCGTCGCCGTGGTCGCCGAGGGTGGTGCAGGCCCGCTGCAGCTTTTTGACGAGCGAGATCAGGTTCTCCATGGCCGCCGACGTGAGATCTGCCGGGATCGGGAGGCGGTGGGCGAGATCGAGGTGGGAGGGGGAGGAGACGACGGCGACTGCGGAGCCGCGTCTAGCCCTGTGATGCCCCTGTAGCCTCCTGGACGTTGCAGATGGTGGCGAGGGTGTGTATCAGCCGCGGGCTGGGGTCGCCCTCCTGCCCGACCTCCGGCGAAATCAGGGCCTGCGCGTGGTCCAGCAGCGCGTCCTCCTTGTTCCCCTCCTCCTCCGCCTTCTCTGGCTCGGTAGCGGCGTCGGGAACTGATCCCGGTGGCTCGGCGGCGGCGGTGGTGGCCGGAAGTGATGTTGGCGGCTCGTCCACCATCAGAAGGAATAGGTGGGCGGGCGGTGGGATGAGGCTGCCGCCGGGGAAGAAGGTGGGGCGGGATTTGGGCCTGCCGACGGGAAGAAGGTGCAGCGGGATTTGGGCCGGTCGCCGGGAAGAAGGCGGGCGGGATTTGGGGCCAGGCGGAGCCATTCCCCCTCGATAAGGAAGAAACTAGGGGAGGTTCAGGTTGGCGTCGGTGCGTTCTCAGGCCGGCCAAGTGGGTGGTTCGGGGGGTTCGAGAATAGCTATTCTAGAACCTCTCTTAAGGGGGGTTCGAGAATAGTTGGGCTCTATATATATATATATATATATATATATATATATATATATATATATATATATATATAGAAATAGAGACAAATCATTTCCCAGTTTGCGGTGCAGGTTTCCTTTTATAATTCATGGTGCCCAGGCACCATGGAGCACCAGTTAATTTACCTATATATATATATATATATATATATAATAAAATAAAAATTGCAGTGGGTTTTTAACCCACTGTTTTACCTCAAAAAAATGGCGTCGATTTCCCCCTCATCTGAAGCTCCATAACTGCAGGATCTGCCCTCTCCCGGTGTAGGAGGGGACTTTCGCCTCGGTTGCCGCCTTTGTAAATCTTGGGAAAAATAGGGGTAGGTTTTCTGGCGAGACATAGGCGTCTGTAAAAAGGAGGGGTCAAGACGACGCTCGAGGCCCAAATGGGTATTGGTGACGCGTTGAGCTAGGGGGGGCACCTGGTCCCGTTTGGCCCTCGTGGCTCCCGTCTCGTGCTTCTTTGGCCCTATTGCCTGCCAAAACCCACCGGCGAGCAGTGGTTAAGCAGCACGAAGAGCCGGGAGGCTTCCAAGACTGCAGGGGGCCCTGGTCCCTCGACGTCGTCCCGCAAATGTTCCGGCACACGACCTGGCGGTTGCTAGGGCGTGCCACCTGACATATACCTGGTCAGGAAGGTGTAAGATTGCTTCGATTAGTTTCATGCATGGTAGACACGTAAACATTAAATACGAGCCCGATCGGCTCTCAGGTTGCCCTGTGGATCGGCTCAAAGAGCCGATCGCCCCATGGTTCACGTCGGGTTAACGATGACATGGGGCTCCTGCTTGATCAATATAAAGTTAATCTAATCTACGACAGTTTAGGGTTTTCACCGCATGATCGAAACATCCTGCGCGTAGTTGAGCCTAATAGACACGAAAGATAATGGAAAACCAACCTAAAAGAGGCCTAAAAACCAACATTAAGTCAATTCCCGGAACGTCCCTCTTAGGATCAACAAACCATATCTTACGTACTACCGGATCGTTCAACCCGTTTGCAAGGCCTAACCATACAGATATTAAACCAATCCTTGAAGAATCAAGGAGCAACTATAACAGATTGGATCTACTAAACAACGAACAAGCAAGGTGCTGCCCTTACACCTAGGTAGGTGTAAGGGCAGCTAGATATCAAGGGACGGCATAGCTAAGCAAATATGCATAAGAAAAGCATCCATGCAAGCCCCTAAACACCTAAGATAAATAGTGCTACTCGCCATCAACAATGCTTCAGCACGAGTAACACAAGATAACGAATAAACGCGTAATGCCTAGATCGCAAGATGCGATCTAGGCAGCATGATGCTTACCCGGGAGAAACCCTCGAAAGAAGGGGTGGCGATGCGCCTGATTTGTGTTTGTTGTGAACGTGATTGTCCTCTTTTCCGATAACCCTAGATACATATTTATAGTCCAAGGGACTTTCTAATTCGGGCGTGCACCTAACCGTGCACGGGTTAAACTCTATCTAAACTAAGATGCAATCTACTATATTTACGATACACGGGCAATCTAGCCCAAACTCTTCGTGCAAGGCCGCTTCAAAGATGCTCCACGCGTATATCCTTCAAGCCCATCTTCACTTACGGCCCATCTCCTGATTTGGCCAAAATATGGTGATAACAGGCCCACGGTTTTCTCTTGATGGAAAACTGATCATGTATTTTTTTTCCTCTATTTTTTAGGCGTCCATAAAGTCCCTAAAACTGCAAAATACGAAAAGGAAGGTTTTCGGCCTCCCAGAAATTTAATACCAATTGAGATGACTTTATAGGAAAGTCCCATAAATCAACTAAAAATGCATAAATAATAATGGATCATGGCAAATATCATTCAAAAATAATCACATCTGTCACTATATTGATGATGTAAAATGCACCTATCAGCAGCTCATTTTGAGAAGTGGTTTTTAGAAAAACAATTTTGAGAAGTGGTTTTTAGAAAAACAATGATTACTCTGTATTTTTATTTTGCATCGGTGGTAGGTCACATAACAAGACTCCATGCGAAGGTGCCATTATTTTTTGATTTTTTTTTTGAATTATTTGTGCCTAATTTGACTACACACTAACCATATTGACCACCTCCTCTCGACGGTAAAACTGAGTATACATAACTAACCAGAGGTAGTACTAAGCAAAACAAAGGGCATGCGGGGTGCACTTGTTCCATACATGTGTGAACGGTGCAGTATCGCACGAGTGTCCATGATGCACCACGAAGCAACGTGTACATGTATCCGTGGGGCCGGTAACACGAAGCGTTGGTAATATTATATGAACATATAGAGCCCCTGTCTCTCCGCCTCGATAGTCCGAATCTTCGAAGCGAAAAATACTCGTTCATACCAAACGAAAGGGTGAGAACCGTCGCCCACTCTTAGTCGCCCATACAACCGCTCCCCACCATCGACGATGCAGAAGGAGAACGCGGTGGACATCACAAATCATAGGCGCAACCTCTGGAGTCCAGGCCTTCATCATCGCAGCCGCTGAAGTCCAGGCCGACATCCTCGCTGCCGATGAATTCCATGCCCCCATCTCCGCCGGCGATGACGAAGAAGGTACTGGGAAGCGGCTGGTATACTGGGACATGTACAACGAGGAGCCCTACATCGCATCGGCGGACCCTTATGACACGTCCATCATCGAAGATCAATCGGAGGTAACTAGGGTTTGGTCTCTTTATTTTATGTTGATTCTGGCCGGCCGTGCTCGCATCTAGTGCCTACGGTTAGGCCATATGGTGCCTAAGGTTATTGCTAGCACAATTATGTAATTTCCTCGCATCTGCTTGAATTTTAGATTTGGGGACTGAAACTCACTCGGTTAATTTATGCAAGTAACTAAAATCACTCGGTTAATTTATGCAAGTTAGAACTCACTCTGTTATTTTTAAGATATGGGCATTGTGGTCATGCCTTTGATGGTTTTTCGCTAATGATGAATTGATGGGCACTCAAATGATTCATATGTTCAGAGTGGGGCTAGTTAACCATTGGTGTGTACAAATTCCTTGTGCATGATCTTTGGTTAACTAACTTCATTTCTGAGTGCATACTTTGTCCAATGTTAAACTGAAGATGCCTTATTTTTTTGCATATTCAAGTTAGGATCATCCGCCCATGATGAATTGTTGGGCACTCAAATGATTCATATGTTCAGTGTGGGGTTAGTGAACCATTGGTGTGTACAAATTCGTTATGCATGATCTTTTGTTCACTAACTCACCAATGTTAAACTGAGGCTGCCTCATTTCTTTTTGCCATGTTCATGTTAGGATGATCTTTTGGTTAATTGTGTACATCACGTTGCAATTCACTCATGCTTGAATGTTTCTATGTAATAATTAGAAAGTGATGAGATTGACAGTGACTCCGAGTCCTTCCACACGAAGGAGGCTCGAGTCAGGCCAACTAGATGGCCGCTGGGTGCTGCTTGCATGGAGGCAGCTCCTTGTGACGGTAAAGCACACGTCCGTTCGAAACCCCAAGAGGAAGGTATGATGAGTACAGCAGCGAGTTTTCCCTCATTAAGAAACCAAGGTTTATCGAACCAGTAGGAGATGAAGGCCACGTGAAGGTTGTTGGTGAAGGAGTGTAGTGCGGCGCAACACCAGTGATTCCGGCGCCAACGTGGAACCTGCACAACACAATCAAACTACTTTGTCCCAACTTAACAGTGAAGTTGTCAATCTCACCGGCTTGCTGAAAACAAAGGATTAAACGTATGGTGTGGAGAATGATGTTTGCTTGCAGAAAAAAAAAGAACAATGATTGCAGTAGGTTGTATTTCAGATGTAAAGAATGGACCGGGGTCCACAGTTCACTAGTGGTGTCTCTCCAATATGATAAATAGCATATTGGGTGAACAAATTACAGTTGGGCAATTGACAAATAGAGATGCATATACATATCATGATGACTACTATGAGATTTACTTAGGCATTACGACAAAGAACATAGACCGCCATCCAGCCTGCATCTATGGCTAAAAAGTCCACCTTCAAGGCTAGCATCCGCACCCTTCCAGTATTAAGTTGCAAACAACAGACAATTGCATTAAGTACTGTGCGTAATGTAAACAATACAAATATCCTTAGACAAAGCATTGATGTTTTATCCCTAGTGGCAACAGCACATCCACAACCTTAGGGGTTGTTGTCACTCCCCCACATTCAATGGAGACATGAACCCACTATCTAGCATAAATACTCCCTCTTGGAGTCACAAGTATCATCTTGGCCAGAGCCTCTACTAGCAACGGAGAGCATGCAAGAACATAAATAACACATATATGATAGATCAATAATTAACTTGACATAGTATTTCATATTCATCGGATCCCAACAAATACAACATGTAGCATTACAAATAGATGATCCAGATCATGATAGGTAGCTCACAAGATCTAAACATGATAGCGCAAGAGGAGAAGACAACCATCTAGCTACTGCTATGGACTCGTAGTCCAAGGATGAACTACTCACGCATCAGTCCGGAGGCGGGCATGGTGATGTAGAGCCCACCGGTGATGATTCCCTTCTCCGGCAGGTGCCGGAGGCGATCTTCTGAACCCCCCCGAGATGGGGTTGACGGCGGCGGCGTCTCTGGAACTTTTCTCGTATCGTGGCTCTCGGTACTAGGGTTTTCGCGACGGAAGGAATAAATAGGCAAAGGGGCAGCGTCGGGGGGCGCCCGAGGGCCCATCCCATAGGCCGGCGCGGCCAGAGGTGGGTCCGCGCCGCCCTATGGGGTGGCCGCCTCGCGTCCCCTCTTCGTCTCCTCTTCGTTGTTCTGGAAGGCTCCGTGGAAAATAAGACCGTGGGCTTTTGTTTCGTCCAATTCCGAGAATATTTGTGAACTAACTTTTCTGAAATCAAAAACAGCAGAAAACAGGAACTGGCACTGCGACATCTTGTTAATAGGCTAGTCTCGGAAAATGTATAAAAACATTATAAAGTATGACTAAAACATGTTGGTATTGTCATAAAACTAGCATGGAACATAAGAAATTATAGATACGTTGGAGACGTATCAAGCATCCCCAAGCTTAGTTCCTACTCCCCTCGAGTAGGTAAACGATAAAAACAATAATTTCTGAAGTGACATGCTACCAACATAATCTTGATCAATACTATTGTAAAGCATATGAGATGAATGAAGTGACTCAAAGCAATGGTATATAGTTTGCTAATAAAAAGATAATGACTAAACAACTGAATCATATAGCAAAAACTTTTCATGAATAGTACTTTCAAGACAAGTATCAAAAAGACTTGGATAAGAGTTAACTCATAAAGCAATAGATTCTTAATAAGAGGTTTTGAAGCAACACAAAGGAAGATTTAAGTTTCAGCAATTGCTTTCAACTTTCAACATGTATATCTCATGGATAATTGTCAACACAAAGTAATATAATAAGTGCAATAAGTAAACATGTAAGAATCAACGCACACAGTTGACACAAGTGTTTGCTTCTAAGATAGAAAGAAATAGGTAAACTGACTCAACATAAAGTAAAAGAAAGGCCCTTCGCAGAGGGAAGCAGGGATTACTCATGTGCTAGAGCTTTTAATTTTGAAAACATGGAAACAATTGTGTCAACGGTTGTCGAGGGAGCTCCTCGGCAATGCCCTCCGTTAGGGGCTTAGGGTTGATGGAATCCGCTGACACGAGACATCGGTTCACGACAACGGGGGAGCGATTTACCCAGTTCGGAGCCCTCGATGAGGTAAAACCCTTACGTCCCGCTTGTCTGTTCTTGATTATGATGAAAAATAGGTTACAATGGGGTGCCGAATAGTTCGACTGAGATCTCGTCGAGATGCTAAGCTTAACGATGACCTAGCTCTAAACTTTTGGTGGCTAAGACTGCTAAGATTGATTGTGTTTTTCGGCAGCCCCTCTCCTGGCCCTTATAAAGGAGGCCAGGTCCCAAGAGATCTGCACGAGTACGACTAGGTTTACAAGAGTCCTAGTTCTAAACTTTCCTTGTTCGGTTCCTCTCCAACTTGTTCTTCAAGGAATCTCCTTCGGCACCGACCTAGTGGCCCACCCTACCATCGGTTGTCTTCATGGGCCTCAAGTTGGGCCGTATAGGGTAGGGCAATAACAGTTACCCGAAGGGTAATACCCACGTCAACGGTAGTAATAATTCATATGGGTTATGCATAAAACTTCCTATAAGTTGCAAGCCTCATGCATCGAATACTAATAGTGTTCGCACCTTGTCCTAATTAGCTCGGATTTCCATGGATTATCATTGCATTACATATGTTTTAACCAAGTGTCACAAAGGGGTACCTCTATGCCACCTGTACAAAGGTCCAAGGAGATAAATCGCATTTGATTTCTCGATTTTGATAGATATCAACTTAAGGACATCCATACCGGGACAACATAGAAAACAGATAATGGACTCCTCTTTTAATGCTTTAAGCATTCAACAACAAATAATATTCTCATAAGAGATTCTGAGGATTAATGTCCAAGCTGAAACTTCCACCATGATACATGGCTTTGGTTGGCGGCCCAATGTTCTTCTCTAACAACATGCATACTCAAACCATTCAACTCATGGATAATCTCCCTTACTTCAGACAAGACAAACATGCATACCAACTCACATGATATTCAACAAAGGTGTGACAGGTTGGTGGCGTCCCCAGAAACATGGTTACCGCTCAACAAGCAACTTATAAGAACTAAGATAATAGCAACATATTCATTACCACAATAGTTTTTAGGCTACTTTCCCATGAGCTATGTATTGCAAAGACAAGGAATGAAATTTTAAAGGTAGCACGCAAGCAATTTACTTTGGAATGGCAGAAAAATACCACATATAGGTAGTTATGGTGGACACAAATGGCATAGGTTTTGGCTCAAGGTTTTTGGATGCACGAGAAGCATTTCCTCTCAGTACAAGGCTTTGGCTAGCAAGGTTGTTTGAAGCAAACACAAGTATGAACCGGTACAAAAAAACTTACACAAGAACATATTGCAAGCATTATAAGACTCTACACTATTTTCCTTGTTGTTCAAACACTTTTACCAGAAAATATCTAGACCTTAGAGAGACCAATCATGCAAACCAAATTTCAACAAGCTCTACGGTAGTTCTCCACTAATAGATTTAAACTACATGATGCAAGAGCTTAAACATGATCTACTTGAGATCTCAAAACAATTGCCAAGTATCAAATTATTCAAGACGATATGATGCATTTTCTGTTTCCAACCAAATAACAACAAGTACAAGTGTTGCGGCTTTCAGCTTTCGCCATGAATATTAAAGTAAAACGAAGAACACAAGTGTTCAAATGAAAAAGCGGAGCGTGTCTCTCTCCAACGCAAGGATTGCTAGGATCTGAATTTATTCAAACATAAACAAAAATAAAAAAAACAGATGCTCCAAGTAAAGCACATAAGATGTGACGGAATTAAAATATAGTTTCACTAGAGGTGACCTGATAAGTTTGTTGATGAAGAAGGGAATGCCTTGGGCATCCCCAAGCTTAGACGCTTGAGTCTTCTTGAAATATGGAGGGATGAACCACGGGGGCATCCCCAATATTAGACTTTTCACTCTTCTTGATCATATCATATCATCCTCCTCTCTTGATCCTTGAAAACTTCCTCCACACCAAACTCAAAGCAATCTCATTAGAGGGTTAGTGCATAATCAAAAATTCACATGTTAAGCAAGGACACAATCATTCCCAACACTTCTGGACATTACCCAAGGCTACTGAAATTTAATGGAGCAAAGAAATCCACTCAAACACAGTAAAAGAGGCAATGCAAAATAAAAGGCAGAATCTATCAAAACAGAACAGTCCATAAAGACGAATTTTTTCGAGGCACTTAACTTGCTCAGATGGAAAAACTCAAAACTAATGAAAGTTGCGTACATATCTGAGGATCACGCACGCATTTTTGCAGATTTTTTTTGATTCTTCTACAGAGAGAAAACCACAAATTCGTGACAGCTAAGAAATCTGTTTCTCAGAAATCCAAATCTAGTATCAACTTCCTATTAGAGACTTTACTTGGCACAACAATTCATGAAAATAAAGATACAAAGGTATTGCTACAGTAGTAACAAGCACCTTGACTCAACAAAACAGTAGAAAAATAAAAACATGGGTTATCTCCCAAGAAGTGCTTTCTTTATAGCCATTAAGATGGGCTAAGTAATTTTAATATGCTCTCGCAAGAAATAAGAGTTGAAGAAAAAGAGAGCACCAAAAGCAAATAAGAAACACTTTTAAGTCTAACCCATTTCCTATGAAAAGGAATCTTGTAAATAAACAAGTCATGTAAGCATAATGCAATAAGCATAGGAAAACAAGACAAGCGCAACTTCAAGATTTTATGCAAAAAGAGAGGTGTTTTAGTAACATGAAAATCCCTACAACCATATTGTCCTATCTCATAATAATTTTCAGTAGCATCATGAACAAACTCAACAATATAACTATCACATAAAGCATTCTTATCATGATCCACATGCATAAAAGTATCATTACTCTCCACATAAGCATAATCAATTTTATTAGTAATAGTGGGAGTAAAACTATCACAACCATCATTGTAATCATCATAAATTGGAGGCATATCATAATCAACATAAACTTTCTCCTCCATACCCGGAGGACTAAAGAGATCATTTTCATCAAAACCGACCTCCCCAAGCTTAAATTCTTCCATAGCATTAGCAATAATAGTGTTCAAAGAGTTCATGCTAAAAACATTGCTACAACTATTTTGCAAACAGAGTTCCATGGGTTTTTTAATTCTCTCTTCAAACACATCATGTCCTAATTCAATATAAAGTTCATAAAGATCTCTAAGTTTTTTGTTGTTTTCCATTAAGCCTAACTAGTGAAATCACACAACTTAGTGTTCTCAGGAGTACTCATTTTAGCAATAATAAAGCAAACCGAATTAAATAAAGTAAATCAAGTAACTAATTTTTTTGTGTTTTTGATATAAAGAAAGCAAACAAGACAGAAAAAAAAATCAAGACAATAAACAAAGTAAAGAGATTGGATGTGAGAGACTCCCCTTGCAGCGTGTCTTGATCTCCTCGGCAACGGCGCCAGAAAAGCTGCTGTTGCCGTGGGAGGCAATTCTCTGTGGTGTAACTTTTCTTCAGGTCCCCGGCAACGGCACCAGAAAAGCTTGCTGCTTGCGTGGAGGCAGCTCCTTGTGACGGTAAAGCACACGTCCGTTGGGAACCCCAAGAGGAAGGTATGATGAGTACAACAGTGAGTTTTCCCTCATTAAGAAACGAAGGTTTATCGAACCAGTAGGAGATGAAGGCCACGTGAAGGTTGTTGGTGAAGGAGTGTAGTGCGGCGCAACACAAGTGATTCCGGCGCCAACGTGGAACCTGCACAACACAATCAAACTACTTTGTCCCAACTTAACAGTGAGGTTGTCAATCTCACCGGCTTGCTGAAAACAAAGGATTAAACATATGGTGTGGAGAATGATTTTTGCTTTCAGAAAAAAAGAGAACAATGATTGCAGTAGGTTGTATTTCATATGTAAAGAATGGACCGAGGTCCACAGTTCACTAGTGGTGTCTCTCCAATAAGATAAATAGCATTTTGGATTGTGTGTCCTTGTACATTTTGGTTGGTATATATATGAAAATTTACACCGTAGGGGATTCCCCTACGGTAAAGGTGTCAAAAAAAATTTACAGTTGGGCAATTGACAAATAGAGATGCATATACATATCATGATGACTACTATGAGATTTACTTAGGGCATTACGACAAAGAACATAGACCGCCATCCAGCATGCATCTATGCCTAAAAAGTCCACCTTCGGTTAGCATCCGCACCCCTTCCAGTATTAAGTTGCAAACAACAGACAATTGCATTAAGTACTGTGCGTAATGTAAACAATACAAATATCCTTAGACAAAGCATTGATGTTTTATCCCTAGTGGCAACAGCACATCCACAACCTTAGGGGTTGCTGTCACTCCCCCAGATTCAATAGAGACATGAACCCACTATCTAGCATAAATACTCCCTCTTGGAGTCACAAGTATCAACTTGGCCAGAGCCTCTACTAGCAACGGAGAGCATGCAAGAACATAAATAACACATATATGATAGATCAATAATCAACTTGACATAGTATTCCATATTCATCGGATCCCAACAAACACAACATGTAGCATTACAAATAGATGATCCTGATCATGATAGGCAGCTCACAAGATCTAAACATGATAGCACAAGAGGAGAAGACAACCATCTAGCTACTGCTATGGACCCGTAGTCCAAGGATGAACTAGTCACGCATCAGTCCGGAGGCGGGCATGGTGATGTAGAGCCCTCCGGTGATGACTCCCCTCTCCGGCAGGGTGCCGGAGGCGATCTTCTGAACCCCCGAGATGGGGTTGACGGCGGCGGCGTCTCTGGAACTTTTCTCGTATCGTGGCTCTCGGTACTAGGTTTTTCGCGACGGAAGGAATAAATAGGCGAAGGGGCGGGGCGCCCGAGGGCCCACCCCATAGGCCGGCGCGACCGAGGTGGGGCCGCGCCGCCCTATGGGGTGGCCGCCTCGTCCCCTCTTTGTCTCCTCTTCGGTGTTCTGGAAGGCTCCGTGGAAAATAAGACCGTGAGCTTTTGTTTCGTCCAATTCCGAGAATATTTGTAAACTAACTTTTCTGAAATCAAAAATAGCAGAAAACAGGAACTGGCACTACGGCATCTTGTTAATAGGTTAGTCTCGGAAAATGCATAAAAACATTATAAAGTATGACTAAAACATGTTGGTATTGTCATAAAACTAGCATGGAACATAAGAAATTATAGATACGTTGGAGACGTATCAGGCTACCTACTCCTCCTGCATTGTCTAGGGACTTTGACAACATCATGATGCATGCTGAATCCCTCGGCTCCACCCTCCCTAAAGTGGGACAAACCATCAATCTGTATGTATTCATGGCTAAGCACAAGGTGTTCGGGATTTACCTGCGTCGCATCCACAACCTGGCCATCGAGAGAGGTGACAAACCGGCTCCCAAGGCAAAGCCGCCGAGGATAGAGGGTCTTCGCAGCAACAAGGAGAGGAAGCGACAACGGCTGGAGGCGATAAGGAGGGGTTGAAGAATGGATACCTGTTGAATTATGTTTTTGTGTGTTACTGCTTCATAAGTAGCTTGTTTTGTTGTAAGTTGAAACCAAGTATCGCTTGAAACTATGTGTATTGGCTACTATTAGTAGCCTATATTTGTTGCGAACCTTTATGTTCCTAATGTATATATAAGCTAGGTTATCTTATATCTGCAGTTGTTTCTAGATGTTTGCTACCAAAATTGGGCAATGCTGAAACATGTAAGCAAAACAGAAAGAGAAACTGCTCTAGATTTGCTACCAAATTTGGCAAAAAAGAATGAATGATGCATGTGTGTGTGTGAGAGAAAGTACTTTGATTTGTTTCCATAAAGAGCGATATACGAGGTTAGTGCGACAGAGAGACAAAAGTTGTTGTATTTTGTTTCCTAGATGGGGGTAGGAGGTGAGCGAGTGACCCACACGCCGCGGCCCTAAGCAGACCCACGCGTAGTGGCCTCTACATGACCCACAGGTCAGCATAACATGCAATGACTTTGACCCAACGACAATGAATGTCTGACCTTCTTGTGAGAGTTTGAGATAATAGCTTGGGCGAAAGTGAGGAAAAGTTCAAAGGCTGAGGAAAAGTGTGTACAACTAACGAATGAGGGGCATGATGATGGTGCTGCTGTGGAAGTTGGCAATCTCGTTGGGGAACCCCAGGAGGAAGGTGTGAGGAGCACAGCAGCAAGTTTTCCCTTAGTAAGAAACCAAGGTTTAATCGACCAGTATGAGAAAGGCGTGATTTCTCAAGGTGTTGCTAGCTGACTATTGGCAGGATGCACTACCGGCGTCAGCAAAAACGTGAAACCTGCACACAACACAACCAAAATACTTTGCCCCAACTTACAATGAAGTTGTCAATCTCACCGGTTTTGCTGAACACAAAGGATTAAACGTATCGAGTGGAAAGAGATGTTTGCAGTAATTAAAGAGAACGGTGCTTAGAAAGTAAACAAAACAGATTGCAGTAGATGAATTTATCGTGTAAAAGAAAGGACCGGGGTCCATATTTCACTAGAGGTGTCTCCCCATAAAGATAAATAACATGCTGGGTGAACAAATTACAGCTGGGCAATTGACAGAATAAAGACCATACATGACAAGATGATTACCATGAGATTTGTTTGGGCATTACAACATAATACATAGATCGTAATCAAACTGCGTCTATGACTAATAATCCACCTTCCGGTTATCATCCGAACCCCTTCCAGTATTAAGTTGCAAGCAACAGATTATCATATTAAGCAATGTGTGTAAAGTAAACAATAGAATTACCCTTGGATAAAACATTGTTGTTTTCTCCTAGTAGCAACATCACATCTACAATCTTAGAAGTTATTGTCACTCTTCCAGAAAACTAGAGGCATGCACCTACTATCGAGCATAAATACTCCCTCTTGGAGTCACAAGCATTTACTTGGTCAGAGCAACTACTAGCAACAGAGAGCATGCAAGATCACAAATAACATATGACAAGTATATATAATCAATCTCAACATATAGTATTCCATATTCATCGGATCCCAACAAAGCCAACATGTAGCATTACATAAGGATGATCTTGATCATGTAAGGCAGCTCACAAGATCTAAACATGAGGTGCAAATTGGAGAAGAAAACCATCTAGCTACTGCTATGGACCCATGGTCCAGGGATGAACTACTCACGTCACTTTGGAGGCGGGCATGGCGATGTAGAGGCCTCCAGTGATGATCTCCCCCTTCGGCAGGGTGCCGGGAAGAGCTTTAGAACCCTCCCGAGCAAGGGTCTGCGATGGCGGCCGCGATGGAACTTATCGTGGATGGAGGCTTGGGTGTTTAGGTTTTTCCCGAGATCTTGAATAAATAGGCGGAAGGGTGAGGTCGGTGGAGGCCAGGGGGCCCACACCACCCTTTGGCGCGGGCCCAGGCCAGACCGTGCCAAGGCATGGTCTGGCCACCCTGCACCTCTTCTTCGTCTCCCCTCTGGACTCTGTCTTCGTTACAGAAAAATTGACTTCTGCTTTTGTTTCGTCCAATTCTGAGAATATTTCATGTAGAACTTTTCTAAAATACAAAAGAGCTGAAAACAGGGAATTGGCAATGTGGCATCTCGTTAATAGGTTAGTTCCTGAAAATGTATAAAGGTGCAACGAAGTGTAATCAAAACATATATAAATTGGTGTAAAACAAGCATGGAGCGTCAAAAATTATAGATACGTTTGCAACGTATCAGCATCCCCAAGCTTAACTCCTGCTCGTCCTTGAGTAGGTAAGTGATAACAAAATAATTTTTGAGGTGACATGAAGCCAACACAATATTGATCAAGTTATTGTAAAAGCATTGTAAGATGGGATCGAAGTACTCTAAACATAGGCATGATAGATATAATTCTAACAATATAACTTAGCAACTATGTTATAACATGAGAAATAACTCAAACAAAGGATCATGAATAATTATGCATTGAAAGCAACTATTTGTTTATGAGCATATAGAAAACATAGCAAAGTCGTTGATACGTCTCAAACGTATCTATAATTTCCTATGTTCCATGCTACTTTTATGACAATACTTGAATGTTTTATACATACTTTACAGCATTATTATACATTTTCCGGCACTAACCTATTAACAAGATGCCGAAGTGCTAGTTGCTGTTTTTTCTGTTTTTGGTTTCAGAAATCCTAGTAAGGAAATATTCCGGAATTGGACGAAATCAACGCCCAGGGTCCTATTTTTACACGAAACTTCCAAAAGACCGAAAGGGAAACGAAGTGGGGCCACGAGGCGGCCACACACCAGGGCGGCGCGGCCAGGCCCTGGCCGCACGGCCCTAGTGTGTGGGCCCCTCGCGTCGCCCCCTGACCTACCCTTCCGCCTACATATGGCCTTCGTCGCGAAACCCCTGTACCGAGAGCCACGATACGGAAAACCTTCCCGAGACGCCGCCGTCGCGAATCCCATCTCGGGGATTCAGGAGATCGCCGCACCTGCCGGAGAGGGGAATCATCACCGGAGGGGCTCTACATCATCATGCCCGCCTCCGGATTGATGCGTGAGTAGTTCATCCTTGGACTATGGGTCCATAGCAGTAGCTAGATGGTTGTCTTCTCCGCTTGTGCTATCATTGTTTAGATCTTGTGAGCTGCCTAACATGATCAAGATCATCTATTTGTAATGCTACATGTTGTGTTTCTGGGCGATGAATATAGAATATTATGTTAAGTTGATTATCAATCTATCATATATGTGTTGTTTATGTTCTTGCATGCTCTCCGTTGCTAGTAGAGGCTCTGCCAAGTTGATACTTGTAACTCCAAGAGGGGTAATTATGCTCGATAGTGGGTTCATGCCTCCATTTAATCTGGGACAGTGACAGAAAGTTCTAAGGTTGTGGATGTGCTGTTGCTACTAGGGATAAAACATTGATGCTTTGTCTAAGGATATTTGTGTTGATTACATTACGCACCATACTTAATGCAATTATCTGTTGTTTACAACTTAATACCGGAAGGGGTTCGGATGATAACCTGAAGGTGGATTATTTAGGCATAGATGCATGCTGGATAGCGGTCTATGTACTTTGTCGTAATGCCCTGATTAAATCACATATTAATCATCATTGATATGTATTGAATCTTTATTTGTCAATTGCCCGCCTGTAATTTGTTCACCCAGCATGTTAGTTATCTTATTGGAGAGACACCTCTAGTGAACGTGGACCCCGGTCCATTCTTTTACATCTGAATACATTCTACTGTTCTTACTGTTCTTTGCAAACAAACACCATTTTCCACTTGATACGCTTAATCCTTTGTTTTCAGCAAGCCGGTGAGATTGACAACCTCATTACGTTGGGGCAAAGTACTTTGATTGTGTTGTGTAGGTTCCACGTTGGCGCCGGTTTCACTGGTGTTGCGCCGCACTACATTCCTCCACCAACAACCTTCACGTGCTTCTTGGCTCCTACCGGTTCGATAACCTTGGTTTCTTTCGAGGGAAAACTTGCTGCTGTGCGCATCACACCTTCCTCTTGGGGTTCCCAACGGACGTACACACGCGCATCAAGCACTTTTTCCTGCTGGGAACTGAAGAAAAGTTACACCAGATAATTTCATCCCACGGCAACAGACTTTTCCGCGCCGCTGGGAGATCAAGACACGCTTCAAGGGGAGTCTCCACTTCCAATCTCTTTACTTTGTTTTTGTCTTGCTTTACTTTATTTTATTTACCGTCTTGTTTGCTTCATATTAAAAACACAAAAAATTAGTTACTTTACTTTCTGTCTTGTTTACTTGTTCTATATCAAAACACAAAAAAATTAGTTACTTGTCTTTACTTTATTTGCCTAGTTTACTTTACTACTGTTATAATGGGTACTCCTGAAAATACTAAGTTGTGTGATTTCACTAGCACAAATAATAATGATTTTATATGTACTCCTATTGCTCCACCTGCTACTACAGCAGAATTCTATGAAATTAAACCTGCTTTACTGAATCTTGTTATGAGAGAGCAATTTTCTGGTGTTAGTACTGATGATGCTGCTGCCCATCTTAATAATTTTGTTGAACTTTGTGAAATTCAAAAGTATAAGGATATAGATGGTGATATTATAAAATTGAAATTGTTTCCTTTCTCATTAAGAGGAAGAGCTAAAGATTGGTTGCTTTCTTTGCCTAAAAATAGTATTGATTCATGGACTAAGTGTAAAGATGCTTTTATTAGTAAATATTATCCTCCTGCTAAGATTATATCTTTGAGAAGTAGCATAATGAACTTTAAACAATTTGATAATGAACATGTTGCTCAAGCATGGGAGAGAATAAAATCTTTGGTAAAGAATTGCCCAACCCATGGACTGACTACTTAGATGATCATCCAAACCTTTTATGCAGGATTGAATTTTTCCTCGAGGAACCTATTGGATTCAGCTGCTGGAGGTACTTTTATGTCCATCACCCTGGGCGCCACAACTAAACTACTTGATGATATGATGATCAATTACTCTGAATGGCACACTGAAAGAACTCCTCAAGGTAAGAAGGTAAATTCTGTTGAAGAAACCTCTTCTTTGGGTTATAAGATTGATGCTATTATGTCTATGCTTGCAAATGGTACATCTCATATTGATCCTAATAATGTTGCTTTAGCTTCATTGGTTGCTCAAGAAGAAAATGTTGATGTGAATTTCATTAAGAACAATAATTTCAACAACAATGCTTATAGGAATAATTATGGTAACAACAACTATCTTTACTATTAGTTTCGAATACGACCGTGGTACGTCCTACCACCCGAAAGTTAGCGATCCAGCTCCCGTCCCCTCGCTCCTAACCAAGTCGATCGATCGTACTCATGGGCCGTGCTTCATCACGATTGCCTCCGCAGTCCGGCCCGGGCCCCCGCTCGATTCCCAGCTTCGACGCTGCCGGATCCCCAGGAGCGCCGCCTACAGCTACACCGTGCTACCTTCCTCTCGATCGCCGACGAATTTCTTGCGCTCCCCCAAGGCCCCAACCATCACGGTTGGCCTTTCCCTGCCTTCCCCTGTCCTGTGCCTTCACGCTTGTTCCCTCCAGCAGACGACTTGCTGTAGGAGGTGATGGATACTTCAGGCGGCGCCTCGCTGCAGTATGCAGACCACGCTGTCCACCCCGGAGGTGCACGAAGAAATCCTCTCCTTTCCTCTTCTGTTCCTCCCCTGTTCCTTGTTGGTGGCCACCGGCTCATCTGGACAAGGGAAGGCGGAGGAGACAGGAGCAAAGGGTTGCGGCCTGCCAATCATTGGCCGAGCGTCCGAGCTGAGTAAGGCGGCGGCGCGTGCGAGCTACGCGGCGCTCAGCGGCCTCGGCGAGACATGCGTTTCATGCGGAGCTGGGCAGCATCGTTACATCTGGGCTAGCAGAGCTGCACGCGTGTATATCTCATGGATTTGGGGGTGGCTACTGCCTTCTGATTTGTTATCTTCGTGATCATTTGTGAGTGTGTATTTTTCTTTTCTTGGAGAGTGATATCATGATTTGTATCAGAAATTATCATTTCTTTCTTCAGCAGCCGAAGCCTGCTTTCACATATGCCCAGTTCGTGTAGCCATCTACCATTGAATTGGCCGGCGTCCTGTATTTAGCATGACAATCAGTAGTGTCCGTCTGGAGACTGGAGTTTGCTCTGGAATAAGGGTGGCCATATAAAGTTTTAGTTCTTCGGGCAATTTGCATTTCCTGCTAAACCCATATAAAAGCATTCTGATTTTTATCTGGCTATACTATTGTAGGATCTTGTTCCTCACATGACAGCATAGTGAAATTTGACAGCTTGGTTATACGTGGTTATAAAAAAAGAAAAGGAGTGCCACAGATTTGGTTCACATGAAACAGAAGAGTTGCATGGCAAAATGTCTTCTACATTCTGGACTATGGACTCAAAAACCATGCAATTGAAGAGTATATTTTTCTATGTGTTGTACCGATAATTTATTTTTTTCCTTTCCAGTGCATATTAGTCTCGATTGGGTGCAAACTAAAGTAAACCCTTTTTTCTAAAAAAAAATCATGTACTGTAGCTTTTTTTTTAGAAGAATAGACAAAGGGGCACATGTAGTAAAATTTGTCTCTGGTGCTTCAGTTTGCACAAGATTTCTACTTGGAAGTGCTAATTCACATGGTGATGTACGAGTAAAATGCATCATATTCGGCTGGTACTGTGTCTAAGAAAGATGACTGATAATAAATAAGTGCATTGTTACCCGTACATAGTTTTCTTGCATGTTCCCAAATGTACCTTCCATCCCATTGTTATGCTAAATTTTTCTAAGTTGTTTCATTGTTGAATTAATATTGGCAGACTGTTTGATTAACCAAGCATGTTTATAGCAAGTATAAGGTGTTACTTGTCATAAGATAGTTGTAAGGCGCGTGCCAAGTATACATTGTGAATTACGTTATCAATTAGATTAATACTTTTATATCTGACTTTGTTGCTTCGTGGCAACGCACGAGCATTCAGCTAGTAGGCCATATCCTTCTAACAAATGTAATGGTTATGGTAATTCTTATGGTAATTCTTACAACAATAATAAGAGTGTACCCTCTGGTCTTGAAGTGATGCTTAAAGAATTTATTAGTACACAAACTGTTTTCAATAAAACTGTTGAAGAAAAGCTTGGTAAAATTGATATTCTTGCTTCCAAGGTTGATAGTCTTGCTCTTGATGTTGATCTTTTAAAATTGAAAGTTATGCCCGAGGAAGTTAAAGATGATAGGTGCTAAAACAAATGTCATCCAAGTTCGAATTAATGATAACTAGTCATCAACCCGTGCGACCTGCACGGGCTATCTATTTTAAGAACTGCTTAAATACTCAATGATCTCAGTTAGAAATTATCGTGTGCCACAAAATGTATAAATATGCAGTTGTTTGAGTGAAGGACCAAACATATGAAAAATCATCCCTAAAACAATTAAATAGAAGAAATCTCGGTAGTAAGCCTATATATAATAAGGTCCTTAAGAGTTATTTTAGATTAAAATAGGGATCTATCAAAAAAATGATTGTATACTCCACGCTGATTAGAGCAACAAAATTGTGTCATATAAATTTTCTAGAAGATAAGAGCTTATATCATAGAAAAAAAATCTACATCAACGTTCACAATGACCATCTGCTGACCCTCTGATTTGCTGAACTATAAATAAAAATTCAATATACAATATAGAAACTATCATCTACCCAATCAGAGTGGTTGTGGTTCAAGAATTATAAGAGGCGAAAATAGCCATTGATCTTGATAGTTGTATTGTCGGTGGCGTCGCAAAGTAATTGAATGGCTCCCAAATTACCTTGATTAACGATGATTTTTACAGATGTAAAATCGTTTTGTCACTCCACTCTATGACAGCACCTCTTAGCTCTTCTCATTCATGTGTACCGACGATGGGAATACATTTTTTGTATGGAGAGGTATTGACTTATCTGTGGTTTGAGACTGGATAGTTCTACAGTGTTAATTTTAGTTCATTAGGTTCTAGAGTCACCCTCGAGGCCTGAGTAGAAGCATCCAGAAAAAATGAATGAGAATATGATACGCAGGTTCACTTGTTTAATATGACACAAATGTGTGAAAAACAATTATTTAGAACGCCTCCTTATATTAAGCGTTATTCAGCATAATGATGGATGAACAAATGCTAGAATCAAGGCTAATTTGAAACTAAAAAATAACTCCCTTTCTCTCTTGATTAGTTTTTCATCATGATTAAAAAATTATCCATTGATCTGGTGCAAGTATTATAAAATATCATATAAATGTCCTGCCTAGTGTTACATTCATTATTTGAAGAAGAATTCAGGCATATCATTCAAGTGTGTCTAATAAAAGATATGACATTTGGAGGCATAAATTAAGACTCCCTCAGTTTTTACAAATAAGGCCACCACGCATTTAGAGGAAGAATTTTGGTTAATAATTTAACCGACAAAATATGAGTTATATGTTACTAAGAGTATACCATGGGATTCATTCTTGAAATATGTCTCTAACAATATGTTTTTATTGTCATATAACTTATATTTTATTGATTAAATTATTTATTAAAAATTTATCGGAGAAAAACGTAGTGGTCTTATATATAAAATGTGAGGGACTACATGCAAGGTACCTAGCACTCCTGGCAGAACAAAACACCACTATTCAATCTTTATCTATCAATATATTCAATTCAACTGGATTGTCACTACGATGTCCATGAAAATCATAGAAGCTCAAATAAATAATCATCCTGGTGGATTTGCCAACAACAATTTTTTTGTCCCTCCTTATCCGTTTTTGTATATTTTAGATTATAGGGGACATTTATGAGGCTCATTGAGAATAGTTACTAATTAAATAATATCTACTACCTCCTTTCGGGTTTAGTTGATGCCGGACACCCATGTACGTGCATGGTCCGTCGCTATCATCCACGTCAATTATATCCAAACGGACCACACAATGGAGTAGGATCCCTACATTATTGCGCTCCTTCATGTAAAATACCCACAATATTTTCTCACAATTATTATTCGGCCCAAGGTAGTTTACTGAATAAATGAACCAAACCATAAACTATTACAATCACAATCGCCTATAATATTTCAGGTTAGAACCCTACCTCAAGCCTGTCTTTGCCTCGCCTCCTTTCTTGAAAATTATCGATGGCTTTTTCTCCTACCGGTCTTACTACATCTCATCATTGGTTGCGGCTTTTGCATGAGCGTGCCGCCATCCTGTACTTATTATTCTGCAAAACTCTTGTAACATACCTTCATCGACACCAGCTTCCCATGGGACGTGTTAGCATTCAAGTCGTCGACAATAGCTTTGTGCACAGACGCAACAGCTACCGACTTAAACCTGACCGTTCATATAAGCTGCACTTGCCCAGGCCTGGTAATTTACGGCAACAGAATAAGCCCATGCCAGGTTCACTTATTTCTGATGTATTCTCTTCGGTGGCAAAACTGCAACGGCAGGCATTACATGAGATATATAAGACTATTTAGAGGAAAAGAATTACCAACCGATGCAAGTGTCTTCTTTTTTTAGAATAGAGGCAAATCTTAGTGCGAGACTTTGGATGCTCCAGCCCCTAGCGCTTCTCATCTTCGAACCTAGTCATGAAAAAAAAATCATATAATCTAGATTTTATTGATCTTAGAAAGTATAATATTTACCTTTTTTACAGTAGAAGAATCAGTGCGTCACTGAAACATTTTGTGGAAGAACGGCTTGGTAGAAGATCGTTATTTTTTCTTTTCTGCGAGGCTGTATAAATAACTTCAGGCTAGTAGCAGAAGTGCAGAACCTAAAATATGAGTGCGCAGATCGTCTCATATACATGCCATGAGAGTGATTCCATTAGGCAGTTAGCAGGTTGTACGTATATACCTGAATGATCTTGACTTTGCACATCTGTGTGCCAGCAGAGAACACCATCGATCGTACATAAGATAGTTTTGTGGATGCATACATCTACATGCAAATTAAAGGAAACAAATACCTACACTGAACTGTATAGCATCATGGGGTAAGCTGGCCGGGTGTGGCTCTCCGGCGGTAGGCAGGAATGGCTACGCGATCTTGGACATATCGGCAAACCTGGGAAGAGCACCGGCCGGCCAATACGACGGCGACGGCAGATTATGCTAGATTTGTGTTGGGGACGATCCTGGCGGTATACTACCTCCACGATAAATATAGTGCGCCAGGCCAAATCGGAAGGACGGGAGGTATCGCCGGCCAGTGATGGGGATAGGAAGGAGAGACGGCGGCAGATCCAGAGGATGGTTTGAGAGGAGCGATGACCTAGTTTTTTTTTTCTGTTTCAGATGATATGCATGTAGGCATCGGGCTTGTGGTGGAGATGGGAGGACGGCAACCGGAGAATTTGTAGCGATCCAACGGCTTGGATCATTAATTACGAAGATCAGACGGCTAATTTTCTCTTGTTGTGGGGATTAACGTGGAGGCTTATTGGGAGTCTCCAATTAGTAAATATAAGATATTAGAATGTTGGCTGAATTGCATGCTAGGTGGGATAGAGAAGAAAAAGAAAAACTTGCTAAAGAGAATAATGTAGCTAAAGTATGGACTATTACCACCACTAGTAATGTTGATTCTTCACATGTTGCTACACCTCCTACTATCAATGGTAAAATAATTGGTGTTGGCAATGTTTCTACTCCTAGTGCAAAGCGCAAAATTGCCTGAAACTGCTGAAACTGCTTGTGATAAAACTGCTGAAATTTTTCAAAATATTGGTGACAATGATTCCATTGCTGTAGAACATAATGGTTTAGATTTTTATGATTGTCATATTACTGAAGTTATAAAGTTCTTACAAAAACTTGCTAGAAGTCCCAATGCTAGTGCTATAAATTTAGCCTTTACAAAACATATTACAAATGCTCTCATTAAAGCTAGGGAAGAGAAACTAAAACTTGAACCTTCTATTCCTAGGAAGTTAGAAGATGGTTGGAAGCCCATCATTAAAATGAAATTCAATGACTTTGAATGTAATGCTTTATGTGATCTTGGTGCAAGTATTTCTGTTATGCCTAAAAAGATTTATGATATGCTTGACTTGCCACCATTGAAGAATTGTTATTTGGATGTTAATCTTGCCGATAATGTTAAAAACAAACCTTTGGGGAGGATTGATAATGTTTGCATTACGGTTAACAATAACCTTGTCCCCGTTGATTTTGTTGTCTTGGATATCGAATGCAATGCATCTTGTCCTATTGTGTTGGGAAGACCTTTTCTTCGAACCGTTGGTGCTGTTATTGATATGAGGGAAGGTAATATTAAATATCAATTTCCTCTCAAGAAAGGTATGGAACACTTCCCTAGAAAGAGAATGAAGTTGCCTTTTGATTCTATTATTAGAACAAGATATGATGTTGATGCTTCTTCTCTTGATGTTACTTGATTTGCACTTTCTGCGCCTAGCTGAAAGGCGTTAAAGAAAAGCACTTCTTGAGAGATAATCCAAGTTTTATTTTATTTACTGTATTGTTGAGTCTTGGAAGTTGTTTACTACTGTAGCAACCTCTCCTTATCATGTTTTTGTGCCAAGTAAAGTTTCTATGTTAAAGTTGATGCTATATTTGGGATCGCTGCGCAGAAACAGCATTGCTATCTGTCACGAATTCTCGCAGAGCTCCCTGTAAAAAAATCTAAAAAATCTGCAAATTTACGAGCGTGATCCTCATATATGTACGCAACTTTCATTAGTTTAGAGTTTTTCCATTTGAGCAAGTTAAGTGCCCCTGCCAGATTCATCTTTACGGACTGTTCTGTTTTTGACAGATTCTGCCTTTTATTTCGCATTGCCGTTTTTGCTATGTTGAATGAGTTTCTTTGTTCCATTAACTTTCATAAGCTTTGTGCAATGTCCAGGAGTGTTAAGAATGATTGTGTCATCTCTGAATATGTGAATTTTGATTATGCACTAACCCTCTAATGAGTTTGCTTGAAGTTCATTGTGGAGGAAGTTTTCAAGGGTCAAGAGAAGAGGATGATATACTATGATCAAGAAGAGTGAAAGGTCTAAGCTTGGGGATGCCCCGGTGGTTCATCCCTGCATATTTTAAGAAGACTGAAGCATCTAAGCTTGGGGATGCCCAAGGCATCCCCTTCTTCATCGACAACATTATCAGGTCACTTCTAGTGAAACTATATTTTTATTCCATCACATCTTATGTTCTTTACTTGGAGCGTCGGTTTGCTTTTATTTTCATTTTGGTTTGAATAAATTTGGATCCCACCATCCTTATATTGAAGATATTACGCTCCGCTTTTTCATATGGAACACTTGTGTTCTTAATTGTGCTTTAATATTCATGGCGAAGGCTGGAATTGCTTCGTTAAATTGCTATTTGGTTGGAATCAGAAAATGCTGCATATGGTTTGGAATAATTTGGCAATTGTTTGAGCTCTCATAGATCATGTTTAAGCTCTTGCATCATGTAGTTTAATCTATTAATGAAGAACTACCCGTAGAGCTTGTTTAATTTGGTTTGCATGATTGGTCTCTCTAAGTCTAGATATTTTCGGGTAAAGTGTTTGAACAACAAGGAAGACAGTGTAGAGCCTTATAATGCTTGCAATATGTTCTTGTGTAAGTTTTGCTGTACCTGTTCATACTTGTGTTTGCTTGAAACAACCTTGCTAGCCTAAACCTTGTACTGAGAGGAAATGCTTCTCGTGCATCCAAACACCTTGAGCCAAAACCCATGCCATTTGTGTCCACCATATCTACGTACTATGTGGTATTTTTCTGCCATTCCAAAGTAAATTACTTGAGTGCTACCTTTAAAATTTCATTCCTTTACCTTTGCAATATATAGCTCATGGGACAAATAGCTTAAAAACTATTGTGGTGATGAATACGTAGTTATGTGTCTTAATTCTTATAAGTTGCTTGTTGAGCGGTAACCATGTTTCGGGGACGCCATCAACTTTTTACCTTGTTGGATATCATGTGAGATGCTATGCATGTTCGTCTTGTAAGTGCGATTTCATGATCAAATGGTTTGAGTATGCATATGTTAGAGAAGAACATTGGGCCGCTAACTAAAGCCATGTATCATGGTGGAAGTTTCAGTTTGGACATACAACCTCAATCTCTTATGAGAATACTATTTGTTGTTGAATGCTTAAGCATTAAAAGAGGAGTCCATTATATGTTGTCTATGTTGTCCCGTATGGATGTCTAAGTTGAGAATAATCAAAAGCGAGAAATCCAATGTGTGCTTTCTCCTTAGACATTTGTACAGGCGGCATAGAGGTACCCCTTTGTGACACTTGGTTGAAACATATGTTATGCGATGATAATCCGTGTTTTCCGAGCTGATTAGGACAAGGTGCGAGCACTATTAGTACTCTATGCATGAGACATGCAACTTGTAGGAAGTATTATGCATAGCACATATGAATTATTACTACCGTTGACAAAATTGTTTCTATGTTTTCAAAATAAAAGCTCTAGCACAAAAATAGTAATCCATGCTTCCCTTTGCGAAGGGCCATTATTTTACTTTATTGTTGAGTCAGTTTACCCACTTCTTTCTATCTTAGAAGCAAACACTTGTGTTAACTGTGTGCATTGATTCTTACATGTTTACTTATTGCACCTGTTATATTACTCTATGTTGACAAATATCCATGAGATATACATGTTACAAGTTGAAAGCAATTGCTGAAACTTAATCATCCTTTGTGTTGCTTCAATGCATTCTACTTAGAATTTATTGCTTATGAGTTAGCTCTTATGCAAGTCTTATTGATACTTGTTTGAAAGTACTATTCATGAAAAGTTTTGCTATATGATTCATTTGTTTAGTCATTATCTTTGTTAGCAATCTTTTTTCAGATCACTCCATTCATCTCATATGCTTTACAATAATGTTGATCAAGATTATGTTGGTAGCATGTCACTTCAGAAATTATTTGTGTTATCGTTTACCTACTCGAGGGCGAGTAGGAACTAAGCTTGGGGATGCTTGATACGTCTCAAACGTATCTATAATTTCTTATGTTCCATGCTACTTTTATGACAATACTTGAATGTTTTATACATACTTTACAGCATTATTATACATTTTCCGGCACTAACCTATTAACAAGATGCCGAAGTGCCGATTGTTGTTTTCTGTTGTTTTTGGTTTCAGAAATTCTAGTAAGGAAATATTCTCGAATTGGACGAAATCAACGCCATGGTCCTATTTTTACACGAAGCTTCCGAAGACCGAAAGGGAAACGAAACACGAGGCGGCCACACACCAGGCGGCGCGCCTGTGCCCCGGCGTGCGGCCCTAGTGTGGGCCCTCGTCGCCCCCGACCTACCCTTCCGCCTACATATAGCCTTCGTCGAAAACCCCTGTACCGAGAGCCACGATACGAAACCTTCCGAGACGCGCCGTCACGAATCCCATCTCGGGGATTCGAGATCGCCTCCGGCACCCTGCCGGAGAGGGGAATCATCACCGGAGGGGCTCTACATCATCATGCCCGCCTCCGGATTGATGCGTGAGTAGTTCATCCTTGGACTATGGGTCCATAGCAGTAGCTAGATGGTTGTCTTCTCCGCTTGTGCTATCATTGTTTAGATCTTGTGAGCTGCCTAACATGATCAAGATCATCTATTTGTAATGCTACATGTTGTGTTTGGCGGGATCCGATGAATATAGAATATTATGTTAAGTTGATTATCAATCTATCATATATGTGTTGTTTATGTTCTTGCATGCTCTCCGTTGCTAGTAGAGGCTCTGGCCAAGTTGATACTTGTAACTCCAAGAGGGGGTAATTATGCTCGATAGTGGGTTCATGCCTCCATTTAATCTGGGACAGTGACAGAAAATTCTAAGGTTGTGGATGTGCTGTTGCTACTAGGGATAAAACATTGATGCTTTGTCTAAGGATATTTGTGTTGATTATATTACGCACCATACTTAATGCAATTATCTATTGTTTACAACTTAATACTTGAAGGGGTTCGGATAATAACCTGAAGGTGGATTATTTAGGCATAGATGCATGCTGGATAGCGGTCTATGTACTTTGTCGTAATGCCCTGATTAAATCACATAGTAATCATCATTGATATGTATTGAATCTTTATTTGTCAATTGCCCGCCTGTAATTTGTTCACCCAGCATGTTAGTTATCTTATTGGAGAGACACCTCTAGTGAACTGTGGACCCGGTCCATTCTTTTACATCTGAATACATTCTACTGTTCTTACTGTTCTTTGCAAACAAACACCATTTTCCACTCGATACGCTTAATCCTTTGTTTTCAGCAAGCCGGTGAGATTGACAACCTCACTGTTACGTTGGGGCAAAATACTTTGATTATGTTGTGCAGGTTCCACGTTGGCGCCGGTTTCACTGGTGTTGCGCCGCACTACATTCCTCCACCAACAACCTTCACGTGCTTCTTGGCTCCTACTGGTTCGATAACCTTGGTTTCTTTCTGAGGGAAAACTTGCTGCTGTGCGCATCACACCTTCCTCTTGGGGTTCCCAACCGACGTGTACATCTACGCGCATCAGTCGTACTCAGCATTTCCTTTATGAAGTAGCAAAACATAAATGCTAGGAAGTACTCCTGCATAGGAGCAATCCCATGCCAAAATGACAAGACAAACAGACAATGGGCATCTCAGCAATCCTTTTATTTACTATGGGTATAGATTTTTATTGAAGATGCTTCATAGAATGCTCACTACGTCTCAAACGTATCTATAATTTCTGATGCTCTATGCTTGTTTTACACCAATTCATATATGTTTTGCTCATACTTTGTTGCACTTTTATACATTTCCCGGCACTAACCTATTAACAAGATGCCACAGTGCCAGTTCCATGTTTTATGTTGTTTTGTATTTCAGAAAAGTTGTACAGGAAATATTCTCGAAATTGGACGAAACAAAAGCCGAAGTCAATATTTTACCGTAACGAAGACAGAGTCCAGAGGGGAGTCGAAAGGGGGCAGCAGGGCGGCCACACCTGCCCTAGGCACGGCCTGGCCTTAGCCCGCGCCTAGGGGTGGTGTGTACCACCCTGGCCTCCACCGACATCGCCCCTCCGCCTATTTATTCACGATCTCAGGAAAACCCGGAATACCCGAGCCTCCATCCATGAAAAGTTTCGTCGCGGCCACCATTGCAGAACCCATCTCGGGGTTCTGAAGCTCTTCCCGCACCGCCGGAGGGGAAAACATCTCCAGAGGCATCTACATCGCCATGCCCGCCTCCGAAGTGATGCGTGAGTAGTTCATCCCTGGACTATGGGTCCATAGCCGTAGCTAGATGGTTGTCTTCTCCAATTTGTGCTTCATGTTTACATCTTGTGAGCTGCCCTACATGATCAAGATCATCCTTACGTAATCCCACATGTTGTGTATGCTGGGATCCGATGAATATTGTATACTACGTTGAGGTCGATTATATATTCTTGTCATATGTTATTTGTGATCTTGCACGCTCTTCGTTGCTAGTAGATACTCTGGCCAAGTAGATGCTTGTGACTCCAATAGGGGGTATTTATTCTCGATAGTAGGTTCATGCCTCTAGTAATCTGGGAGAGTGACAGTAACTTCTAAGATTGTAGATGTGATGTTGCTACTAGGGAGAAAACAAGAATGTTTTATCCAAGATTAATTCTATTAGTTACTTTACACATTTGCTTAATGCGATAATCTGTTGCTTGCAACTTAATACTGAAAGGGGTTCGGACGATAACCAGAAGGTGGAATATTAGTCATAAACGCAGTTGGATTACGGTCTATGTATTATGTTGTAATGCCCATACTAATCTCATAGTAATCATATTGTCATGTATGATCGATATTCTTTCAATTGCCCAGCTGTAATTTGTTCACCCAACATGCTATTTATCTTTATGAAGAGACACCTCTAGTAAACTATGGACCCAGGTCCTTTCCTTTACACTGATAAATTCAACCACTGTTATCCTGTTCTATTTACTTTCCGCAAGAACTGTTCTCTTTAATTACTGCAAACATCTCTTTCCACTCGATACGTCTAATCCTTTGTGTTCAGCAAACCGCTGAGATTGACAACCTCACTGTAAGTTGGTGCAAAGTACTTTGATTGTGTTGTGTGCGGGTTCCATGTTGTTGCTGACGCCGGTAGTGCGCCCTGCCACTAGCAACACCTTCAGAAGTCACGCCTTTCTCCTACTGGTTGATTAAACCTTGGTTTCGTACTGAGGGAAAATTTGTTGTTGTGCTCACACCTTCCTCTTGGTATTTCCCAACCTCTTCCATAACAACCGCCACCAAGATTGTCTGGCACCATCACCGGAGCACCATCAAAATTGGATGGCGCCGTTGCCGGGGAGAAAGAGGATTTCTGCAAGGGGAGTCTCTCATATCTAATCTCTTTACTTTGTTATAGTTTTTCTTAGTTTGTTCCATGCTTACTTTCCAAGTTGATGTTTCTTGTTTTTATTTTCCCTAGTTAGGCTTAATGGAAAACCACAAAAAAAATAGAGAGCTTTATAGTATTTATCTTGAGTTAGGACATGAAGCGTTCGAAGAGAAAATTAAAAAAAACCTATGAAATTTTATTTGCATGCTAATGGCAATGTTAATAGTGCGAATTCTTTGAACACCATTATTACTAATCCTATGGAAAAGTCTAAGCTTGGGGAAGCTAGTTTTCATGAAAATGATCTTTTTTACTTCCCCCGCTTTAGAGGAGAAAATTTGCTATGATGATTGCAATGATGAATATGATATTTTCAGTCCACCTACTATTGAGGAGAAAATTCATTATGATTAAAATATGTCTCCTATATCTGATGATTATGGTGATGAGAATAATAATGATAGCTATTTTGTTAAATTTGCTCCCACTACAATCAATAAGAATGACTATGCTTATATGGAGAGTAATAATTATTTTATTCATGTGGCTCGTGATAAGAATGTTTTATGTGATAGTTATATTATTGAGTTTATTCATGCTGCTACTGAAAATTATTACGAGAGAGGAAAATATGGTTGTAAAAGTTTTCATTGTACTAAAACACTTCTCTATATGCTGAAAGTTTTGAAGTTACTCTTTTTTTATCTTCCAATGCTTGTCACTTTGTTCTTTGTGAATTTATTTGTGTACAAGATTTCTATGCATAGGAAGTGGGGTTAGATTTAAATGTGTTTCATATTTTCTCCTTGATATTTCTTCACTTGATAATACTTGATGCTAGCTCTTTTTCTGCGTCTAGCTGAAAGGCGTTAAAGAAAAGCACTCTTGGAATATAACCCATGTTTTATTACTGTAATTTTTCTTTTGTTGAGTATTGGAACTTATTACCTCTGTAATAACTGCTCCTTATCATTTTTATTTCGTTTTTGTGCCAAGAATAGCCTCTAATAGGAAGAAAGTAAGATTTGGGGAAGTTGCTATCCTGAAAACAGATTCTGTGATGTCACCCTAAAAATTAGTATAAATACCTAGGGCGGAATTTTGAGCTGCCATTTTTAATTCATATGCCCCAGGTTATTATCCAACTTTAGTTAGTTTACCAATTTGCGAGATCAGCAACAGAAGATTTTCGAAATAATCGATCTTTACTTGCTGTTCTATTTTGACAGATTTCTGCACCATTTGCATTTGCCTCTTAAATCTCTTTATTTTTGAGTTATTTTGATCAAAGATATTTTTGAAAGGTTGCTACAGTACCTAATGCTTTAATAGAAGGTTGATATATGTTAGAACTGAACCCAAATGGATTGTTTATTTTGATTGTACTAATGCTGCTAATAGAGAACTGTGTGAAGTTTTGTTTGAAGGAAGTTTTCAAGTGTAGGGACAGAAAAATGATGTGATGCGATGAAGAATGGACAAAATATCAAGTTCGGGGATGCCCCTGCACCCCAAGAAATATCCAAGAGGTACAAGCGTCAAAACTTGGGGATGCCTAAGGCATCCCCTCTTCATCAACAAAGCAACATGTCATTTCTCTATGCGCTATATTTTTATAGCTTCATACGCTATGTGTTGTTCTTGGAGCGTGTTTATTTTTGTTTATTAGTTTTGTTTTGTTTTATTTCCTGTAGCATATGTTGGATATCGGCACATTTGCTTTGGATAAAGACCCACTCCATTTTAATTGCATAGAACGCTCTAGTTTTCGATGTTATTATTCTGCGAGTGTTCTAGTTTTCTGGTACTGCGTTTAGCTCTTGTTCTTTAACCTGGATTTTGTTCAGAGCTCTTTACTATTCTTTATTTGTGTACGATTAGCTATCTGGTCTATAATGTATTTCATCTCTGAGAGTTATTTCAAATAAGTTGATTGGTGTTGGATACGAGTAAAATATTTCATGACTATAATGATGGAAAAGGAAGCTTGTCTAGACTATGGCATAGACTTTGGCATGTCATGTTGGATGTTATTCTTGTCATATGCTTAGTATTTATTGTTTTAGCATGACTTGTTTCAAATGTCTGAGAATGCATAATGTGTCATTGAAAGAATCATGTGTTGTTTCTATCATAAAAGCATAATATTGTGGTATTCTCCTTTGATGCTTTATTGGGTTAACTTGGCGCATGCTTATACCATGTTATGACTATAACCAGTCAACTAAAGCCTCTAGGATCATTTAGTTTTTGACTTCTAATATCACTTTATTCTTTGATTGATAATGTTTTATCGCTATGCATGATTATGGCTATTACTGTTCTCTTAGTTGGTCGCTCCCAGTCTTTTGCTAGCTTTCGCCTGTGCTGAGTATGATCTCTACTCGTGCATCCAACCAGCAATAACCAAAGTTTGCCAATTGTGTCCACCATATCTAACTAGTAGCATTATTGCTATTCCAAGTAATTCATCATGTTTTTTATTTATCTTCCAAATTAAATTTTGCCATGAGAAAATTAGCCAGTAAAGTTCTCACAAACTTGATGGCACATTTACTTTCCTTGCACTTAATAAATTTGATCATTGTGCCTATATTTTGAAGTTTATATGTTTGCAAATTGCAAGTTGGGAGTTAGCTTGATCTCCATCACAATGAAGGAAATCTCCTCCCACTACAGCATCTAAGGCATATCTATAGCGAAGAATAAGCCCAAAATAAAAGTTACTAAGAAGCAAACTTAGAGGCATTTTAGGTTCAGTTTTACTATAAGAATCAAAAATTCTAGACCAAGCTTCTTCAAAACTCTCATCACCCCCTTGTTTAAAAGTAAAGATCGATTCCTCAGGTGATAGAGCAACAGCTACAGGACTAGTCATGATAATAAAATAAATGCAAGTAACTAATTTTTTGTGTGTTTTTGATATAGAGCTAATAAGTAAGACAGAAAGTAAAGTAACTATTTTTTTTGTGTTTTTAATATAAAGCAAACAAGACAGTAAATAAAATAAAGTAAAGCAAGACAAAAACAAAGTAAGAGATTGGATGTGGAGACTCCCCTTGCAGCGTGTCTTGATCTCCCCAGCAACGGCGCCAGAAATTTATGCTTGATACGCGTGAAGCACACGTCCGTTGCGAACCCCAAGTGGAAGGTATGATGCGTATAGAAGCAAGTTTCCCTCAGTATGAAACCAAGGTTTATCGAACCAGTAGGAGCCAAGAATCACGTGAAGGTTGTTGGTGGAGGAGTGTAGTGCGGCGCAACACCAGTGAAACCGGCGCCAACGTGGAACCTGCACAACACAATCAAGATACTTTGCCCCAACGTAACATTGAGGTTGTCAATCTCACCGGCTTGCTGAAAACAAAGGATTAAACGTATCGAGTGGAAGATGGTGTTTGTTTGCAAAGAACAGTAAGAAACAATGATTGCAGTAGAATGTATTCAGATGTAAAAGAATGGACCGTGGTCCACAGTTCACTAGTGGTGTCTCTCCAATAAGATAATTAACATGCTGGGTGAACAAATTACAGGTGGGCAATTGACAAATCAAGATTCAATACATATCAATGATGATTACTATGTGATTTAATCAGGGCATTACGACAAAGTACATAGACCGCTATCCAGCATGCATCTATGCCTAAATAATCCACCTTCGGGTTAGCATCCGCACCCCTCCAGTATTAAGTTGTAAACAACAGATAATTGCATTAAGTATGGTGCGTAATGTAATCAACACAAATATCCTTAGAGAAAGCATCGATGTTTTATCCCTAGTAGCAACAGCACATCCACAACCTTAGAACCTACTGTCACGATCCCAGATTCAATGGAGGCATGAACCCACTATCGAGCATAATTACTCCCTCTTGGAGTTACAAGTATCAACTTGGCCAGAGCCTCTACTAGCAACGGAGAGCATGCAAGAACATAAACAACACATATATGATAGATTGATAATCAACTTAACATAGTATTCTAGATTCATCGGATCCCACCAAGCACAACATGTAGCATTACAAATAGATGATCTTGATCATGTTAGGCAGCTCACAAGATCTAAACAATGATAGCACAAGCGGAGAAGACAACCATCTAGCTACTGCTATGGACCCATAGTCCAAGGATGAACTACTCACGCGTCAATCCGGAGGCGGGCATGATGATGTAGAGCCCTCCGGTGATGATTCCCCTCTCCGGGGGTGCCGAAGGCGATCTCCCGAATCCCCCGAGATGGGATTGGCGGCGGCGGCGTCTCTGGAAGGTTTTCCGTATCGTGGCTCTCGGTACAGGGGTATTCGCGACGAAGGCTTTAAGTAGGCGGAAGGCGGAGTCGGAGGGGTCACGGGGGCCCACACACTAGGGCCGCGCGGGCCCCTCAGGGCCGCGCCTAGCGTGGCGGCGCCCCGTGGCCCCACTTCCTTCCCCCTCGGTCTGGAAGCTTCGTGTAAAAATAGGACCCCGGGCGTTGATTTTGTCCATTTCCGAGAATATTTCCTTACTAGGATTTCTCAAACCAAAAACAGCAAAAAAGAAGCGCTTCGGCATCTTGTTAATAGGTTAGTGCTGGAAAATGTATAATAATGATGTAAAGTATGTATAAAACATTCAAGTATTGTCATAAAAGTAGCATGGAACATAAGAAATTATAGATACGTTTGAGACGTATCAGGGACAGAATATCCAACAAATTGTACATATCTCAGGAGACATATAACAAGAAAGTACTTCACAAGTTCAAGATGAACAAGGCAAGGGAAGTAAGTTGTCCACTATTAGCTAGTTTTAAGCTGAGAAGAAGCATTGTCCCTCCACCAACAATATGGAAAAGGAAATCCAACATGTTCCTAATGCTTTGGTTGTTGGGAGTTTGATGTATGTTATGATGTGCACATGGCTAGATCTTGCTCAAGTGGTTAGTACTCTGACCAGGTTTATGTCTAATCTAGGAAAACCATATTGCGAAGCCGTGAAGTGGATTTTGAGGTATCTCCACGGCCCCACAAATTCGAAGCTCAGTTTTGGTGTTAAGGAGCCAAAGCTGATTGCTTATTCGTATTCAGACTTGGCTGGAGATGTTGATTGCAGAAAGGCCACTTCAGGTCATTTGGTTACCCATTCAGGATGAGAAGTGACATGGCGCAACAGGTTGCAAAAGTATGTGGCATTAAACACAACCGAAGACGAGTTCATCGCAATAACAGGGGCAGCCAAGGAGCTCTTGTAGCTGAAAGGATTGCTTGTAAGCTTGGGTTTAATCAAAAGTATGTGTTGTTTTGTGAGAACCAGAGTGCATACACTTCATTCAAGGTCAAAGCATATTGATGTACGCTATAATTTGATTCACGATGTGATGAATTCCAATGAAATACAGATTGACAAGGTGCAAAACAATGACAATGCAATGGGGCTAACATGTTGACCAAGGTGAGAAAAGCTCAAAGTATGCCATCCGCTTGTCGACGTGATTGTCGGTAGGCAGTGATGCCCTCCATGATGTCGGTAGGGGGAGTTCTCTTGACCAATTCCCTCCACATGGAGGTGTGTTGGGAGCCCAATATCAACTAGAAAGACTAACATGTATCAACCATTGATCGAGGTTCACATCCTTCGGGTGAGCTACCTAGCTCCTTGAGAGGTAGAAAGGAGAAAAGCATATCCATCCTTGGTTGTTGTGTGTGAGGGCAAGGGAAGCAAGCCAGAACGTGAGTGCTAATGTGATAGGGTGACAGAACAAACTAGAACACCCCAACCAATTGAGGAGAAGTGATTTGTGAGATACGATTAGTCCGTCTTTAAAGTCGTTTTTGGAGACTCGAATGTATTTGGATTGGATCTAAACTTGGTGAGCTTGTACTTCGATCTGTTTAACTGGCTTGAGATTTGCGTTAGTGGAAAATTATATTTGAGAGTGGTTTTATCAGTTCATATTGTTGTACTTTCAGCACATCAGTTTTGGGAGAAAAACAATTTGAAAAGGCAAACAGTGTCTGATTAAGCTGATTTTTTGTTCAGTAGGTTGGGAACTCATGTGTATGCTTGTCTCCCAATACAATGACCCAACTCACGTTTTACAAAGCTGCTCTTTCATCTTATCTCCTTCTACAGTAGAGAGAGGCGAAAAGGGAGGAGCCCCGCGTCCCTCGCTTTGCCGCCGGCCGGACCGTTGGTCCCCTCCCTCTCCGGCAGCCGCTCCGGCGGCGGGAGAGTGGGGGGGCCGCGGATCTGTGTGCCTGGCGTGTAAATAGTAGGGTAGGTTTGTCTTCCGGCGGCGTTGTGGTGGCGGAGGCGACGCCGGCGAGAATAAAGGTGCCACTGCTCAATCCCCATCGCGATGGCGCTCTCCGGGGCAGCGTCGGAGGGCTGGTGGCCTTGCTTGCTCGCGGATCTGGCGGATTTGCGAGCCTAGGATTCCTGGGTGTGGCTGGCGAGGCGAGGTCGACAGCAACATCGGTGGATTTTGTCCTCCAACTCCTTCCTCGTCGCATCGGTGTCCTCTCCATCGCCGGTGTGGAGTTCGTGAGGAGCTGCATCGGAGAGCTCGGCAGGAGGGTGTTCCAGGAGTGGGATGGTGGTTTGAAGATGGCGGATTTGACGCGTTCTCCCGACAGCGTCGGCGAGGAGCGGCGGATCCGGGAGTTGGCGAGCGCGGGGAGGATCCCCGGCCGACGTGCCCCAGCGAAAATCGCTCCGCCATGGGCGGGCTTCTACTTCGGCTCTGCAAGCCTATGCGGCTATGGCGCTAGCTCTTCTCCGTCGATGGTGGTTGTTGGTTCTGGCAGTCTTCCCGTAGTTATTTTCTTTTCTTTTTTCGGGTTTTTCTGCCTCCTCATGGTCATGCTTCTGATCCGTTTTCTCTGGATGATTTCCGTGTGTTCTGGTGCTTGTAATCTTGTTCTTGATGAATGAATGTGCGGTTATGTCAAAAAAAAAAATCTGGTACTGATTAAGAGTAGTTTGTTGATAACCAAAGAGAACATAAATTGTGATATCTCTGTTTTTGTTGTATCTTGCCTCTTGTGGTTGTTGTCGTGTTGTTGATGGTGGCAACGAGCTAAAGTATGTTGTAATATTTACATTATTCTAGGTTAGATTCTATACCTAGGTTGCTCACAGTGAAGCATGGGTCGGCCAAGGTTGGCTCACACTCGTGGTTTTCCCTACTCACGTAGAGCAAGTTCTCCACGTAAATTCTTGTATCACTTGTACGTGTACTAGTGTTATGTTTGTTTTCCGCCGTATATCTTTTAGTTGAAGTTATCGTTGAAAGTTTTTTTTTTTAAACGGGCTAATGGGCGAGGTCGTGTACCTCAGCGTGCTCCAATAAACCCTCCCTCCCATGATCCACACCCTGGTGGTTTTTCCCCAATAATTGCAATGGATCTTTTTTTTTAGCGCTTGAGCCCATTGATGAAGCTAGCCTACGCTATGATGTCAATCCGTTCAGACTACTTATAACTATATATTTTTTGTAAATGTAAAAAATGCTTTACTCACTAGATTGTGCCCAGAGCCACCACCTGGTTGAGACAGCTGACTACCGGAGGAGCACATAGTGCTTCCGTTGCATGTGAGCAGCGGTTCTTTCCTAGACTTTCCGCCTTTGTTTGAATGGCTTCCCATGCTTCAATCGATGGATCTCCCTTAATGAAAAATGACAGTGCTCATGATCATCTAAAATCAAACCGCTTCGTGCAACTTTTAAGTTTAGGTTTCTCTTGGGTTGATAGTCATTTGGTATTAAGATTGGTTCATGTTCAATTTGTTTGGAGTTGTTTTAGCAACCGACAGCGAGAAAGCTAGCAAGGTTGGCATTCGTGGTCTCATCTTCGCAGAGTAATGATCTATTGGCGCATGGCGGCACTTATTTATCGTTTCAATGTGTCCAACATTATTCTCATGGGGATGACACGACGCAGCTGAGTAAACGGGTAATAGCACTGGTGGAAAAAACGGCTTCGGTCGCGGTTCGCAACTGCCATTGGTCGCGGTTGCGCAACCGCGACCAAGCAAGCGCGACTAAAGCTCACCCCCCTTTAGTCGCGGTTGCTTACGAACCGCGACTAAAGGCGCCTCCACGTGGCCGCCAGCAGTCCTTCGGGGCGGAGGACCTTTAGTCGCGGTTCTCCTGGCCAACCGCGACTAAAGGCCGCCGCAGGTTTAGGGTTTTAGCCCCCCCTAAACCTGGTTTCTTTTTAGTTTGTATTGTTTTATTTTCTTTTCTGTTTTATTTTAATTTTGAAGGAGTTTTACATATTCTACGGTACTACATATATATATGAACAAATAAATTTGAAATTAGAATCAAAAGGAATTCAAGAGGAATTGACAATATATATTCAATATCGGATGACCATATACAATTTTGAACAAGTTTCCATACATATGATTTACTGCATATGAAGTTCTACGTCCTCTACATAGTGTTCTCCTCTAGGATCGATGACTTCCTTCGCGATCCATCCAGCTAGTTCCTCTTGAAGTGGTCGGAAGCGAGCTTCTAGACTAAGCGTCTTCCGGAGGTTATTCCTCTTGATGTTGTTCTCACACGAAACCCGCTCAGAGGTGTATCTCCGGATCATCTCACAAACATAGTATCCACATAGATTGGTCCCCTTTGGCTGAATATCCCCAGTCCCAGACACTACCCTTTTAAATTGTAGCTCTTTTTTGAATTCACCGACCTTTGTGTTTACGAACCGTGTCCAAACCCTACGAGGCAAAGAAAATTAAATGAACAAGAGAGTTATTAGTTACTTGATATTAGGAAATGAACGAAATAGGCCGATCGATATAGAGCGCAAGTGAATGAAAATAATTACTTCTGCATCATTTTTCTCATGTCGGCCCAAAGCTTTGCATTCAGATTCAGAGAGTCGTGGACGAGAACTGTGGAGTCGTGAAATTGAATTACTAGCAGAATCCAGTGGAACCTGCGGACACGATACATGCACAGTCATGCATAATTAACTCATCGATTAGCCACATACCTTGCATGGAGTAAACAAAAGAGAATGTGCTCAAGACAGAAACACTCACCCAAAATGGTAAGGAAATAGAATATCACTTTTGAGTTCCTGCCTTGAAAAAAACTGCCACAGGTCTTCCTCCACGTCGGCGGGAAAATGTTCTAACACATATGAATTAACGATTTGTGGGTCAATGAACCCAACATCATGGATGTTCCTTATTATGCATTCCCGCTTCTTCATTCTGCATACACAACAAGATAGTTAGGACAATATATATATATATATATATATATATAGTGCAGGCAATGAACGAGATGGGGTAGAAATAAATCACTTACAGAACGTAGCAACTGATGATAGATTTTTCGAGCTCGCGCAGATTGAAAAGCTGGAACAATTCACTCCGATGAATTTGTACATAGTAATGTTTGAAGTGATGCTCAGGTCTAACTTCCGCATAAATATAGTCTTTGGCGTTTTTTAATTTTATGTAAGCCTTGTACCAATTTAGCAGACCTGTCATTTGTGGAGGTAGATCCTTTTCCTGCGCAGGCTCGATGAGAGGCCCATTCGACACATATGTAATTACTACGTCCTTCATTATTGGCGCCTCATCAAGGCCTAACACTGCACGAAGAGTCAGACCTAAGTTGGCCGCTTGTTCTGTGGCACTCGCTACAGTCAATCCATGTGTTGCCGCAGCTGCTATGATATCGGGGGCATCCGGACCGTCGGCTTTCACTATGAGAGGGGCGATGGATTGTTTACTCTGTTCCCCGAGCTGGGCAACTTGTTTCCCCTCTTTTTTACTTTCTAATTCTTTCTCGGCCTCCTTCAACATGAGTGCTTGCCTACAAAGTTCACGTGAATAGTCGTCAGGCAGATTCTTCGCGGCTTGGGACGGTGTGTTCAAAAATGACTTAGCCCAGCTCTTTTGCTTGTCAGAATATACTGGCTTGGGCTCGGGCTCTCTTTTCTTCTTGCAGTCCGCCATCCATTTCTCATGCTGAGCAGCCACGACCGCTGCATTTTCCTCCACACTAAGGTCCCAAGGTCTCCGGATGAGAGGCTTCAGTGATGGCTCCGGTACCTTTGTGATCTTAGGTACATAAGGCTCCGGGTTAATAGTCCAGGACTGCTTCAGCTTCTTTGCCGGGGGCGGCTGCTTCTTCGCCGGAGGTGGACTGGGGGGCGGCGTCTGCTTACCCGCCGGAGGTGAATTGGGGGGCGGCGTCGGCTGACGTGAAGGAGGTGTAGGTGAACCACCACCACCGCCGCCTCCGCCGCCGCCGCCACCACCACCGGAGGGGGGTGGACTTGTTCGCCTTGGCGCCTCGTCTGGAAACTTGATAAACTTCTTTTTCCAGAGAATAAACTGGCGCTTGACACCTCCAAGTCTTCTCTCCCCTTCGGGTGTAGCAATGTCAATCTCCAGGTCCTCAAACCCTGGGACTATTTCCTCCACCGTGACACGAGCATAGCCATCTGCAATGGGGTTGTTGTGGTGGAGTGCTCCAGGCTCACATGGCAAAGCACTGCCGATGGCTTCGATGTCTACGTTCCCTCCTTTCCCGTAGACAGTGTTGGGCCTCCAAGTGCAGAGGTTTGTAGAAGCAGCAAGTTTCCCTTAAGTGGATCACCCAAGGTTTATCGAACTCAGGAGGAAGAGGTCAAAGATATCCCTCTCATGCAACCCTGCAACCACAAAGCAAGAAGTCTCTTGTGTCCCCAACACACCAAATAGGTGCACTAGTTCGGCGAAGAGATAGTGAAATACAGGTGGTATGAATATATATGAGCAGTAGCAACGGTGCCAGAAAATAGCTTGCCGGCGTGTAGTTGATGGTGGTAGTATTGCAGCAGTAGTAACACAGTAAAAGTAAACAAGCAGTAGTAACTCAGCAGTATTTAGGAACAAGGCCTAGGGATTAGACTTTCACTAGTGGACACTCTCAACATTGATCACATAACAGAATAGATAAATGCATACTCTACACTTTTGTTGGATGATGAACACATTGCGTAGGATTACACGAACCCTCAATGCCGGAGTTAACAAGCTCCACAATAATGCTCATGTTTAAGTAACCTTAAGTGTAAGATAGATCAAAACGACTAAACCAAGTACTAGCATAGCATGCACACTGTCACCTTCATGCATATGTAGGAGGAATAGATCACATCAATATTATCATAGCAATAGTTAACTTCGCAATCTACAAGAGATCATGATCATAGCATAAACCAAGTACTAACACGGTGCACGCACTGTCACCTTTGCACACATGCAGGAGGAATAAAACTACTTTAATAACACATCACTAGAGTAGCACATAGATAGTAGTGATACAAAACTCATATGAATCTCAATCATGTAAAGCAGCTCATGAGATCATTGTATTGAGGTACATAGGAGAGAGATTAACCACATAGCTACCGGTACAGCCCCGAGCCTCGATGGAGAACTACTCCCTCCTCATGGGAGCAGCAGCGGTGATGAAGATGGCGGTGGAGATGGCAGCGGTGTTGATGGAGGAGCCTTCCGGGGGCACTTCCCCGCTCCGGCGGGTGCCGAACAGACTCCCGTCCCCCAGATCTTGGCCGCGATGACGGCGGCTCTGGAACTTTTCTCGTATCGTGGCTTTCTCCGTAAGGGTTTTCGATGCAGGGGCTTTATATAGGCGAAGAGGCGGCGCGGGGGTCAAAGGGCGACCACACCATAGGGTGGCGCGGGCCCAGCCCTGGCCGCGCCACCATGTCATCTGGGGCCCACAGGCCCCTCTGGCTCTCGGTGTTCTGGATGCTTCCGGGCAAAATAGGAACCTGGGCGTTGATTTCGTCCAATTCCGAGAATATTTCGTTACTAGGATTTCTGAAACCAAAAACAGCAGAACAGGAACTGGCACTTCGGCATCTTGTTAATAGGTTAGTTCGAAAATGCATCAAAACGATATAAAGTGTGCATAAAACATGTAGGTATCATCAATAAAGTGGCATGGAACATAAGAAATTATCGATACGTTGGAGACGTATCAGCATCCCCAAGCTTAGTTCTGCTCGTCCCGAGCAGGTAAAACGATAACAAAGATAATTTCTTAAGTGACATGCCATCACAAACTTGATCATATTATTGTAAGCATATGTAATGAATGCAGCGATCAAAGCAAAGGTAATGACATGAGTAAACAACTGAATCATAAAGCAAAGACTTTTCATGAATAGTATTTCAAGACAAGCATCAATAAGTCTTGCATAAGAGTTAACTCATAAAGCAATAAATCAGAGTAAAGGTATTGAAGCAACACAAAGGAAGATTAAGTTTCAGCGGTTGCTTTCAACTTATAACATGTATATCTCATGGATATTGTCAACATAGAGTAATATAACAAGTGCAATATGCAAGTATGTAGGAATCAATGCACAGTTCACACAAGTGTTTGCTTCTTAAGGTGGAAGGAGATAGGTAAACTGACTCAACAATAAAAGTAAAAGAATGGTCCTTCGCAGAGGAAAGCATCGATTGCTGTATTTGTGCTAGAGCTTTTATTTTGAAAACATGAAACAATTTTGTCAACGGTAGTAATAAAGCATATGAGTTATGAAAATTATATCTTACAAGTTGCAAGCCTCACGCATAGTATACTAATAGTGCCCGCACCTCGTCCTACTTAACTTGGACTACCGGGTCTTCGCATGCCATGTTTCAACCAAGTGTCACAAAGGGGTACCTCCATGCCGCCTGTACAAAGGTCTAAGGAGAATGCTCGCATTTCGGATTTCTCGCTTTTGATTATTCTCAACTTAGACATCCATACCGGGACAACATGGACAACAGATAATGGACTCCTCTTAAATGCATAAGCATGTAGCAAAGTTATTATTCTCATATGAGATTGAGGATATATGTCCAAAACTGAAACTTCAACCATGGTTCATGGCTTTAGTTAGCGGCCCAATGTTCTTCTCTAACAATTTTGCATGCTCCAACCACTAAAATGATAGACCTTCAGACAAGACGGACATGCATAGCAACTCACATGATATTCAACAATAGTTGATGGCGTTCCCCAGAAGCATGGTTATCGCACAACATGCAACTTAATAAAATATAAAGTGCATAAGTACATATTCAATACTACGATAGTTTTTAAGGCTATTTTGTCCCATGAGCTATATATTGCAAAGGTGAATGATGGAATTTTAAAGGTAGCACTCAAGCAATTTACTTTGGAATGGCGGAGAAATACCATGTAGTAGGTAGGTATGGTGGACACAAATGGCATAGTAGTTGGCTCAAGGATTTTGGATGCATGAGAAGTATTCCTCTCGATACAAGGTTTAGGCTAGCAAGGTTATTTGAAGCAAACTCAAGGATGAACAAGTGCAGCAAAACTCACATAAAAGACATATTGTAAACATTATAAGACTCTACACCGTCTTCCTTGTTGTTCAAAACTCAATACTAGAAATTATCTAGACCTTAGAGAGACCAATTATGCAAACCAAATTTTAGCATGCTCTATGTATTTCTTCACTAATAGGTGCAAAGTATATGATGCAAGAGCTTAAACATGAGCACAACAATTGCCAAGTATCACATTATCCAAGACATTTTACCAATTACTACATGTAGCATTTTTCAATTCCAACCATATAACAATTTAACGAAGAAGAAACTTCGCCATGAATATTATGAGCTAAGAACACATGTGTTCATACGAACCAGCGGAGCGTGTCTCTCTCCCACACAAGGATGAACTTATTCAGAGAACTAAGATAACAAAACAAAAACAAAATAAAAGCACACAGACGCTCCAAGTAAAATACATAGGATGTGATGGAATAAAAATATAGTTTCAAGAGAAGGAACCTGATACTTTGTCGATGAAGAAGGGGATGCCTTGGGCATCCCCAAGCTTAGATGCTTGAGTCTTCTTGAAATATGCAGGGATGAACCACGGGGCATCCCCAAGCTTAGACTTTTCACTCTTCTTGATCGTAGTATATCATCCTCCTCTCTTGACCCTTGAAAACTTCCTTCACACCAAACTTCAAGCAAACTCATTAGAGGGTTAGTGCATAATCAAAAATTCACATGTTCAGAGGTGACACAATCATTCTTAACACTTCTGGACATTGCACAAAACTTCTGAAAGTTAATGGAACAAAGAAACTCATTCAACTTAACAAAAGCGGCAATGCGAAATAAAAGGCAGAATCTGTCAAAAACAGAACAGTCCGTAAAGACGAATTTTAAGATGGCACCAGACTTGCTCAAATGGAAAAACTCAAAACTAATGAAAGTTGCGTACATATCTGAGGATCACGCTCGTAAATTGGCAGATTTTTTCGAATTTTCTACAGAGAACTGAGCCCAGATTCGTGACAGACAGCAATGCTGTTTCTGCGCAGCGATCCCAAATATAACATCAACTTTGACATAGAAACTTTACTTGGCACAAAAACATGATAAGGAGAGGTTGCTACAGTAGTAAACAACTTCCAAGACACAAATATAAAACAAAGTACTGTAGCAAAATAACACATGGGTTATCTCCCAAGAAGTTCTTTCTTTATAGCCATTAAGATGGGCTCAGCAATTTTGGTGATGCACCCGCAAGAAATAGTATTTGAAGCAAAAGAGAGCTTCAAGAGGCAATCCAAAACACATTTGAGCCTAACATGCTTCCTATGCAAAAGAATATTATACACAAATGAATTCATGAAGAGCAAAGTGACAAGCATAAGAGGATAAAACACGAGTAACTTAAAGATTCTCAACATAAAGAGGGGAAACTTAATATTATTAAGATGCATATAAACATATTTCCCTCTCTCATAATAACTTTCAGTAGCATCATTGATAAAATCCACAATATACCCGTCACTTAAAACATTCTTATCATGGTTCATATACATAGAAGTATCATTAATTTTGGCATAAGAAGAGTTATTCTCATTAATAGTAATTGGAGCAAGATTATTATCAAGAATTTGAACATGGTAAACAAGTTGCATATTAAAAGAATTGTTTTTGGCAAGCCCATCATAACTATGACAAGTTTCATAAGGATAATTGTAGCATGTGTCATATACATCTCTATAGCAATTATCTAAACCTGAATATGTAATATCATCATTTTCACTAAAAGTAGATGTCTCAAATACAGGATCTTCAAGCACAACATCCCCAAGCTTAGAGCTTTCAATATCATCGTTTAAGGGGACATGAATAATGTTATCATCATTAATTTCATAATCAGTACCAAAGAGATTTTCAATATCAAAGGCAGCGTGCTCATCCAAATCATGATCACTAATATGGGTAAAGGGTATAGGAAGATCATCGTACTCAGATTCATTATCATAATAATCATTAGGAGCAACATACTTACGGTTACCTAGCGTTATCTCATTCACGCGGGGATACGCGTTACCTCTTTCTTTTTATTCTCCTTCTTCTTCTTCTTCTTCTTCTTCTTCTTCTTCTTCTTCTTCTTCCTTCTCCTCGTTCCCTTCTTTAGGAGGAAGAGGCTTGAAGGGTGGCTTGTCCGCATAACCTGATTTACTTTTAGAAACAATAGAAGAAACTTGGGAGGATCCCTCCTTTTCATTAATTAGTTGAAAACACACAGCGGTCCTATCATATTTTGGCAAGGTGTCATCTTCTAAAATATCTTGTATGTAAGTATTTGTATGGCTATTATTAATGCAATAAGAAAGACAACCATGCAGGACATCATCAATATCAAGATCGTTAATATTTAACAAAGAAATTTTTCTTGATAACTCTTCACACTTCAAAAATAAGGTAAGTTCATCATGCTGATTAGGAGTAATTTCATCATCACAATACAAATTTGCAGCACTCATGGGGTTTGAATTATCATTGGAGGAACATTGAAAATTAAAATGACCAACTCTATGGCAAAGTTCACAAATAAAAGGATAGAGGGCACACACTTTTTCTCCAAGATCATCTAGAGCTCTAGACCACTTTCTAGTTTTTTCATTTCTGTGATGGATACAATATTCATCTTCTATTTGATTAATTCCACAAGGTCTATGTATTCCACAAAAATTAACATGCTTATAGGAAATAGCATTCTTAGGAGTTTGAGCATGCTTATTGCAATCATTAACAACAATGTCATTCTTCATGCAAGCCTCTTTAAAAGGTTCATGATACTTATCAAAATTCTTTTTAGGCAATTCTAAATGAGAAGCAAAGGCTTTATAAAGATTTGCAGCAACTTGAGAGTCAAGACCATAAGTAGCACTCATATTTCGAAATTTACCACTATCCATGAAAGTTTCAATGCATTCATAATCATAATTTATACCTGACTCTTTACCTTTGTCGTTCTCCCAATCTTCAGCGTTCTCCTTAATCCGATCGAGAAGGTCCCTTTTAAACTCTTCTTTATTGCTCGTGAATGATCCAGAACAAGTAGTATCCAGCAAGGTCTTATCTTGAAAAGAAAGTCTTGCATAGAAATTATCAATGATGATATTACCTGGAAGCTCATGATTGGGGCATTTGAGCATTAAAGTCTTCAATCTCTCCCATGCTTGGGCAATACTCTCTCCATCATGAGGCCAAAAATTATATATATGGTTTCGATCTTTGTGAATCTCACTTGGAGGATAGAACTTGGAATAAAATAGAGGCACAATATCCTTCCAATCAAGAGAGCGCCCGTCCTTCAGCAGTTTATACCAATGCGCCGCTTTACCAGACAGCGACATATCAAATAATTTCTTTCTAACTTCATCCATTGAAATACCCGCACACTTGAATAACCCGCATAATTCATGCAAAAACAGAATGATTACTAGGATGGACAGTTCCATCCCCTTCATAGCGGTTATCCATAACACGTTCAATAATTTTCATAGGTATTTTATACGGAATACTTTCAGCAGGTGGATTTAAAATATCAGAAGCATCATTAAAGTTATCGCATATGGGAGATAAAGCATTATCAGAACAAAATATTTCTTCCAAAGCGGAGGAGCTAAAAAGATTATTTTTATGTAAACTAGCTTCCCCAAGCTTAGACTTCTTCATAGCATTAGCAGTAATTGCATTCATACTAATAACATTGCTATTATCATGTAAATAAGGTTCCATAGGTTTTTTAATTTTCGCATCAAACCATCCATGTCTTAAATCAGGAAATAGAATAAGAAGCTCACTATTTTTTTTGTTGTTTTCCATTATGCCTATCTAGTGAAAAATAAAAACAAGAAACAAAAAGATGCAATTGCAGAGTCTAAAGGAAATAGCTCGAGCACACACACAATGGCGCCAGAATTACCTGGAACCGGAGTGTGAGTACCTTTTACCTTTCCTCCCCGGCAACGGCGCCAAAAGTGCTTGATGTCTACGTTCCCCCTCCTTTCCTGTAGACAGTGTTGGGCCTCCAAGTGCAGAGGTTTGTAGAACAGCAGCAAGTTTCCCTTAAGTGGATCACCCAAGGTTTATCGAACTCAGGGAGGAAGAGGTCAAAGATATCCCTCTCATGCAACCCTGCAACCACAAAGCAAGAAGTCTCTTGTGTCCCCAACACACCAAATAGGTGCACTAGTTCGGCGAAGAGATAGTGAAATATGTGGTATGAATATATATGAGCAGTAGCAACGGTGCCAGAAAATAGCTTGCTGGCGTGTAGTTGATGGTGGTAGTATTGCAGCAGTAGTAACACAGTAAAACAGAAACAAGCGTAGTAACTCGCAGTATTTAGGAACAAGGCCTAGGGATTAGACTTTCACTAGTGGACACTCTCAACATTGATCACATAACAGAATAGATAAATGCATACTCTACACTTTTGTTGGATGATGAACACATTGCGTAGGATTACACGAACCCTCAATGCCGGAGTTAACAAGCTCCACAATAATGCTCATGTTTAAGTAACCTTAAGTGTAAGATAGATCAAAACGACTAAACCAAGTACTAGCATAGCATGCACACTGTCACCTTCATGCATATGTAGGAGGAATAGATCACATCAATATTATCATAGCAATAGTTAACTTCGCAATCTACAAGAGATCATGATCATAGCATAAACCAAGTACTAACACGGTGCACGCACTGTCACCTTTGCACACATGCAGGAGGAATAAAACTACTTTAATAACACATCACTAGAGTAGCACATAGATAGTAGTGATACAAAACTCATATGAATCTCAATCATGTAAAGCAGCTCATGAGATCATTGTATTGAGGTACATAGGAGAGAGATTAACCACATAGCTACCGGTACAGCCCGAGCCTCGATGGAGAACTACTCCTCCTCATGGGAGCAGCAGCGGTGATGAAGATGGCGGTGGAGATGGCAGCGGTGTTGATGGAGGAGCCTTCCGGGGCACTTCCCCGTCCGGCAGGTGCCGAACAGACTCCTGTCCCCCGATCTTGGCTTCGCGATGACGGCGGCTCGGGAACTTTTCTCGTATCGTGGCTTTCTCCGTAAGGGTTTTCGATGCAGGGCTTTATATAGGCGAAGAGGCGGCGCAGGGGGTCAAAGGGGCGACCACACCATAGGGTGGCGCGGCCCAGCCCTGGCCGCGCCACCATGTCATCTGGGCCCACAGGCCCCCTCTCGGCGGCTCTCGGTGTTCGGATGCTTCCGGCAAAATAGGAACCCGGGCGTTGATTTCGTCAATTCCGAGAATATTTCGTTACTAGGATTTCTGAAACCAAAAACAGCAGAAAACAGAACCGGCACTTCGGCATCTTGTTAATAGGTTAGTTCCAAAATGCATCAAAACGATATAAAGTGTGCATAAAACATGTAGGTATCATCAATAAAGTGGCATGGAACATAAGAAATTATCGATACGTTGGAGACGTATCAGCTACCTTCGTGGACATGTTCCCAGTAGGATAATGCAGATGACATTCTTTCATGTCCTTTACATCGTCCACGGGGTAGCGAGGAGGCTCCGGTGCAGTAATTTGGATCTCCGGTGCATAGCCGGCTGGACCTCCGTGGAAGCCACGCTGCTTCTCCGCTGCTGGCTTCCGAGATCCGCTGGATGATCTTCATGCGTCCCAGCTGCCGATCTCTCCTGTACTAGTATAGACAGGGTTTTCTTCATCTCATCGACTTCCGATGCCAACCGCGCCACAACATCTGCATCCCGATCCGACTTTCTCTTACGGCTTCTGTAACCGTACGGGTCATCGTCCTGGGAGAACCCTTCTTTCCACGTAATGTTCCCGGGCATGCCTCGTACACGTCCTCCGTGTTCAGGATTCCCGAGGGCTCTTGTCAGCGCGTCGTTCTCTCTGTTGAACTTGATCTTCCCCTCTTGAGCATCCCTCATTGCGTCAATAAGGGCTTGGGTGGGTTTAAACATTTTGTTCCCGTAAACACACGCCCCTGTCTCCGGGTCTAGCGTTCCCCCATGCCCGTACCACCAGCTTTTGGCCCTTCGGTCCCATCCCTCCGTACCTGGACGGATTCCTCGCCTCCTCAGCTCGTTCTCCATCTTCTCCCACTTAGGCTCCCAAAAGCGATACCCTCCTGGCCCCATAACATGATTGTACTCCTTCTTAGCCGCATTTTCCTTATTTTTTTCGATATTTCAATGAAATGCTCCGATTTCTTCTGCTTCACAAATTCTGGCCAATCATGTTGAAGTCTCTCATACTGTCCTTTGAATTCCGGAGTCTTGTTCTGGTTGACATAGTCACGGGCTAGATTTTGCTTGAATTTCCGGAATGTATCGGCCATCTTACCAAGAGCGAAGTGTTTGAGTAGCCTCCTCCTCTCCTTGTTTTCCTGAATCTTGTTACCCTCCTCATCGAATTTGTGGTATTCCGGAGGTAGGATGAAATGCTCCATAAGCTTTTGAAAGCAATCCTTTTTAGTTCTCTTGTCGACAAAAGTGAAACCAAGACGTGCCTTCTTTGGCTCATTCCACTCCTGGAGGGTGATCGAGATGTTGTCTCTAACAACGGCTCCGCATTGGTTGATAAACTTGGTGGCGTGCTTCGGGGGCTCCAGCGGCCTGCCGGTTGCACTGTCGACAACCTCGATGGTATATGTTTCTCCTGGTTTGAGCGTCTTGGTTGCGCCACGCTTTGACGACGACGTACTCGATTTTTTCGACGATCCGGCCGAGGGATAAAATAAGAAAGAGAGTCGCGCGTGTTAGTACACACATATTTATTCAAATCAGTAAGTTTGTATCACCAGAGGCAAAATGTATATATATACCTCGGCGCCGGAGCTAGTTGCTACTTGCAATTGAAGATCGTCGTTTATCGACGTTTCTTCCCCATCATCTTGCTGACGGCCTTCATCTTGACCGTCAAGATTCAGATAAGAAGAAATATCCTCTTCATCTTGTTCGGTCGGCACATAAGGAATATCGCCTTTTATGATGCCAAATATCTGTTCTTCAACTTCTTGATCATAGTTGTCCATAATCGGGTCAGCTCTATCGTCCGCCATATGTCAGTCCTGAAAACATGTAGTAAAAACTAATTAATTAAGTGAAGAAGGGGGCGGTGGCGGTGGCGAAAGGGCGGTGGCAAAAGGAGAGAGGGCGGTGGCGCGGCGGTGGCGAAAGGGCGGTGGCAAAAGGAGAGAGGGCGGTGGCGAAAGGGCGGTGGCAAAAGGAGAGAGGGCGGTGGCGCGGCGGTGGCGAAAGGGCGGTGGCAAAAGGAGAGAGGGCGGTCGCGCGGCGGTGGCGAAAGGGGCGAGGAAGGGGTGGGCCGGAGAGGGTGTCGTCGCGGAAGAGCGCTGCCGGCCCCCTCCGTATACGCGCGCGCGGTGGTTAAGACAAAAATTTTAAGTCAAATTTTGAGTTCTTTTAAAAGTGAAAAAATACAAATAATATATATGTTAAGTTATTTTGAGTTCTTTTAAAAGTGAAAAAATACAAAATTAAAAATTTAGTTCATTTTTTTGAGTTCTTAATTTTAAAAGTGAAAAAATACGAAAGTAAAAATTTAGTTCATTTTTGTTATAGTTTAGTTCATTTTTTATGTGTTAAGTTAACATATATAAATAATATATATGTTAAGTTATTTTTTTTAAGTTTAATTAGTTCATTTTTGTTAAGTTTTTTTATATGTTAATTAATTTAAAAAAAAAGAGTGTGTGGAGAGCGCTGGCCGGGCGCCGCCTATCAGACGTGTGTGCGCGCGCGCCCGCCGGCCGCCGCCTCTCTTTGTGTGCGCGCCGCTGCCGGCGGGCGGAAGACGCCGGGGAAGGAGATCGGCGCGGGAGGAGTTCGAAGTCGCGGCACGCGCCGGCGCGCGCGCGCAAGCAGCCACGCACGGGGCGGCGGTGGCGACGGCGCCGAGGGCGGCGGCGGTGTGGCGACGGCGTCGAGGCGCGCGCGGCGACGGAGGCGCAACGTGCGTGGCGACGACGTCGAGGCGGCGCGCGGTCCGGCAGCTCGACGGCGCTGCAGCAGAGGATCGCGCGCGGAGAAGAAGAGAATGGGCAGCGGCGGTTCGGCGCGGCGTTATATGGCGACCTTTGGTCGCGTTGGGGACACCAATCGCGACTAGTCGCGGGTGTCCCCAACCGCGACCAAAGGCCAATTTTCGCCGTTTTGCATTTCCCGCGGAAAAACCCTTTAGTCGCGGTTGGTGAGGACAACCGCGACTAAAGGTTATTTTTCAAATTACTTTTATTTTTCAAAATGTTAAAAATACATATAATATATCAATAAATTCAGAAAAATACAACTAATTCATTTCAAAATATGAAAAATACAAATAATATATAAAAAATTAAAGAAAAATAAAACTAGTTCATTTAAAAATCTTAAACATACATATAATATATCAATAAATTCAGAAAAATAAAACTAATTCATTTAAAAATCTTAAAAATACATATAATATATCAATAAACTCAGAAAAATAAAACTAATTCATTTAAAAATCTTAAAAATACAAATAATATATCAAAAAATTCAGAAAAATATAACTAATTCATTTAAAGTTCTTCCGACCAGTTCTTCCCACCAGTTCTTCCCGCCGCCTCTGTCTTTCCGGCGCCCCTCTTCCCGCCTCGTCTTTCCGCCGACCCCTCTTCCCGCCTCTGTCTTTCCGGCGCCCCCTCTTCCCGCCTCTGTCTTTCCGCCGCGCCCCCTCTTCCCGCCGTCTTTCCGCCGCCCCCTCTTCCCGCCTCGTGTTTCCGCCTTTAGTCCCGGTTGCACCCACCAGCCGGGACTAAAGATTAGATGACCCAGCTCTGGATTCCTCTTCTTCCCGCCATTTCTTCCCTGTCTTCCCGCCTCTTTCTTCCCGCCAATTTCTTCCCGCCAGCTCTTTCTTCCCGCCTCTTTCTTCCCGCCACTTTCTTCCCGCCTCCTGTCTTCCCGCTCCCATTTTTCCCGCCATTTCTCACTACATATATGTTGTCCGGCTTGGCCAGCATTATCACATCTCTACAATCTCTCATCACTCTCTCATGGCTTCCACCGCACCCACTCTAACCTACCAGCAGGTGGAGGAGCTTTGCGCCTCGAACTACCCTTGCCCACCGGGCTACCGCGTCCCCGCCGGCTGGAGCCTAAGCGCCGGCGGCGTGCCGGTCCCTCCCCTCCCTCAGGGTACTGCGCGCCGGGCAGCCATCACGAACCACTACTACCTCGACCTCACGCCGGAGCAGCGGATGAATCCCCACTGGCATCCCGATAACCAGCATACTTGGGACGCCTTCTTCATCAATCGGCGTGAGAGGGCGCTCGCCAGGTATGAGGAGGACGGTCTGCCTCCTGGGAACTTCCACGAGGCCGGCCGTCGGCTATGGTGGTACGGCCGGACTCTGCAGAGCGTCATGGACTACATCACGGCCGGAGATATCCCCCGCCTGCGCTACCCTCAGTTCGAGCCACGAGCGCCGCCCGACGACGACGACGAGCAGCGACGACGACGGCGGCAACTTAGAAGGCGACGACTACCAGTACAACGGCGGCGACTATGAAGACTACGAGTATGCATATTATACGCCTAGGCAGGAGTATGACTAAATCACTCCAAATTTCATGTATCATCAGTGCTATCTCGAATCAATCGAATCATTCGAAAATGGACACCAAACACATCACGGGCAATATAATTCACATGATCCATTCAACAAAGTTTGGTACAATAAATTATTACACATCATTTCTTCCCTTGTGTCCCTGCTTGCTTACGATTGGGCCGTATCCATGGAGCATCCTCATCATTTAACTTAATGCTTGGATCGGTGTTCACTTTGAAGGGCGGAATTTCACCAAACATATTATAATCTTCTGACATGTCTGTCTTGTCCTCCACTCCCACGATGTTTCTTTTCCCTGAAAGAACAATGTGGCGCTTTGGATCATCGCATGATGTACTGATCGTTTTCTTATCTTTCCGTTTCCTCGGTTTGCTACTCATGTCCTTGACATAGAAAACCTGAGCGACATCTTTCGCTAGGACGAATGGTTCGTCAATGATATCATTCATCGCAATCCCAGGAATATTGTTGTTGCGAGATATAATAGCTAAGTATCACAGTCATCATTTATTACAACTCATAAAGTCTTACAACTTGAATCACATGATCCATATTACACAAATAGTTGATCTATTGATCAACGAACAAACACAAGTTCAATGCGGAAGCGTAAAGATAAAGGGACTCTGTAGTCCACAGGCCAACGCTTGACGTCAGAAAGCTCCTAGTTATCATAGGCGTCCTGCTGGTCATCCTCGCAGTAGTTCTGTTCATCATCGTACTCTGGCCATTTGAATAGCCAGGGACAAAGCCGTAAGTACTTCAAGTACTTGCAAACTAATACCAATGTAAAATGCTAGCTCTTGGAGTTAAACTCTATCTTAGCTTGCATAAGCCATATTTTAGTTCATAAGTAGTAGATCATGTACTAACTACTCAAGTGGGAACATGAGTGTCATTCCCACAAATGGTTGTCATTCTAACAAGTCACCAAGTCACCATTCATATTCACTAAGGTTTTCAAAAAGACTGACACGGGAAATTGTATGGCCCTTCCAATCGTCCGTAATCGTGGACACGGCTATTCGAATAGATTGACACTCTGCAGAGGTTGCACACTTGTGCCACAACATTTGATTGCATCCGTCGGAATGACTCCGAGTCACCGTAACACAGTACGCGGATCATCAACCTTAACCTTTCACTTACACCCCTTAGTATGAGCACCTCTCCCCATGAGCTTGGCCTCCCAGTGAAAACCAACTTAACTGGGAACTGCACAGGGCTTGGCCGTACAATTTCACCTCAATTCACATCTTTCTCACAACGGAGGCAGCCTCAGCATAACCCCTATGATGTGTGTTCAGAGGGAACCCATACTAAGATGTATAAACTTCCAGTTAAGCCCTACCCATAATCAGGTATTGTGGGGGTACTTGAATTTGGAAAGGTATCGCATTCAAACCAATATCAAGGTTTTATCAAAAATCACTATCTTCTCTTGGTCATATTCAACTTCAAAACTTTCAATGGGGTTTTATCAAAAATCACTATCTTCTCTTGGTCACATTCAACTTCAAAACTTTCAATGGAATGCCTCACCATTCCAAGGTTTCAATTTCATCAAGTCATATGTTCCCATCTAGAGTAGTCAAAGTTTTAGTATTTTAGCACTAGCACTAATCATGAGGGGTGCTACATTGCTTGCCATCTATAGGACTAGCTTTGCTACTCTAATAGTTTTATTCAACTATACCATTTGAATTCAACTCTTTGAAAAACACAACAAGTAAGACTTGTAGGGTATAAAAGTAGGATAAGCTTGTATGAAGATAGATAAGAATCATGGTGCCTTGCCCAAGGTGGGCTTTGCACTTTGCAAGAGTATTATCTTGCCTTGGTAGTTCTCAAGGTTCTCTTCTTCCTCTTCTTGGTAGAATTCTCCTTCCTCTTGGTAATTTCCGGTGCTAGCGTCTAAATTTAAATACAAGGTATAATCACTAAACAAACTCAAAGTCTATGCTAAGCACATCATTATCTCACACAAACTATGCTAAGCACACTCATAAAATAGTTAGGTGCATTGGTTTTCTTTATTGAAGAAAGTAAATTCCTCTCATTACATGTGTAATTAATAATCTCCATTTAGTTCTTGAGAAACTAATTTCCTCTCATTGAAATCTTCTTAAGATTTAACTTCTCAAATAATCATATATGAATTTATATTGACCTAAGTCAAACATTCATTTTCATTATTTGAGAAAATGATTTAAATGAGATAAATCACCTCATACTATTTTATAATTCCTCAAATGGTTTAAATCTCCAAATATTCATATAGGAGTGTTTGGACCAGGGGTGCAAACATCTCATGAACTCATTTGGGACAAGATTTAAATGAAGGGAATCCTCCATATGATTTACATAATAATTTTGGGACAATATCACTTACTAAACTAGCCATATTGTCCATTAATTAATCTAGGGCATGATCATGCAAAGTGACCACACCATTTTATTGCATAATCAATTAGTGTAAGTCAATTGTGAGCTATAAGAGTTGGAATTATTCAAATATCTATTTTGGTTGATTTTTAATAATTATTCTAAGGCAGAAAAGTCCCTGCCTTGTTTATTTTTCCATTTTAATTCTATAATAGATCTAGGGTTCAAACCAGTGGCATTGTGTAGATAATTTCCTAAGCTTTCTAAATATATAAAGTTTGTTAAATTTGGCCAAGCCAAACAGATTCTATGAATCTTCAAAGTTGGGTCCAGCATTGAATTCAAACTAAATTTATTAAGCTGGATTTGAATTAAACGGGCCGGCGGGAAAACGAACTGGGCCCAAAGGTTTAAAACGGCCCAAGGCCAGCCCACCACGCATCTGTGCACGCGCGGGCCGCCTGACAGTGGGCTCCACCCGTCAGCGACGTTTAAACGCCGAAGCGGTATGGGCTCACCAGAGACGTTGGATTAGAAGGGGATCGGAGGGCCGTGGTTCGTCGTCGTCTCCGACGAGAGAGACTCACCGGCGCGGCGGCAGTAGGGGGTCGGAGAGCGCGTCGGAGCTCCGGCGAGCGGCGGCGGTGTTCCGTTCGAGGTTGTCGAGGACGAGGAAGCAGCCTGTAGCAGTGGCGTCGTCAGGGGCGGCTCCAATCGACGGCGGCGACCTCCGGGTACTGGCGGCTCCGATCGTCCAATTGGGCTTGCTCCGGCGTCAATCGAGGTGGCTACTGGTGCTGGGCGAAGCGGTGGTGAGTGGTGGTCATGGTGGTGTGCTTGGAGCGTCGAGGGGAGGCCTCCTTTTATAGGCGCGTGAGGGTGCCGTGGGTGCTGCGGCAAGTCGACAAGGGCGCGGCCGCTCCGGTGGGCTAGAGGGCTAGGCGACGACGCCGTCGTGTTCACGACGTCACGGCGGTGCTAGGAGCGTGAACGGCGCGGCAAGGGGGAGCCTAGGGTGGTCGGGTCCGTGCGCGTACTGGCGCGGCCGTGGCGGGCGCGCTTGTCCTCTCCGGCGACGGTAGGGGCTAGGGGGTGACGCGAGCATGTCCGGCGAGCTCCGCGTGGCGCGTCGAGTACCAGGGCGAGCGGAGCGGGTCGGGGTACGGCGAGGTACGGCGAGCGCCGCGTGGCCGTGTCGCGCGCGTCCGTGCACGGCGACGTCACCATGCCGCTCGCGGCGCGCCAGGGACGTCGTGGGCGCGCGTCGTCCGGGGCGTGTCGGCTTCCTCGCGACCAGGGGCGGGTACAGGCGATCTCCGGCGATCGTGGGCGACGCGTTGGACACGGTGGTGAGGCCGATCGTGGAGGGAAAGAGAGGGGGAGGTGTCGAGGTGCGACATGGCCGGCATGGCCATGTCCACGCCATGGCTGGCCCTCTCCTGGTGTTTCTTTGGCATGGGTTCGGTGTAGGGTTGTCCCCTGGTCCAAGCTAGGGCAAGTGGTGGTCAAGGAATGGTCTGGTTTGATCAAATTCAAAAATGTGATGATCTTGTTTTTAATAAAAAGTCTCTACTTTGCTTGATCCTATCTCTTGATCCAAGATGAATTTGGGGTGATGCCCTTTACAAAAGTTGTTCATCTTGTTGTGTACTTGGATGACATGCAAAGGTTTGGATTTGTTTAGTTTAGAAATTTTGAAATAGAGAGGCTCAAAGTGGTGACCAGAATATAAAAGTCAAAAATGACCATTATCTCATGTGATCATATTTTAATTCTTGGCTTTGATTTAATTGGGGTTTCTTTGATTCTCAAAGTTGTAATAACTATTTAATAACATATTACAACTAATGGTGAAGACCAATTGGGTCTAGGGTCAAAGTTTGTAAAAATGGCATATGCCATATGTTAGGGTTTTTAGGGTTTTATTCTTATTTGACTTCTTTCTCTTTTTAATTTATTTGTTTGGTGATCATCATTTGATCACTCTAGGGTTGTGGAGTTCATCACATACACAAGATAACACTCATCATGGCATATCACTCAAAATGCACAAGTCCTATGCAGGGCACTATATGAAATGTGAAAAGTTTTTGTTGGTTCTCAAATTTGGATAATTGGATTTGTTCTTCTTCCTTGAAATTGAAAACTTGAGCGACATCTTTCGCTAGGACGAATGGTTCGTCAAGGTAACCAAGATTGTTGAAATCCACCATTGTCATTCCGTATTGCTGGTCCACCTTTACCCCACCTCCTGTTAGCTTGAACCATTTGCACCGGAACAAAGGGACCTTGAAGGAGGGTCCATAGTCAAGTTCCCATATCTCCTCTATGTAACCAGAAATCCTTTACTGACTAACTCCATTCTAAACTGCTCAAACTCCTGGTATAGGCTGGGTTGTTCTTCGGCGATCATTGAGTTTAGCTGACATGGTAGTCTACTCAGCGCATCCGCTACCACATTGGCCTTGCCGGGGTGGTAGTGGATCTCCATATCATAGTCCTTGATCAACTCCAACCATCTCCGTTGCCTCATATTCAGCTCCTTCTGGGTGAAGATATACTTCAGGCTCTTGTGATCAGAATAGATCTCGCAGCGATTACCCATGAGGTAATGACGCCACACCTTCAGGGCTAAAACTACGGCTGCGAGTTCAAGGTCATGGGTTGGATAGTTCTGCTCATGCTGCTTCAGTTGCCGGGACAGATAAGATATCACCTTTCCTTCCTGCATCAGCACACATCCAAGACCAATCTTGGATGCATCGCAGTAAACGTCAAAGGGTTTGGTGATATCCGGCATGATCAGGATTGGGGCTGTGGTCAGTCTAAGCTTGAGTTGTTGAAAACTCTCTTCACATTTGTCCGTCCATTCGAACTTCTTGTCCTTCTTCAACAACTGGGTCATTGGTCGAGCGATGCTCGAAAAGCCTTCTACAAATTTGCGGTAATATCCGGCTAATCCAAGAAAAGCACGGACCTCGGTCTGGGTGGTTGGGGATTTCCATTCTGCAACAGTCTTGATTTTGGCGGGGTCCACAGCAATTCCTCCAGCGGACAGGATGTGTCCCAGGAATCCTACTTCCTTCAGCCAAAATTCACATTTGCTGAACTTAGCATATAACTTATGCTCTCTAAGGGTCTCCAGGACAGCTTCTAGGTGTTGCTCATGTTCTTCCTCGGACTTGGAATAGATTAGAATGTCATCGATGAAAACGACAACAAACTTATCCAGAAAGTTCATGAAGATCTTATTCATGAGATTCATGAAATAAGCAGGGGCATTGGTCAATCCAAATGACATGACATTGTACTCGTACAATCCATATTTGGTGGTGAAGGCAGTTTTGGGAATGTCTGAAGCACGAATCTTCAGCTGGTGGTATCCAGTCCTGAGGTCAATCTTTGAAAACACTACAGCACCGGTTAGCTGGTCAAACAGGTCTTCGATCTTGGGCAAGGGGTATTTGTTCTTGATGGTGACATCGTTAAGCTTACGGTAGTCCGTACATAAACGACTGGCACCATCCTTCTTATCCACAAACAACACTGGGATCTCCACGGTGACGCACTTGGTCGGATCAGACCTTTGGCTAACAGTTCATCCAGTTGCTTCTTCAGCTCCACAAGCTCTGCTGGGTTCATGCTATAGGCTCTCTGGGCTATGGGGCCAGTTCCGAGAATTAACTCGATGATGAACTCGAGATCCCGATCTGGGGGCATACCGGGTAAACCTTCGGGAAACACATCAGGATAACGACAAACGACCCTGATCTGATCCAAAGTTGGCTTGGTTAAACTCTGGTTGCAGGTAAATTTTCTGGGTAGCAGTTCAGAGACATGCTCTACTATAATACCAGTGCTACTGGTCATGGTGATGGCTTTCTTTGCACAGTCAATCATTCCATGATGCTTGGCCATCCAATCCATACCTAGCACTACCTCCAAACCTTTGGTTCCCAGAATTATCAGATTGGCATAGAATTCTACTTCATGTATTTTGATGGGTACATTTTTACAGAATTTTCTGGCCTTAGTGGTTGATCCGGGGATTTGAACTATCATGACATGTTTCAAGCTGATAGGTTGAATTTTACTTGTTGATGCAAAGTCTTCAGTGACAAAAGAATGCGATGCTCCGGAATCAAACAACACTCTGGCAGGTACTGAGTTGACAGGAAACATACCCAAAACAACATCCGGTGCTTCCTGGGCTTCTTCTGCCTCCATGTGAAAGAGACGGCCGTTGCGGTTATTGGGGTTGTTGGGAGCGAACTTCTTTCCGGTAGAGACGGCGTTGTGCTGAGCAGGTGCAGGGGTGTTGCCGGCGAGCTTGGCAAGCCTCTTGGGGCACTCGTTGGAGTAGTGTCCCACTACACCGCACTCATAACAAGTGATAGTGGACTTGTCCTTGTTGGCGACCGGAATGGCGTTGCTCCCAGTCCTTGGAGCGGTGTTGGTGTTGCTGTTATTGGTATTGGGGGCTCGCATTGGCGCGCGGTTGAAGTTGTTGGTGTTGTTCTGGTAGTTGTGGTTGTTGTTGTGGTGGCCTCCTGGCCTGGGGTTTCCTCCACTCTGGCGGGAAGTCTGCATCTGGGGCTTAGTGTTTCTGGGGCAAAACCTCCGCTTGAGCTGGGGCGATACTTGGGAGTATGGCTGGGCTCTGGTGCATCATGCGGCGTTTGCGGTTTTCATTGGCTTGGTTCAACTTGCCCTCCATCTGGATGGCGGAGTCAACAAGGGCTTCAAGGTCTGCAAAGGGGATGTTGACTAGGACCGTCTGCATCTCATCATGCAGTCCATTCAGGAATCTCTCTTGCCTCTTCTCGCAGTGTCGGTCTCATCGGGGGCATACCTTGACAGGTAAGGAACCTGTCGCGGTATTCTACCACCGTCATCCTTCCTTGCTTCAGTTCGCGGAATTCATCCCGCATCTTCTTGATGAGACCCGGAGGCACATGGTACTTGCTGAACTTGAGCTTGAAATCTGCCCAAGTCATGACTTGACCTCCGTTCATGGCACGGGTGCTGGTCCACCAGGCTCGGGCTGGTCCGGCAAGGTAGTGGGTTGCAAACAGGACCTTCTCATTGGCTTCGACTCCGGCGACTTCCAAGTTGTTCTCCATAGTCTGAAGCCAGTCGTCGGCATCGAGGGGTTCTTCGGTCTTGCTAAACACCGGAGGATTGGTGTTCTGGAAGTTCTTGAGTTTGGATCCGGGGTGATCATGATTCCCATGGCCTTGGTGAGCAAGGTTTTGCAGTGCTGCTATGTTGGCTTGACGTTCAGCTCTTTCCGTCTCCCTGTCTTGAAGCAGAGTTTGCAGCAGTTGCATCATGGCATCGTTGTTGTTGCGATTGGGAGGGGCCATCTGAATATATAGAAGATTATAAGATAAGAGGGAATTGTCTAAGGTTTATTTTGGGTGAGTTTAAAAACTTGTAAAAACTTGAATGCTTTTGATGACAAACACACATTCATTCATTCCACATAACACATTACAAACTAACATACCATTCTTCCCATGGTTTTAAGAACCATTTCTCAGACTACGATACAAGGGATGGAAAACACACTCATACCCAGGGTTTTAAGAACCCTTCATGCTACGATACACGGGACGGGATACAACTCACACCTACATACGTGATCAAGTGCGGCTACCCTCATCCTCGATGTCGATGGGAACGACATCATCAGGTCCTGGCTCCAGGAACGCGTAGTCCTCCTCCTCAGTGAACCCGTCCTCCTCGAAGTCGTCGTCGTCACTCAGGAAGGCGTCTCCTCCTCGAAGGTCAGCACCGGCCTCGTCTTCCTCTATCTCCATCAGCTGTTCCTCCTGAGCCTTGACGGTGGCCTCAAGTGATGCTATCTGTGCGCGAAGGCGTGTAATGGTGACATCCTTCTTCGCGCACTTCAGGCGAAGCTTGTTGCGGTCCCTGGACAGCTGCTTGATGGCATCACCATGCGTGATCAGTGCAAGGTGAGTCTGGTTCGCGTACGCACGGGAGTTGTCTAACTCCTTCTGAGTGTGGTACAGCATGTAGTCCAGATGCTCAGCATGGTGCCTCAGCTGTGGGTGCGACTGCAGCTCCATAGGCACACCCATAGCATCACGCCTCACGAGGTGTGCATAGCGGGACGCAAGTATGCGCACCACGTTCTGTCCACAGAGGCGTGCAAGTCCCTCCTGAAGGCCACGTGCAAGACCATCGAGCCAGTTGCTCTCGCGGAAGGAGAAGAGGATCCTCTCCGAGGTGGGAGGCTCCAGCTTGCCCCTTAGGTCGGCGGTGATGATCCACTGCAACTCGCCTCCGACTTGGTCGTTCACCTGGATCCCGTGGAACTCCGGGTGAGGACGGCCAAGGAAGTCACTAAGTTTTGGAAAAAGCCTCAAAGACAAGAGTATGGTAAGTTTTCACAAATATTTGCTTCATTTTGATTTCAAAGTTAAGTTTTTATGAACGCCCATTCTAACTAAGGTTTTCTAAGGTCAAACAATGGCTCTAATACCAACTTGTCAACACCCGGATTTTTAAGTCCGGATGCCTATTATATCATTCATCGCAATCCCAGGAATATTGTTGTTGCGAGATATAATAGCTAAGTATCACAGTCATCATTTATTACAACTCATAAAGTCTTACAACTTGAATCACATGATCCATATTACACAAATAGTTGATCTATTGATCAACGAACAAACACAAGTTCAATGCGGAAGCGTAAAGATAAAGGGACTCTGTAGTCCACAGGCCAACGCTTGACGTCAGAAAGCTCCTAGTTATCATAGGCGTCCTGCTGGTCATCCTCGCAGTAGTTCTGTTCATCATCGTACTCTGGCCATTTGAATAGCCAGGGACAAAGCCGTAAGTACTTCAAGTACTTGCAAACTAATACCAATGTAAAATGCTAGCTCTTGGAGTTAAACTCTATCTTAGCTTGCATAAGCCATATTTTAGTTCATAAGTAGTAGATCATGTACTAACTACTCAAGTGGGAACATGAGTGTCATTCCCACACAACGGTTGTCATTCTAACAAGTCACCAAGTCTCCATTCATATTCACTAAGGTTTTAAAAAAAAAACTGACACGGGAAATTGTATGGCCCTTCCAATCGTCCGTAATCGTGGACACGGCTATTCGAATAGATTGACACTCTGCAGAGGTTGCACACTTGTGCCACAACATTTGATTGCATCCGTCGGAATGACTCCGAGTCACCGTAACACAGTACGCGGATCATCAACCTTAACCTTTCACTTACACCCCTTAGTATGAGCACCTCTCCCCATGAGCTTGGCCTCCCAGTGAAAACCAACTGTTAACCTGGGAACTGCACAGGGCTTGGCCGTACAATTTCACCTCAATTCACATCTTTCTCACAACGGAGGCAGCCTCAACATAACCCCTATGATGTGTGTTCAGAGGGAACCCATACTAAGATGTATAAACTTCCAGTTAAGCCCTACCCATAATCAGGTATTGTGGGGGTACTTGAATTTGGAAAGGTATCGCATTCAAACCAATATCAAGGTTTTATCAAAAATCACTATTTTCTCTTGGTCATATTCAACTTCAAAACTTTCAATGGGGTTTTATCAAAAATCACTATCTTCTCTTGGTCACATTCAACTTCAAAACTTTCAATGGAATGCCTCACCATTCCAAGGTTTCAATTTCATCAAGTCATATGTTCCCATCTAGAGTAGTCAAAGTTTTAGTATTTTAGCACTAGCACTAATCATGAGGGGTGCTACATTGCTTGCCATCTATAGGACTAGCTTTGCTACTCTAATAGTTTTATTCAACTATACCATTTGAATTCAACTCTTTGAAAGACACAACAAGTAAGACTTGTAGGGTATAAAAGTAGGATAAGCTTGTATGAAGATAGATAAGAATCATGGTGCCTTGCCCAAGGTGGGCTTTGCACTTTGCAAGAGTATTATCTTGCCTTGGTAGTTCTCAAGGTTCTCTTCTTCCTCTTCTTGGTAGAATTCTCCTTCCTCTTGGTAATTTCCGGTGCTAGCGTCTAAATTTAAATACAAGGTATAATCACTAAACAAACTCAAAGTCTATGCTAAGCACATCATTATCTCACACAAACTATGCTAAGCACACTCATAAAATAGTTAGGTGCATTGGTTTTCTTTATTGAAGAAAGTAAATTCCTCTCATTACATGTGTAATTAATAATCTCCATTTAGTTCTTGAGAAACTAATTTCCTCTCATTGAAATCTTCTTAAGATTTAACTTCTCAAATAATCATATATGAATTTATATTGACCTAAGTCAAACATTCATTTTCATTATTTGAGAAAATGATTTAAATGAGATAAATTACCTCATACTATTTTATAATTTCTCAAATAGTTTAAATCTCCAAATATTCATATAGGAGTGTTTGGACCAGGGGTGCAAACATCTCATGAACTCATTTGGGACAAGATTTAAATGAAGGGAAATCCTCCATATGATTTACATAATAATTTTGGGACAATATCACTTACTAAACTAGCCATATTGTCCATTAATTAATCTAGGGCATGATCATGCAAAGTGACCACACCATTTTATTGCATAATCAATTAGTGTAAGTCAATTGTGAGCTATAAGAGTTGGAATTATTCAAATATCTATTTTGGTTGATTTTTAATAATTATTCTAAGGCAGAAAAGTCCCTGCCTTGTTTATTTTTCCATTTTAATTCTATAATAGATCTAGGGTTCAAACCAGTGGCATTGTGTAGATAATTTCCTAAGCTTTCTAAATATATAAAGTTTGTTAAATTTGGCCAAGCCAAACAGATTCTATGAATTTTCAAAGTTGGGTCCAGTATTGAATTCAAACTAAATTTATTAAGCTGGATTTGAATTAAAAGGGCCGGCGGGAAAACAAACTGGGCCCAAAGGTTTAAAACGGCCCAAGGCCAGCCCACCACGCCTCTGTGCACGCGCGGGCCGCCTGACAGTGGGCTCCACCCGTCAGCGATGTTTAAACGCCGAAGCGGTATGGGCTCACCAGAGACGTTGGATTAGGAGGGGATCGGAGGGCCGTGGTTCGTCGTCGTCTCCGACGAGAGAGACTCACCGGCGCGGCGGCAGTAGGGGGTCGGAGAGCGCGTCGGAGCTCCGGCGAGCGGCGGCGGTGTTCCGTTCGAGGTTGTCGAGGACGAGGAAGCAGCCCGTAGCAGTGGCGTCGTCAGGGGCGGCTCCAATCGACGGCGGCGACCTCCGGGTACTGGCGGCTCCGATCGTCCAATTGGGCTTGCTCCGGCGTCAATCGAGGTGGCTACTGGTGCTGGGCGAAGCGGTGGTGAGTGGTGGTCATGGTGGTGTGCTTGGAGCGTCGAGGGGAGGCCTCCTTTTATAGGCGCGTGAGGGTGCCGTGGGTGCTGCGGCAAGTCGACAAGGGCGCGGCCGCTCCGGTGGGCTAGAGGGCTAGGCGACGACGCCGTCGTGTTCACGACGTCACGGTGGTGCTAGAAGCGTGAACGGCGCGGCAAGGGGGTGCCTAGGGTGGTCGGGTCCGTGCGCGTACTGGCGCGGCCGTGGCGGGCGCGCTTGTCCTCTCCGGCGACGGTAGGGGCTAGGGGGTGACGCGAGCATGTCCGGCGAGCTCCGCGTGGCGCGTCGAGTACCAGGGCGAGCGGAGCGGGTCGGGGTACGGCGAGGTACGGTGAGCGCCGCGTGGCCGTGTCGCGCGCGTCCGTGCACGGCGACGTCACCATGCCGCTCGCGGCGCGCCAGGGACGTCGTGGGCGCGCGTCGTCCGGGGCGTGTCGGCTTCCTCGCGACCAGGGGCGGGTACAGGCGATCTCCGGCGATCGTGGGCGACGCGTTGGACACGGTGGTGAGGCCGATCGTGGAGGGAAAGAGAGGGGGAGGTGTCGAGGTGCGACATGGCCGGCATGGCCATGTCCACGCCATGGCTGGCCCTCTCCTGGTGTTTCTTTGGCATGGGTTCGGTGTAGGGTTGTCCCCTGGTCCAAGCTAGGGCAAGTGGTGGTCAAGGAATGGTCTGGTTTGATCAAATTCAAAAATGTGATGATCTTGTTTTTAATAAAAAGTCTCTACTTTGCTTGATCCTATCTCTTGATCCAAGATGAATTTGGGGTGATGCCCTTTACAAAAGTTGTTCATCTTGTTGTGTACTTGGATGACATGCAAAGGTTTGGATTTGTTAAGTTTAGAAATTTTGAAATAGAGAGGCTCAAAGTGGTGACCAGAATATAAAAGTCAAAAATGACCATTATCTCATGTGATCATATTTTAATTCTTGGCTTTGATTTAATTGGGGTTTCTTTGATTCTCAAAGTTGTAATAACTATTCAATAACATATTACAACTAAAGGTGAAGATCAATTGGGTCTAGGGTCAAAGTTTGTAAAAATGGCCTATGCCATATGTTAGGGTTTTTAGGGTTTTATTCTTATTTGACTTCTTTCTCTTTTTAATTTATTTGTTTGGTGATCATCATTTGATCACTCTAGGGTTGTGGAGTTCATCACATACACAAGATAACACTCATCATGGCATATCACTCAAAATGCACAAGTCCTATGCAGGGCACTATATGAAATGTGAAAAGTTTTTGTTGGTTCTCAAATTTGGATAATTGGATTTGTTCTTCTTCCTTTATTTGAAAATTGGGTTGTTACAGACATCTTTCGCTAGGACGAATGGTTCGTCAAGGTAACCAAGATTGTTGAAATCCACCATTGTCATTCCGTATTGCTGGTCCACCTTTACCCCACCTCCCGTTAGCTTGAACCATTTGCACCGGAACAAAGGGACCTTGAAGGAGGGTCCATAGTCAAGTTCCCATATCTCCTCTATGTAACCATAATATGTGACCTTTTGCCCATTCTAAACTGCTCAAACTCATGGTATAGGCTGGGTTGTTCTTCGGCGATCATTGAGTTTAGCTGACATGGTAGTCTACTCAGCGCATCCGCTACCACATTGGCCTTGCCGGGGTGGTAGTGGATCTCCATATCATAGTCCTTGATCAACTCCAACCATCTCCGTTGCCTCATATTCAGCTCCTTCTGGGTGAAGATATACTTCAGGCTCTTGTGATCAGAATAGATCTCGCAGCGATTACCCATGAGGTAATGACGCCACACCTTCAGTGCTAAAACTACGGCTGCGAGTTCAAGGTCATGGGTTGGATAGTTCTGCTCATGCTGCTTCAGTTGCCGGGACAGATAAGATATCACCTTTCCTTCCTGCATCAGCACACATCCAAGACCAATCTTGGATGCATCGCAGTAAACGTCAAAGGGTTTGGTGATATCCGGCATGATCAGGATTGGGGCTGTGGTCAGTCTAAGCTTGAGTTGTTGAAAACCCTCTTCACATTTGTCCGTCCATTCGAACTTCTTGTCCTTCTTCAACAACTGGGTCATTGGTCGAGCGATGCTCGAAAAGCCTTCTACAAATCTGCGGTAATATCCGGCTAATCCAAGAAAAGCACGGACCTCGGTCTGGTGGTTGGGGATTCTGCAACAGTCTTGATTTTGGCGGGGTCCACAAGCAATTCCTCCAGCGGACAGATGTGTCCCAGGAATCCTACTTCCTTCAGCCAAAATTCACATTTGCTGAACTTAGCATATAACTTATGCTCTCTAAGGGTCTCCAGGACAGCTTCTAGGTGTTGCTCATGTTCTTCCTCGGACTTGGAATAGATTAGAATGTCATCGATGAAAACGACAACAAACTTATCCAAAAAGTTCATGAAGATCTTATTCATGAGATTCATGAAATAAGGGGGCATTGGTCAATCCAAATGACATGACATTGTACTCGTACAATCCATATCTGGTGGTGAAGGCAGTTTTGGGAATGTCTGAAGCACGAATCTTCAGCTGGTGTATCCATCCTGAGGTCAATCTTTGAAAACACTACCACCGGTTAGCTGGTCAAACAGTCTTCGATCTTGGGCAAGGGTATTTGTTCTGATGGTGACATCGTTGCTTTACGGTAGTCCGTACATAAACGACGGCACCATCCTTCTTATCCACAAACAACAGGGATCTGACGCACTTGGTCGGATCGACCTTTGGCTAACAGCTTCATCCAAGCTTGCTTCTTCAGCTCCACAAGCTCGCTGGGTTCATGCTATAGGCTCTCGCTATGGGGCTTCCGAGAATTAACTCGATGATGAACTCGAGATCCCGATCGGGGGCATACCGGGTAAACCTTCGGGAAACACATCAGGATAACGACAAACGACCCCGATCTGATCCAAAGTTGGCTTGGTTAAACTCTGGTTGCGGTAAATTTTCCGGGTAGCAGTTCAGAGACATGCTCTACTATAATACCAGTGCTACTGGTCATGGTGATGGCTTTCTTTGCACAGTCAATCATTCCATGATGCTTGGCCATCCAATCCATACCTAGCACTACCTCCAAACCTTTGGTTCCCAGAATTATCAGATTGGCATAGAATTCTACTTCATGTATTTTGATGGGTACATTTTTACAGAATTTTCTGGCCTTAGTGGTTGATCCGGGGATTTGAACTATCATGACATGTTTCAAGCTGATAGGTTGAATTTTACTTGTTGATGCAAAGTCTTCAGTGACAAAAGAATGCGATGCTCCGGAATCAAACAACACTCTGGGTACTGAGTTGACAGGAAACATACCCAAAACAACATCCGGTGCTTCCTGGGCTTCTTCTGCCTCCATGTGAAAGAGACCGTTGCGGTTATTGGGGTTGTTGGGAGCGAACTTCTTTCCGGTAGAGACGCGGCGTTGCTGCTGAGCAGGTGCAGGGGTGTTGCCGGCGAGCTTGGCAAGCCTCTTGGGGCACTCGTTGGAGTAGTGTCCCACTACACCGCACTCATAACAAGTGATAGTGGACTTGTCCTTGTTGGCGACCGGAATGGCGTTGCTCCCAGTCCTTGGAGCGGTGTTGGTGTTGCTGTTATTGGTATTGGGGGCTCGCATTGGCGCGCGGTTGAAGTTGTTGGTGTTGTTCTGTAGTTGTGGTTGTTGTTGTGGTGGCCTCCCGGCCTGGGGTTTCTCCACTCCGTCTGGAATCCGGGCGGGAAGTCCGCATCTGGGGCTTAGTGTTTCGGGGGCAAAACCTCCGCTTGAGCTGGGGAGATACCGGGAGTATGGCTGGGCCCACTCTGGTGCATCATGCGGCGTTTGCGGTTTTCATTGGCTTGGTTCAACTTGCCCTCCATCTGGATGGCGGAGTCAACAAGGGCTTCAAGGTCTGCAAAGGGGATGTTGACTAGGACCGTCTGCATCTCATCATGCAGTCCATTCAGGAATCTCTCTTGCCTCTTCTCAGTAGTGCCGTCTCATGGGGCGTACCTTGACAGGGTAAGGAACCTGTCGCGGTATTCTACCACCGTCATCCTTCCTTGCTTCAGTTCGCGGAATTCATCCCGCATCTTCTTGATGAGACCCGGAGGCACATGGTACTTGCTGAACTTGAGCTTGAAATCTGCCCAAGTCATGACTTGACCTCCGTTCATGGCACGGGTGCTGGTCCACCAGGCTCGGGCTGGTCCGGCAAGGTAGTGGGTTGCAAACAGGACCTTCTCATTGGCTTCGACTCCGGCGACTTCCAAGTTGTTCTCCATAGTCTGAAGCCAGTCGTCGGCATCGAGGGGTTCTTCGGTCTTGCTAAACACCGGAGGATTGGTGTTCTGGAAGTTCTTGAGTTTGGATCCGGGGTGATCATGATTCCCATGGCCTTGGTGAGCAAGGTTTTGCAGTGCCGCTATGTTGGCTTGATGTTCAGCTCTTTCCGTCTCCCTGTCTTGAAGCAGAGTTTGCAGCAGTTGCATCATGGCATCGTTGTTGTTGCGATTGGGAGGGGCCATCTGAGTATATAGAAGATTATAAGATAAGAGGGGATTGTCTAAGGTTTATTTTGGGTGAGTTTAAAAACTTGTAAAAACTTGAATGCTTTTGATGACAAACACACATTCATTCATTCCACATAACACATTACAAACTAACATACCATTCTTCCCATGGTTTTAAGAACCATTTCTCAGACTACGATACAAGGGATGGAAAACACACTCATACCCAGGGTTTTAAGAACCCTTCATGCTACGATACACGGGACGGGATACAACTCACACCTACATACGTGATCAAGTGCGGCTACCCTCATCCTCGATGTCGATGGGAACGACATCATCAGGTCCTGGCTCCAGGAACGCATAGTCCTCCTCCTCAGTGAACCCGTCCTCCTCGAAGTCGTCGTCGTCACTCAGGAAGGCGTCTCCTCCTCGAAGGTCAGCACCGGCCTCGTCTTCCTCTATCTCCATCAGCTGTTCCTCCTGAGCCTTGACTGTGGCCTCAAGTGATGCTATCTGTGCGCGAAGGCGTGTAATGGTGACATCCTTCTTCGCGCACTTCAGGCGAAGCTTGTTGCGGTCCCTGGACAGCTGCTTGATGGCATCACCATGCGTGATCAGTGCAAGGTGAGTCTGGTTCGCGTACGCACGGAGTTGTCTAACTCCTTCTGAGTGTGGTACAAGCATGTAGTCCGATGCTCAGCATGGTGCCTCAGCTGTGGGTGTGACTGCAGCTCCATAGGCACACCCATAGCATCACGCCTCACGAGGTGTGCATAGCGGGACGCAAGTATGCGCACCACGTTCTGTCCACAGAGGCGTGCAAGTCCCTCCTGAAGGCCACGTGCAAGACCATCGAGCCAGTTGCTCTCGCGGAAGGAGAAGAGGATCCTCTCCGAGGTGGGAGGCTCCAGCTTGCCCCTTAGGTCGGCGGTGATGATCCACTGCAACTCGCCTCCGACTTGGTCGTTCACCTGGATCCCGTGGAACTCCGGGTGAGGACGGCCAAGGAAGTCAGAGAGCGCGTTGAGGTCGTGCTCAAAGATCAAGTCTCCACCATTCCCAAGCTGGTAGAACTTGGTGTTGAGGGGTTCATTCGGCTCCATCTGAAAGTGAAATGGAGGAGTAAATTAGTGAGTGATTAAGTGTGGCAAACTTTTAAGTATATTTAAACAAGAAAGAGCATGATATCACTAAGTTTTGGAAAAAGCCTCAAAGACAAGAGTATGGTAAGTTTTCACAAATATTTGCTTCATTTTGATTTCAAAGTTAAGTTTTTATGAACGCCCATTCTAACTAAGGTTTTCTAAGGTCAAACAATGGCTCTAATACCAACTTGTCAACACCCGGATTTTTAAGTCCGGATGCCTATTATATCATTCATCGCAATCCCAGGAATATTGTTGTTGCGAGATATAATAGCTAAGTATCACAATCATCATTTATTACAACTCATAAAGTCTTACAACTTGAATCACATGATCCATATTACACAAATAGTTGATCTATTGATCAACGAACAAACACAAGTTCAATGCGGAAGTGTAAAGATAAAGGGACTCTGTAGTCCACAGGCCAACGCTTGACGTCGAAAGCTCCTAGTTATCATAGGCGTCCTGCTGGTCATCCTCGCAGTAGTTCTGTTCATCATCGTACTGCCATTTGAATAGCCAGGGACAAAGCCGTAAGTACTTCAAGTACTTGCAAACTAATACCAATGTAAAATGCTAGCTCTTGGAGTTAAACTCTATCTTAGCTTGCATAAGCCATATTTTAGTTCATAAGTAGTAGATCATGTACTAACTACTCAAGTGGGAACATGAGTGTCATTCCCACACAATGGTTGTCATTCTAACAAGTCACCAAGTCACCATTCATATTCACTAAGGTTTTAAAAAAAAACTGACACGGGAAATTGTATGGCCCTTCCAATCGTCCGTAACCGTGGACACGGCTATTCGAATAGATTGACACTCTGCAGAGGTTGCACACTTGTGCCACAACATTTGATTGCATCCGGTCGGAATGACTCCGAGTCACCGTAACACAGTACGCGGATCATCAACCTTAACCTTTCACTTACACCCCTTAGTATGAGCACCTCTCCCCATGAGCTTGGCCTCCCAGTGAAAACCAACTGTTAACCCGGGAACCCAGGCTTGGCCGTACAATTTCACCTCAATTCACATCTTTCTCACAACGGAGGCAGCCTCAAGATAACCCCTATGATGTGTGTTCAGAGGGAACCCATACTAAGATGTATAAACTTCCAGTTAAGCCCTACCCATAATCAGGTATTGTGGGGGTACTTGAATTTGGAAAGGTATCGCATTCAAACCAATATCAAGGTTTTATCAAAAATCACTATCTTCTCTTGGTCATATTCAACTTCAAAACTTTCAATGGGGTTTTATCAAAAATCACTATCTTCTCTTGGTCACATTCAACTTCAAAACTTTCAATGGAATGCCTCACCATTCCAAGGTTTCAATTTCATCAAGTCATATGTTCCCATCTAGAGTAGTCAAAGTTTTAGTATTTTAGCACTAGCACTAATCATGAGGGGTGCTACATTGCTTGCCATCTATAGGACTAGCTTTGCTACTCTAATAGTTTTATTCAACTATACCATTTGAATTCAACTCTTTGAAAGACACAACAAGTAAGACTTGTAGGGTATAAAAGTAGGATAAGCTTGTATGAAGATAGATAAGAATCATGGTGCCTTGCCCAAGGTGGGCTTTGCACTTTGCAAGAGTATTATCTTGCCTTGGTAGTTCTCAAGGTTCTCTTCTTCCTCTTCTTGGTAGAATTCTCCTTCCTCTTGGTAATTTCCGGTGCTAGCGTCTAAATTTAAATACAAGGTATAATCACTAAACAAACTCAAAGTCTATGCTAAGCACATCATTATCTCACACAAACTATGCTAAGCACACTCATAAAATAGTTAGGTGCATTGGTTTTCTTTATTGAAGAAAGTAAATTCCTCTCATTACATGTGTAATTAATAATCTCCATTTAGTTCTTGAGAAACTAATTTCCTCTCATTGAAATCTTCTTAAGATTTAACTTCTCAAATAATCATATATGAATTTATATTGACCTAAGTCAAACATTCATTTTCATTATTTGAGAAAATGATTTAAATGAGATAAATTACCTCATACTATTTTCTAATTTCTCAAATAGTTTAAATCTCCAAATATTCATATAGGAGTGTTTGGACCAGGGGTGCAAACATCTCATGAACTCATTTGGGACAAGATTTAAATGAAGGGGAATCCTCCATATGATTTACATAATAATTTTGGGACAATATCACTTACTAAACTAGCCATATTGTCCATTAATTAATCTAGGGCATGATCATGCAAAGTGACCACACCATTTTATTGCATAATCAATTAGTGTAAGTCAATTGTGAGCTATAAGAGTTGGAATTATTCAAATATCTATTTTGGTTGATTTTTAATAATTATTCTAAGGCAGAAAAGTCCCTGCCTTGTTTATTTTTCCATTTTAATTCTATGATAGATCTAGGGTTCAAACCAGTGGCATTGTGTAGATAATTTCCTAAGCTTTCTAAATATATAAAGTTTGTTAAATTTGTCCAAGCCAAACAGATTCTATGAATTTTCAAAGTTGGGTCCAGTATTGAATTCAAACTAAATTTATTAAGCTGGATTTGAATTAAACGGGCCGGCGGGAAAACGAACTGGGCCCAAAGGTTTAAAACGGCCCAAGGCCAGCCCACCACGCCTCTGCACGCGCGGGCCGCCGACAGTGGGCTCCACCCGCCAGACGCTTAAACGCCGGCGGTATGGGCTCACCGAGACGTTGGATTAGGAGGGGATCGGAGGGCCGTGGTTCGTCGTCGTCTCCGACGAGAGAAACTCACCGGTGCGGCGGCGTAGGGGGTCGGAGAGCGGCCGGAGCTCCGCAGCGGCGGCGGTGTTCCGTTCGAGGTTGTCGAGAACGAGGAAGCAGCCCGTAGCGTGGCGTCGTGGCGGCTCCAATCAACGGCGGCGACCTCCGGGTACTGGCGGCTCCGATCGTCCAATTGGGCTTGCTGGCGTCAATCGAGGTGGCTGCGGGGCGGGGCGGTGGTGAGTGGTGGTCATGGTGGTGTGCTTGGAGCGTCGAGGGGAGGCCTCCTTTTATAGGCGCGTGAGGGTGCCGTGGGTGCTGCGGCAAGTCGACAAGGGCGCGGCCGCTCCGGTGGGCTAGAGGGCTAGGCGACGACGCCGTCGTGTTCACGACGTCACGGTGGTGCTAGAAGCGTGAACGGCGCGGCAAGGGGGAGCCTAGGGTGGTCGGGTCCGTGCGCGTACTGGCGCGGCCGTGGCGGGCGCGCTTGTCCTCTCCGGCGACGGTAGGGGCTAGGGGGTGACGCGAGCATGTCCGGCGAGCTCCGCGTGGCGCGTCGAGTACCAGGGCGAGCGGAGCGGGTCGGGGTACGGCGAGGTACGGTGAGCGCCGCGTGGCCGTGCCGCGCGTCCGTGCACGGCGACGTCACCATGCCGCCCGCGGCGCGCCAGGGACGTGGCGTCGTCCGGGGCGTGTCGGCTTCCTCGCGACCAGGGCGGGTACGCTCCGGCGATCGTGGGCGACGCGTTGGACACGGTGGTGAGGCCGATCGTGGAGGGAAAGAGAGGGGGAGGTGTCGAGGTGCGACATGGCCGGCATGGCCATGTCCACGCCATGGCTGGCCCTCTCCTGGTGTTTCTTTGGCATGGGTTCGGTGTAGGGTTGTCCCCTGGTCCAAGCTAGGGCAAGTGGTGGCCAAGAAATGGTCTGGTTTGATCAAATTCAAAAATGTGATGATCTTATTTTTAATAAAAAGTCTCTACTTTGCTTGATCCTATCTCTTGATCCAAGATGAATTTGGGGTGATGCCCTTTACAAAAGTTGTTCATCTTGTTGTGTACTTGGATGACATGCAAAGGTTTGGATTTGTTAAGTTTAGAAATTTTGAAATAGAGAGGCTCAAAGTGGTGACCAGAATATAAAAGTCAAAAATGACCATTATCTCATGTGATCATATTTTAATTCTTGGCTTTGATTTAATTGGGGTTTCTTTGATTCTCAAAGTTGTAATAACTATTCAATAACATATTACAACTAAAGGTGAAGATCAATTGGGTCTAGGGTCAAAGTTTGTAAAAATGGCCTATGCCATATGTTAGGGTTTTTAGGGTTTTATTCTTATTTGACTTCTTTCTCTTTTTAATTTATTTGTTTGGTGATCATCATTTGATCACTCTAAGGTTGTGGAGTTCATCACATACACAAGATAACACTCATCATGGCATATCACTCAAAATGCACAAGTCCTATGCACTATATGAAATGTGAAAAGTTTTTGTTGGTTCTCAAATTTGGATAATTGGATTTGTTCTTCTTCCTTTATTTGAAAATTGGGTTGTTACAGACATCTTTCGCTAGGACGAATGGTTCGTCAAGGTAACCAAGATTGTTGAAATCCACCATTGTCATTCCGTATTGCTGGTCCACCTTTACCCCACCTCCTGTTAGCTTGAACCATTTGCAGGAACAAAGGGACCTTGAAGGAGGGTCCATAGTCAAGTTCCCATATCTCCTCTATGTAACCATAATATGTGACCTTTTGCCCATTCTCGGTTGCTGCATCAAAGCGGACACCACTGTTTTGGTTGGTGCTCTTTTTATCTTGGGCGATCGTGTAAAATGTATTCCCATTTATCTCGTACCCTTGGAAAGTCATTATAGTCGAAGATGGTGTCTTGGCCAACATGTACAGCTGATCTACAACCTCATTGTCACTCATTAAATGTTTTCTCAACCAACTGCCGAAAGTCTCCATGTGGGCCTTCCTAATCCAGGATTCAGCTTCCCCGGGTTGTCCGAGCGTAAAATATTCTTGTGTTTCTCAAAGTACGGAGCCACCAAGCTAGAATTGGTCAGAACTGTGTGGTGTGCTTCAGTCAGAGAATGGCCGTCCATACATATCGTTGATTTCCTTCCGATCGTGCCTTTTCCACTTAGTCTCCCCTCGTGCCGCGATCGAGGAAGACCAATCGGCTTAAGGGAACAAAGTCAACACAAAACTCAATTACCTCCTCATTTCCATAGCCCTTGGCGATGCTTCCTTCTGGCCTAGCACGGTTACGAACATATTTCTTTAATACTCCCATGAACCTCTCGAAGGGGAACATATTGTGTAGAAATACAGGACCGAGAATGGAAATCTCTTCGACTAGGTGAACCAGGAGGTGCGTCATAATATTGAAGAAGGATGGCGGGAACACCAACTCGAAACTGACAAGACATTGGACCACATCGTTCTGTAACCGTGGTAGAACTCCTGGATTGATTACCTTCTGAGAGATTGCATTGAGGAATGCACATAGCTTCACAATGGCTACTCGAACATTTTCCGGCAGAGCCCTCAAAGCAATCGGAAGCAATTGCGTCATAATCACGTGGCAGTCGTGAGACTTCAGGTTTTGGAACTTTTTCTCCGCCATGTTTATTATTCCCTTTATATTGACGAGAATCCAGACGGGACCTTAATACTGCTCAGGCATTCAAAAAAGATGACCTTCTCTTCTTTGGTCGAGCGTAGCTGGCACGACCTTGAAACCATTCCGGATGTCCGGTCTTTCAAGCGTTGCTGGTCCTGTCGTGCTTCCTTTGTATCATTTGTCTTCCCATACACGCCCAAGAAGCTTAGCAGGTTCACGCAAATATTCTTCGTAACATGCATCACGTCGATTGCAGAGCGGACATCTAGGACTTTCCAATATTCTAGCTCCCAGAATATAGATTTCTTCTTCCACATGGGTGTCGTGCCGCTCCCTTCGGAATTGATTGTCCGCCAGGACCCTTTCCAAAGATGACTTTCAAATCCTTGACCATATCAAATACCTCAGCACCAGTGCGTTCCGCAGGCTTCGGCCGGTGATCTGCCTTGCCGTTGTAATGCTTGCCGCGCTTTCTTACTGGATGAATTTTCGGAAGAAATCGACGATGCCCCAGGTACACGTTATTCTTACAATTTGGCAAATGTACACTTTCATGTAAGCAGTGCGTGCATGCATTGTATCCCTTATTTGAATGTCCCGAAAGGTTACTAAGAGCAGGCCAATCGTTGATGGTTACGAAACGCTCGTAGGTCAAATTCCTCTTCTTTGTGCTCATCCCACACACGGACACCAGGTCTGCCCCACAACTGTAAAAGTTCATCAACTAATGGCCTTAGGTACACATCGATGTCGTTGCCGGGTTGCTTCGGACCTTGGATGAGCACTGGCATCATAATGAACTTCCGCTTCATGCACAACCAAGGAGGAAGGTTGTAGATGCATAGAGTCACGGGCCAGGTGCTATGGCTGGAGCTCTGCTCGCCGAAAGGATTCATGCCATCTGTACTTAGACCAAATCTTATGTTCCTTGCGTCTGCAAAATCTTTAAACTCTCTGTCGATCTTTCTCCATTGCGTTCCATCTGCGGGGTGTCTCAACTCCCCGTCCGACTTACGGTCCTCTTTGTGCCATCGCAACAACTTGGCATGCTCTTTGTTCCTGAACAGACGTTTCAACCGTGGTATTATAGGAGCATACCACATCACCTTGGCGGGAACCTTCTTCCTGGGTTTCGGCCCTCGACATCGTCACAGGGGTCATCGCCTCTGATCTTATAACGCAATGCAGTGCATACCGGGCATTCATTCAAATTCTCGTATTCACCGCGGTAGAGGATGCAGTCGTTGATGCATGCGTGTATCTTCAGAACCTCTAAACCTAGAGGGCAGACAACCTTCTTTGCTTCGTACGTGGAGGGCAACTCGTTATTCTTTGGAAACATATTCTTCAACATTTTCAGCAAGTTTTCAAATCCCGAGTCAGCTACACCTTCCTGCCTTCCATCTCACAAATCCTGTGCAGCCCACTTTTCAGACCATTATCGCATCCCTGGTGCGACTTTTGTGATCCTCTAACATGCGATCCAAATTCCCTCTCCTTATTAGTTTCAGCGACTCCGTGCATCAGATCCGACCAAGATCATCAGCGGGCTCATCACGTGCCTCTTCTTGATCACCTTCCCCTTCACCTTCCCCACCTTCAGCATCATCCATGAAAGTATCACCGAAATGATCAAGATAGCTCTCATCGATGTAATCCCCTTCTTCATCTTCTTCCATTATAACCCCTCTTTCTCCATGCTTGGTCCAACAATTATAGCTTGGCATGAAACCATGCCGAATCAGGTGCAGGTGAACTTCCCTTGAGGAAGAGTAACCCTTCTGATTCTTACAGTCAACACATGGACAGATAACAAAACCCCCCTGCTTGTTCGCATTAGCCACTACGAGGAAATCTTTCAAACCCGTAGTGAATTCGCCGGAGAGTCGGCTAGCGTACATCCATTACCGATTCATCTGCATTATTATAATACAAAATATATAATTAACCATCATATTTGTTAAACTAAATAGAAATTAAACAATGAACTACACACATATATATATATATATGAAAGGTTCAAGTTGTTGCTAACCGCGATCCAGGAGGAAAAAATAATTGAGGAAGCTCGATCAAGTGTGGCTCCGACACTTCATATCATGTTTGTTTCATGCTCTTGGGGCATTTCATCAATCACCTTGTGTGCATAAGAGGAGCCAAAAGCAAACCCTACACCCCTTGTGAAGTTTGTGAAGAGAAGTGGCACCAAATGGCTAAGTGCTGTGGGCTGGATGGAGGGAGGGGCTTTAGTCGCGGTTGGCCTGGCACCGCGACTAAAGGCCTTTGGACCAGGCCTGAGGACATTTAGTCGCGGTTGGCCTGGATAACCGCAAGCCCCTCCCGTCCACCAGCTGGCCACCGAGCGCGCTGGGCCCAGGCCTTTGGTCGCGGTTCGCTAACCGAGCCGCGACTAAAGGCACCATTGGTCGCGGTTCTTGCATTTTCGCGACTAATGGGGCTGGACGGAAGGCCTTTTTTCTACCAGTGTAGTCATCTTTGCTTTTCTTGGTCTCACCAAAGCGTATACCGTTCAACTTCTACAATGCCATTCTTCCACGCATGTTTTTGCTTTTCTCAACATGGTGATGGGCGTCAAGTATGACAGCTCGGTGATGTTTTATTAAGAGCAGGCTGTTTCGTTTTCTTTGATTTATTTGTTTATAAAGCTAGCATTGTTTGTACTAATGCTTGATCTTTGAATCCTGGAAAAGAACGAGCTGGTTCCGGTGATGTTTGTGAGGTGAGACGCTTGACTCCTGTTAATTGTTCAAAAACAAAAACTACTCCGTTCGATCTATAATAAGTGCCGCGTGAACTAATTTTTGTACTAAACTTCCTTACTATGAAACGGAGGGAGTAACTGTTTTCGTGCGAGACCCATGGTATTGCCACTTGTCGGGGTGTATATTCATGTAATTGGGAGGTCAGGTCCAATGTGGGGTTCATCTAATTCGTGCAATTAGAAGATTGTGCGTAATCTTTCGTGCTACATGAAAAATAATTTTATAATTGCATATTGGTAATTCCTTTCATGATCGATCTATTTCACGAAATTCTTTAGGCGTGAGTGGACAGTAAAGACTGACCCCCACAAGCTATCTCTGTTGTCAAAGACCCGTGTAGACATCTTTCTCCCAAATCATGGTCATCAAAAGTTTATCTCATGGTTCTAGTTGATTCTTAAAAAAAGTATAATACCTCCGTTCTATATTAGTTGTTCTTAATTTCAATTTATCTAGAAACATTTTACGTATAGATACGCCTTATAAATAAATGGTATACCTACCTCTACCAAGAAAAAACTTGAGTTTCCGACACGATTGTGGGAGACAATGGATGTTGTCAACCGGCCTTTAAAATGCTCACGGACTGCTAGTCTTCCTTTAACTTAGTTTTCGCTCTCATGTGTTTCTAGTAGACTAAGCTTGATCCTATTTTATGAGTCCAACATTTCCAACTAGTTGGCTTCTGTCTTTGTGAGCACAACCGGCCGGCAGAAGACTTGAAAAGAAGACACATTTCCTTCCTTTTTATTCCAAATCTCTTTATACTAAGGACTACCAGAAGTATCTCTTTATACTAAGGACTATCAGACGTCCTCCGCAGGTATCCTAGGTTGAAACGTGGCTGTATTCTCACACCCTTTTTTTTTGCTTACCTTCAATGAGTGAGTGCTATTCCCATTCATTATTTTGATTCGACACTGTACCTAACCAAACATATTTTAAATATAGATATATCCTAATACGCGACAGCTAATATGGAAATGGTTGGAGTACTTGTTTTTCGTGTGAGACTATGATACTACGGGAGATGCGGCGTTCATGTATTTCGTGTGGACAAACGATTGTGTGTACTCTATATGCTACATGAAACATTACTTTCTGTAATTGCATAATGGTAATTTTATCTCATGGTCTACTGTCTTATTAGATTCTTAAGGCGCGATTGGACAGCAATGACGGATATCCACAAGGTGCCTCAGTTGTCAAAGACCCCTGTCATCCCTCAAGTGAAAAGCGAAGTGGATCTGACTGCCATCCAAATCTATCTGACGGTTTTTTTTAGATGCTATCTGACGGTTCTAGTGGTCTCCACTCTGTTTTATTTTTCTTTTCCGGAGGGAGGAAACGTCTCCACCATATTTTTTTTTTTTTGAGGGGAACGTCTCCACCATATGGCGACACATCGGCTGCGGCAACACTCATGGCCCAGGAGATAACAACGGCCCACGTCTTGTCCATCACTCGATCCGTCGGAACCTGTCGAGGCAACTTGCTGACTGAAGGCCCATCTTCCAGAACTCCTCGTAGTACTCCTGGTACGTGAAGGGCCGGTAGGCCCGAGGGTGGGCGTCGTCCACCAGCGCGTCGGCCGGCGCGACCACCGTGTCCGGCGACGGGCAGTAGAACGTCGGCACCGAAATCCTCTCGCTCGCGCTGTTGACGATCACTCGGTGGTTCACGCTCTTGTATCGGTCGTTGCTCAGCGCCTGGAGGAACGAAATTACAGCAAAAAAAAAAAGGTTAGCAGAAGTGATCGTAGCAGTGCAGGCTATGTCTGTCTGCAGCTAGCTCTCATAGTTTGCAACAGGCATAAGAATTGCCGACCTGTAACTGATCGCCGATGTTGATGACGAGGGCGTTGGGCACCGGGTTGACGGCCACCCACCGGCCGTCGCGCTGGACCTGCAGGCCGGAGACGCCGTCCTGCAGGAGGAGCGTGATGGCATTGGGGTCCTTGTGCCCTGGCAGACCGTAGGTGAGCTCCGGCTGCGGGCACGGCGGGTAGTAGTTCACCGCCATGTGCTGCGCGTGCCGCCCCATGGCCTTCACCATGTGGCCTCTCTCCAGCCCTAGGCTCTCCGATATCGCCTCCAGGAGCCTCAGTGCCAGCGCTCTCGCTTCCGTCGAGTAGGTGCCGACGACTTGCCTATTACAGCGACAATTGGTCAGTTTGCTATATAGCTGAAACGTAATTTGTCAGTTTGTCGTTGCCTATCGCAATTTGCAACGACCTCTTGAGTCTTGGCGATGTCAACGAGGCGCACACATGTTAGTTAAGCGGAGCCTCGTTTTTTAGACTGGTTAACGGGTCTGCCTATATATAGGATTATGTACGAACAGTATTAAAAGGCAAATCAAGCAGCGCATCTTAGTTGGTGACCACTGCAGGTATGGAAATTTATTCTGCCACCAAGAAAATGCGGCCGATCAAGCGCAAGCCATGGGTAGTGCTCACCTGAAGGCGGGCGGGTTCGACGGCCACTGGTCGACGAAGCTCTCAAGAGGGTAGCAATGCAGCCGGAGGAAGTCGCGCCAGTTGCTCACCTTCTCCGTGCGCACGTTGAAGCTCGTCGACAGCCGGACCGCCTTCTTGGGGTCGTCGGAGTAGCACTTGAGCCGCTCCGACTCCGGCAGGTGGAAGAACTCCCTCGCCACGCTCAGCATCCCCTCCACGACCGCCTCTGGGATGCCATGATTCATCACCTTTAAATATGCGACAACTAGCTAGTGTCAGAATTTTCAAGTCCTGTTGATCACCGTACATCGACTGCAAGAACAAAAAAAAAATTGCAACATGTGCATGTTCGTATGTACCATGAAAAACCCATCGTTCTCGCACGCGGAGCCGATGGCCTCGACGACCCTGCGGCGCCCTGGACCTTCGAGCTGCTTCAGGTCGATGAGCGGAATGCCCGCGCCGGACTCGTGGTCGACATTGGCGAGGTCTGGGCGGTCTCCCACCGCTCTAACGTGGCTAGATGGGACTTTCTTGGAGCGTGCCACCCGATCACTGAGGAGAGGGTTGGACATCGCCGGAGCCATGCTTATTCTAGTTGAGGAATGGTTAGCTGATGTCCGTACTTTCTGCTAGTCTTGCCACTCGCTACCGTGGTTACACAGTGTGTTCTGAGAGTACATATTCAAGCTCGCCTTGGCCTTTTATAGGCAGAATCGACGGTGCGCACGACAAACGGACTTTTACACCTAAGCTACGTGACAGAATATGTTAGTAGGAGGATTAGTATAAATTGACTTGGTTATTGCCTTGACTCAATCATTTTTTTAAATAAGAAGACCGTAGCCTTGCCTTAAATTAATAAGGTTGTTTCCGGCAGATAAAGAGTGCACACGCAACTTACAAGAGTTAGAAAAAAACCTCTGCTCGATACGCTAAGGCCATCGTCTTCCAGAATGCCGACACAAGGAGAAGCCGGCATTGTGGGAGGCACCATCAACGAAAGTATTGCACGCATCGCTTCGAGATGGAATTTTTTGACCAGCTCACGGTCTCCGACACAAGGAGAAGCCGGCATTGTGGGAGACACCATCAACGAAAGTATTGCTCGCATCGCTTCGAGAAGGAAATTTTTTGACCAGCTCACGGTCTCTGCCTGCAAAGAGGGACGCCATCCCTCTCGCTGAGGATTGAAGGGCACCGCACCATCGGCATGCAGAGAGGTCTAGAACACATTAGAGAAAAGTCGGCCCAAAGTCCATTGAAGAGAGCAAGATTAGCAGCCGTGCCAGATAACTCGCCACAATCACCTTCAACCCACAACACCGCCACCAAGAACACGCAAGCCAATCAATGAAGACATCGGGAAGATCAGCAAACAAGAAATACAACCACCACAAGATCGGAAATAGCCAAACACCCTCCAGACCTGACTCGTCACCGCAGAAGCATCGCCAAGAACCATCACTGAGCAACGGAAACTCGCCAAGCATCCCAACAACCCTGGATGGTGTCTTCAAGTAGGAGAATGACATCGTGGCGCCGCCACCGCCCAGACAAGAAATATGGTATACCAGTTCTGGCCTATGTACAAAAATCGGCTATAGTGGTGGGTTTTGTACCATTGTTTTCACCTAGGGAGGGGGTGGGTGGGGAGAGAGGGGACCTCAACAAAGTCTTAGAGCGAACTGGCGCCAAGGGCATCAACGACGCCGTGGCCATCGATGGCCAGGGGTTTCCCCAATCCCAAGCACCGCACCACCATCCACATGAGCAAATCGCGGATCCATACGAGGAATGAGAGCTTCACCGGTCTAGGACGTAGATCTCCTAGATCTGACGCCGCAGAGCGACAAAGAGCCCAACATGCTGCACCATTGGCTCATCGCCACCCCGTCGCCCTCAAGGCCGGGGAAGCAGGGCAACACTCACAACCACATGTTATATTGTGATCTAAATTCAATAAGAAGGCTAACAACAGAGCGAAGCGAGGCCCCCCTTCCCCGCCGTACGGATCTTAGTCTTCTCCTATGTATACCTCTTGTAAGTCGCCGTCTAGGGTTGATCGCATCATAACTTAACTCAAGGTGTTTGTAAACACTCCGCATATTGTAAAGTTTTGGGGCTAGCACCCGTTGTTTTTTCTCTCTTTCTTGCAGAGGTTTTTCCACATTAAAATCTTGTGTCTCCTGTTGTGGTTTCTTTTTCGTTCTTCGTTATTTCCTATCACATTTATAACAAGTGGTGTTAGAGCATGTGTTTTATGTAGGGTTTGCGGCATGCGTTCATTGAAGTACGATCTACCGCAGGTCGACTACAGCACAAGGTTCTCTCTGTGGCATGTGAAGATGAGGGCGATCCTCGCCAAAACTTCTTATCTAGATGATGCGCTTGATGGATTTGGAGGAAAATTTGTATCTACATAGGACGATGAGGAAATGTGAAAGGACGCTAAGGTTTTGTCTTTTATCTAGCTTCATCTATCCAATAATATTTTGCAAGATGTGTTGTTGGAGAAATTTGCAGAAGGCCCTGTGGTTGAAATTGTGATCGATCTGCATGTCAAAGGATCTAACCAGTAAGATGCTATAACAATTGATTGGTTCAGTTCATATGAGTCCAATGACAAGCCTTTTCATATTGTTGATGTTGGTTGTGTTCAGATCAGGGTGAATGGGGTGAAACATACCAATCATGGCCAAAATTTGATCTCCCCCTTGATGTTGATTGGTAGAAGTAGGCTGGTGGGCGTAGACTTCTAATGGTATCAAAATGTTTTCTCATTCATATGATACGTGATATGAATTCTGCAAAACTATATATTCTTAGAGGTAGCACTTTTTCCTGGTATTGTTGTTGCCGTTATTCTTAAGCTAGGAAAACTAAACTAGGTCATGTTCGTCTTGGACACATGAGTGAACATGACATAGCACAATTGCACAAGAGAGAACTACTAGATGGCTGCAATTTAAGTAAGTTAGAGTTCTTTGAGCACTGCATTTTTGTAAGCATAAAAGAGAGTTAAATTTAATTCTTCAATTCATACTATAAAGGGATTTTAGATTATGTGTATGCTGATGTGTGTGGACCTTTCTGCAAGACTTCTCTTGATGGTGCTAATTGCATGTTTACTACTGTATCATTGATGATTACCCCATAAAAGTATGATTTTTCTTTATAAATTATAAAATTAATGTGTCACGTTAAAATTTTGTGTCTTCTGGTGTAATTTTTTTCATTCTTTGTTATTACCTACCATGTTTAGAACAATGCGATCGCTGCAAATCCCACACCGTCACCGTCACCTGGAGCCGCCGCTCGGGCATCCAAAAGCCCCCACCTTGGGCACCACCTGCAACACCTCTGTCGCTAGAGGTTGCATCCAGTCTGTCAGAGACGAAGACGATCCGAAGAAAGCCGCTAAGAGGTTAGTGCGGCTGCGCCGAGGGGCTGAGGGATAGGGGCCAGTAGCCTAGGGCCAAATCTTCACCGCCCCCTTCACCGGTGCCGCGGCCTCCGGCCGATAGCACCTCCGGGGGGACTAGGGTTTCACCCCTGGAGGAGACGACCCGAGGGGAGCATCTCTCTGCCAATCAATCAATTTCTCCACAGAGACAACAACTAGAGATAAAAAAAATTATAGTATATTTTTTGGAGAAAGAACAGGTAGAGATCCGAGTTGTTAATCTTGATGCATCGTACGTCATATTTTGTTTCCAAGAAATGGTTGTCTCCAGCTCGGCACATGCGTACGTGTGGTATAGGGGAATCTAGAGTTGTTGTGTCAGCCTGTTTGGCACCACTGATCCAGGGTTGGACCCGATCGAGGAGTTCCCGTTGCAGAGCATTCCGTGTCTCCAATTCCGCATCCGCGCCGGCGTTGGCCGGCGGCCGGTGACCGGCGTGCCGTGAACGTTACAGCGAATTTACCGGAAAGCAGCAGATAATTCCGGCACGCGGGCGGCGCGGCTAGCTACCTGCATCCAGAGTTCAATCGCAATATCATCTCTAACTGCCTAAAATCATCTTTTACCCCAGGAGATTAATTATAGCCATAAGCTACCATCTTTCGCTGTCGAGGCCAGCAAAGAGGAGGTTAAACTAAGTAGTCTGCGCTGCAGTGCCCAACATAGCATACTAGAATATATTTGCTGTTACTGGTGTAGTGTTTCATTATCAGCGTACTGCTAACATCAATGATCTTAAATTATGGGAGGGCGGAAGGTCATCGTGTCCGGCGTGGCCCTATGAAGATGCACCAGCTGACAGTGATGGGGCATCGCCGCACCGCACCGCAGCACCACGTCGGCGCAAAATCCTGGACACGCCGATCATATCTCAGCCATCTTTCCGGCCTCAAAATACTGCGCCACGGATCCCACGCCGCAGCCGTCAAACCAAAGGTCCTGCTGAAACACAGGCGGTGGCCGGCACAGGGCGCACCGACTTGGCGATCCACTGTTCGGCAGCGATATCACGACGGGAGGTCGCTGCACTAGTGCAGCAGATCCATTGAGCCGGTCTTGGAAACATCTTGCTCCAGTCTCGATCAGCAGGCGGTGACGGAGGTTGTCGATCAGCAGTCTCGAGAAGCTGATGCGCACGATCGCGTGTTATTTTAGTGAGATGCCTATCGATCGATCGACGAGCGCATGATGCTGGTGCCGACGCGGACGGTGTCGTCAGCGGCCTGACGTCCTCCTGGTGACTTCAGCGGCGACCATCATGGGCCTACGTACGCGCGCGCTAGCTAGATAGCGGCATGGGAGTTTGCAAGTCACGTACGCCAGCATAGAAGTTCGCAAGTGGAAGCCGATTAGGCCTCGCCTGGCGGTGGATAGATAACAACACGACTTCCAACACCGATTGCTCACAACTCGGTGCAATCTGGCCTCGTCAGTCGTCACACACGCTTGGTTCCAATCCATGAAATGCGGTGGTTCATTTTCCCACGGCGGCAACCGCAAGGGCGGCCAGGAGACCGGCATGGTGATGTCGATCGAGCTTGCCAGCTTGGTTTGGTTAGGTGCATCTGTTTGTTTGTTTGCTCGATCTGGCTTGTTGGTTTTACTCGGTGCTATGTGGAAAGACTCTTTTTGGGTGAAAAGTATCCTGGCGCAATGCCAACCAAGTTAGGCAGGTTGATGCTGAATTCTCATCTCGTGCAAACGACCTTTGCACTTGCAGGGTGGAATCATTAATGAGCTCATTCTACAACGTCGGTGTACCACCTTCTGATTTTAATAGTGTGCTTTGGTATTGGTATAATGGCGTAAAGCTATCTTCTTCAAGCAAAAGTAATGCTAAATCTAACTCCGTGTTGATTTCTTTTGTCAACGAATCAAAAGATTGCTTTTCCTGCTAAGTCCAATATACAATTATTAGCTTCAAAATGGAAAACAACAAGAATCCTATTACAAAAGATGGAACAAACTTTCTTGCTTTTCCCATGCTAAGCGGCTTCCGTTCGATCCGCTTAACTAGAATAACTTTTCTTTTTCTCGAAAAGGGAAAGCCAAGACTCTGCTTGCATATTTTTGATAATGGGCATTTTATTACTTAATCAAGCAATTACACCTGGTCTCTGCATAACTAAGATGCACACAGCCATTTCAGAGTCTCAAGTATCGGTAAACGATTAGGGTTGCAAGCTCAAGGGCTGGTGCGTGAATATCATTATATAGGTGTACAATGTACAAATACAGTCCTAGGAAATACAGGTAGGGTATATACAGAAGCTACAATATACAAATACTACAAACTATGTTTAACACCCTCCCTCAATCTTAACTGTATTGAGTAGGTTAAGATTGAGTCGGCAGACCTCAAACAAAGGTTGTGGCAACGGCTTCGTGAAGATGTATGCAAGCTGGTCTTTAGATGAGACAAACTTGATTTGAAGTAGCTTCTGTGCAACACGCTCCTTCACAAAATGATAGTCAACCTCAATATGCTTCGTTCGTGCATGAAAAACTGGATTAGACGAAAGATATGTAGCACCAATATTGTCACACCAAAGAACTGGTGGACTGTCCTGAGCAATGCCCAACTCGCGCAAAAGAGACTGTATCCAAATAATCTCAGCAGTAGCATTAGCAATAGCCTTGTACTCTGCCTCAGTACTACTCCGAGAAACGGTCGCTTGCTTTCTCGCACTACAGGCGATCAAGCTAGGACCAAAGAACACCGCATGTCCCCCCGTTGATCGCCGATCATCTGGATTGCATGCCCAGTCAGCATCAGAGAAGGCCGAGAGAACACCAGAAGGAGCCGACCTTAGGTGAAGGCCAAACGAGGGTGTAAAACTGACATAACGCAAAATGTGTTTAACTGCAGCCCAATGAGATTCTCGAGGAGCATGTAGATACTGGCACACACGGTTAACAACAAAGGAGATATCTAGTCGAGTAATAGTCAGATACTATAGCCCACCAACAATACTGCGGTATTCTGTAGCATCCTCAGAAGATAACAACTCACCAACATCAACATAGATCTTGTCAGTCGAGGGCATGGGAGTGGAAGCAGACTTGCACTTCAACATGGCATCCCGTCGGAGAAGGTCCAAAGAATATTTCTTCTGAGTAAGAGAAAGACCAGTCTCTGTATGAGTTACCTCCAAGCCCAAGAAAAAATGTAGCTTCCCCAAATCCTTGATAGCAAAGTCAAGACCGAGATCAACAATAAGACGATCAGCAGCAGAGGAGGAGGAACTGAAAAGTATAATGTCATAAACATAGACCAGTAGATACATGGTGACATCTGGGCACTGAAGAAGGAACAACGAAGTATCAGCCGTGGAGGGAACAAAACCATGTGACCGCAGAGCTGAAGCAAGCCGCGCATGCCATGCTCGAGGCACCTGCTTGAGGCCATAAAGCGCCTTAATCAACCGACAGAGATGGTTTGGCCGATCAGGAACAACAAAACCAGGGGTTGCCGCATATAAACCTCCTCTTCCAAAATACCATGAAAAAAGGCATTTTGGACATCCACTGCCGAAGAGACCATCCGCGGGTAACTGCCAAGGACAGTAATAAATGAATCGTCGTGGGTTTAACCACGGGGCTGAATGTATCCTCATAATCCAAGCCAAAACGATGTTTAAATCCCTTGGCAACAAGACGAGCCTTGTAGTGCTCAATGGAGCAATCCGCATGCTTCTTAACTTTGAACACCCACTTGGAGTCAATTATATTGACACCGGATGGAGGAGGAACAAGTCGCCAAGTACCATTATGTTGCAGGGCATGAAATTCTTGTTCCGTAGCGGAGCGCCAATGTGGAATTGTCATGGCAGCCTGATAATTTCAAGGCTCGGAGGTCGGATCAGAAATTGCATATGCCATATAGGCAGCGAGCCAGGCGACCGTGCCATCCGTTCTTTCCTCGGGACGGAAAATACCACTTCGACCGCGTGCCTGAATGACTCGAGCGGGAGGCGGTGCAGGGAAGGCAGCGGCAGGACTTCCAGGCGAGGCACTCGGCCCAGGCGACGGAGACCGAGGCGAGGAGTGCGTCCCGGGAGTGGAAGGCCCTGGTGAGGACCCTGGCGAGGACACCGGGGTGCAGGGCGAGGCAGGCTCGGGAGAGCGCGACGTGGGCCCATATGTGGGCGACGGAGGCCCATCATGGGAGCTTGGCGCATCGGCCAATGCATGCATGCGATCGACGTACATGTGATCACCGTGGCTCCCAGGCTGAGTGGTATAAGGCGACCCAGCATCATCCTCCAGGATCTCAAGACGAGCAGCTCGACCTATGCTTGTACCATGTTGAGGAAGCAAAGCAGGAGAGTATGCAGCATCTATAAATTGATTAGGAAAAACTGGAACGGAAGGAGACTCAACGGGTGGTGTTGGAGATGCAGGGAGATTGGCAAACGGAAAAAGACCCTCATCAAAGATGACATCGCGCGAAATATACATGCGATTAGTGGGAACATGGAAACACGTGTACCTTTGTGGAGAGAGCTATACCCAAGAAAGACACATTTTTTGGAGCGGAATTCAAGTTTATGACTGTTATATGGACGGAGATGGGGCCAACAAGCGCAGCCAAAAAATTTAAAGAATGTGTAATCTGGTTTCTCACCCAACAAGCACTCAACCGGAACTTTCATGTCAAGGACACGAGTACGTAGCCGATTATTAAGAAAATAGGCGGTTGAAAAAGCATTGGTCCAGAAGCAGAAAGGTACAGATGCATGGGCCAGTAAAGTTAAACCAGTTTCAACGGTGTGACTGTATTTGCGTTTAGCAGTGCCCGTTTTGTTGATGTGTATGTGGACAAGAAACACGATGAACAATCCCAAGTTTATCAAATAAGGTGTTAATATTCCGATACTCACCCCCCAATCAGACTGAACATGAATGAACTTATGATTGAGAAGACGCTCAACATGGGTTTGGAATTGTAGAAACACATTAAACACATCAGATTTTCTCTTAAGGAAAAAAAGCCAAGTAAAACGAGACTGTATCCATCAATGAAACTGACATAATAGTTGTGATCACTCACAGAGGTTTGGGCAGGGCCCCTGTTATCACCAGATTTTAGCCAAATCAGAAGATGGGCCACGATTGAGATGGGTTTGAAGGATATGCACATAAAGTGTTTCTGAATCGGCCTCGTACGAGAATTTGGGCTAGATTGTCCGTGTATTTGTACATTATGGTAGATCGCGTTTTAGTTTAGAATTAAGAGATAAAGTTTGGTTCGTACACAGTTAAGTTTATTCCAAAGATAGAAAGTCCACGGACTATAAATATGTACCCAGGGTTATTGAGAAAGGAGGACGATCACGTTCACAACAAACACAATCTAGGCGCATCGCCACCCCTTGTTTCGAGGGTTTCTTCCGGGTAAGCATCATGCTGCCTAGATTGCATCTTGCGATCTAGGCAGTATCGGTTTACTCGTTGTTTTGTGTTGCTCGTACTGAAGCCTTGTTGATGGCGAGTAACACTGTTATCATAGATGTTTTGGGGCTTACATTGATACTTTTCTGATATGTTCGCTTAGTTATGCTGCCCCTCAACATCTAGCTGCCCTTGCACCTATCTTAGGTGTAGGGGCAGCATCTTGCTTCGTCTTTACTTAGTAGATCTGATCTGTTATGGTTGTTCCTTGTTCTTCAAGGATTAGTTTGATATCGCATGGTTAGGCCTTGCAAACGGGTTGAATGATCCAGTGCGTACGGTGCGGTTTTCCCGAAGGGATGTTCGGGAATCAACTCGTGTTGGTTTTTAGGCCTCTTCTAGGACTAGTTTTCTGTTATCTTTCGTGTGCCAGGCTCAACTACGTGCAGGATGTTCCGGTTATGCGGTGAAAGCCCTAAACTGTCGTAGATCGATTTAACTTAGTCTTAATAAAGCAAGATCCCCATGTCATTGTAGATCCATTATGAATCATGGGTCAATCGGCTCTTTGAGCCGATTCACAAGGTAACCTGAGAGCCGATCGAGGCTCATTTAATGTTTACGTGTCTGCCATGCATGAAACTAATTGAAGCAGTCCAACACCTTCCTGACCAGGTATAGGTCGTGGCACGCCCTGCAATAGCCGGACGTGTGCCGGAGCATTGCGGGCCGTCGCCCAGGGACCAGGGCCCACCAGCAGGGGAGCCTCCGGCTCTCCGTGTTGCCCGTCGCTGCTCGCCGGTGGGTTTTGGCAGCAACACATTTGGCACGCCCGGTGGGACCTTCTACAACAATGCGTCAACATCTGCACTGAGATGGCGGATGCACCAATCACGTACGGAGACTGATGATCACAAGAAGAAATACGATGAGGTCAAAGCTCTTTTCGAAGCCGATCTCATCGACTCTTTCGAGAGGACCCGTACACATGGCATCGGTGGAAGGGATTCTCACGAAGGCGTTCTCGGTGAAGTAGACCTGTCTCTCCCTTCGAGGAATGCACCGAGCCTGCGGGAAGTTAATTACATGGTGGCTCATTCTATACACCGTCATTCGAGAGCCTGGTGAACTCTTTGAGCGCATTGCGGTTCGCGTGGTTCAGGAAATCATGAAGCATCGCTCGTCAGTCCTGCACTAGGGACTCACCAGGAGAAATACCGTTCTAGACCAGACCGCAGTGCCATTCACGCTGCCGCTCCAGAGCCACAGGGTTCACCGACGTAGTCTACAAGGTCGGAGGCGATCCTGGCGATTGCCAATTATATGAGCCACCCAACAAAATCCCACATGGATACGTGTGCACGTACGTGCTGAGCAATAACGCGCACGAACCAGATTGCAGCAGAGGGATCTCGGAGCAGACGATAAACGCGTGGTTAGCTAAATATGCCACCGGAACGAGTCATGAAAGCCCAGCCCCTGCAGCTCATACAGTGGAACAAATCAGTACAAAGAGACCAGTTCGGCATCCTGCCAAAGAGGAGAACAATCGGCTATTCCAAGCCGCATCCAAACGAATATGATTTGATTCCACTGCCACCAAAGTATCGGCTCTGAGTTCTCAAAGTTTAATGGATCAGAAGGGTCCAGCTCAATTGAGCATGTGAGCCGATATTTGGCACGATTGGGCATGATTTCAGATCGGACCCGTTACGTGTAAGGTTTTATCTCTCACAGACCAGCTTTTGGGTGGTACACCTCGTTGCCACAGATTCATCCGGACTGAAGCAGCGGAAGAGTTTCATGTGCAATATCACTCGGCTACCGAGGTGGCATTGCAGCGTGCGGCGGGGAGAAACGGTGTCGGAATACATTCAGCGTTTCGGATGTCAAGAACCGATGTTATTCGGCTCGTTTAACGAGAAAGAAGCAATCGATTTGGCAGTGGTAGGCCTCGCGCGCCATTCAAGGATCTGACTTTCCGTGGACTACATTCACGGCGCACTTGGTCGAAATTGACATTGTATGAGCGCCACCCGAATTGTACCAAGATAAGTTCAAGCGCCCGATTGGCCTGGTCGAGACAGAAGACGTTGAGGACTCTGAAGACCAGGAAGTAGCCGTAGCTGAATGGGCTCGGGGGGCAGCTCCCGTGTAACATCCCATGTTTGTTAATCCAATTTTGTTGCTAAGTTGTTCATAAGCATGCATGCATTTGCATTGAATTGGAGAAATTTTGCACTAAAAAGGTTTGCAACAATGTTGCCAATGTTGTTGTTTGCTCTATTTAAATATTTGGTGCAAAAGCCCCTCAAAATCTTGGGTCAAAACACCCTAAAATTCCCCTAATTTTCCCCTGTTTTATTTTTTCCAGGGAAACACCAAAACTGCAGGGGGTTTTGGGGAAATTTCCCTTTGTCTTCTTCGACAGGCACAGGCAGTGCTGCCTGGCGCGCTGCTGGCCGCCGATCCTCTGCCCGGCCGCGCTGCGATGCTCGCCGCCGCTCGCCGCCTCTGGGCGAGGATAAGGCCTCCACGGCGCCCTCTCCTTCTCCCATATCCTCTCCCCTGGCCCTCTCTCCCTCTCTCTCTGTGAGCGCGCCCGAAACCCTAGCCCCGGCCATCTCCCTCTCGCCGTCGCTCCGGCCACCCCCCGTGTCCAGAAGACCGCGCCCGAAGCTCCGCCTCGCCTCTATGAGCATCCTCGTCGAAGGAATCGACGGGGGAGGCCCAGAATCGACGCCACGGCCTCGTCTTCCCCGCGGCCGGCCACCGCCTCCGTCGGCTATGGCGCCACCTCCCGGCTCCCCTGCCGTCGTCGTCGACACCATCGGCTCCGGGGTGAGCTCCTCGTTCCTCCGAGCCCCTCCGCTCTCTCCCTCGCTCGCTGCAGCGCCGCCGCACCATGCGCCCGCGAGCTCTGCCGCCAGCCATCGCCGCCGACGCGCCTCCGGCGACCTTGGGCGAGCGGCGCCGCCGCCAGCAGGTTTGCCGCGGCCTCCTCTCTGGGATGCGCGCTTCTGCGCGTCCAGGGGGCCACGGGAGCGCAGCCTCCGCTGCTCACCGGCGCCGGTCCGCCATGGTCAACCACCGGCGGTTGACTCCGGTGGGACCCGGTTGTCAGCCCGTTTTCTTTTATTTTGTTTTGTATTTTCTGTAAATAATAAACCCCTGACAGGTGGGTCCCCCTAGTCAGAGTTTTAATCTTTTCTGAAATTCACTTTAAATGAATAAAACCCTGACAGTGGGTCCGACTGTCAGAGATTTAATATTTTCCAAAAATTCCAGAAAATGGATAAAACTTGTAAAATCAATAACTTATTCATTTTAAATCAGAAAAATGTGTATAATATATCAAAATCTTCAGAAAAATGAGATCTACATTTTGGTTACAAAATCATGCATTGTTAAACAACTTTGAACCCTAGTTGATTTAGAAAAACTAATTGTACCCCTCTGAGGTTCCGGAACTACTAACCCTAGTTCACCGAAACCCAGTTAAATTGATGCTCTTGTCCTAGGGTTAGCTTTAGTACCTAATTAACATGTCATATCATCATACTTGAATGTGCATTGCATTATGCCATGTATTGAATGTTATTTCTCTCTTTCTAGTATTTGCTTCTTCGCGATCGATAGAGCAAGTGCCGAGACGATGAAGATCGACAACGACGCAGATCAATAATTGTCCACCGACAAACAATTCAAGAAGAAGATCTCCGAAGATCCCATATCTCTTTGTCAGGGACAAAGGCAAGCCCTAGCCTGGTTCATATATGGTTTCGAAATGCTTTTACTTCTGGATCCTACATTTTGCATACGATTCAACTGTCTTTTATCGATAGGTAGAGTTATCCTATCTATTGCATGTCCCACCCTTGTAGCCTCAAATCCATGATCCACTGCTCCTAGCATACCTAGGTTTGGCATGTGTGCATCGCTAGAGCCTTTATCTCTTTATGCTTAGCCATGCTTAGTTTGTTACGCTACTACTCCGGTCTTCGGACTGGAGCCTTACAATGAAACTAGCATGACAGGTTGACGTGGTAAGTATAGAGATGAGTGTTAAACATGATTAAAGGCTCAGACGAAAGGCCACATTGGGATGTGGTGGGTTGTTTCGTTTCTGCCGACCCTAGGATGCGAGTTCTCGCCTCTTGAACCAAGACTGAGCGTACAACCACGCGAGGCCCTATTATGGTACCCTCTCGACTCACTAACTTGCCTAGTAGATTCCATGAGTCACATAGTTTGCGCTTTACCTGGACATATGCATTGCATTCTGCTTTGGGGGAAAAGGTACATAGGTAGGTAAGCGTGGCCGTGGTGGCTGGGGTTAGAGTCCCTGGGGAAACCCACCTCGCCTCACATCGTTAAGGACCGACTTCGGGACTTGACCCGTTACGGCGGAACAATCCTTAGCGCGTGACTCATGGTCTCGGCGACAGCAAGGTAAAGGTCGTGGTCAACCACTCTCTGCCGGCTTTCCAAGGAAGAGAGCTAATGATCTGGCACTAAGAATCGGTTGGCACGTGTGGATAAAGTTGTGCACCCCTGGGTTAAATCTTTTCGAAAAGCCGTGTCCGCGGTTATGGACGACTTGGGAATGGATTCTGTGATCATAGACAACTTTAACCTGATCGTAAAACTTGGCAAACAATGTGTGTTTACGGACACCTTCTTCGGGTGTTGAGGGGGTGATCCGAGGATAGTGGTTCGAGATGATGAAGTTTGGTGGATACAATATGATGATCAATAGAGATAGAGATATCGCTCTCTTATCCCTTTCAAAGGTTCTGAGTAGTCGAGCTTCTCCTCCCTCTTGTTTAACAAAGGAAAACTGGCTTTACGCAACAGAAGCTCCACAGAAAGCTCGCATACCCGCTTTGCTAAAAGGTTGTACTAAGTCTTGCTGAGTCCCTGTACTCAGCTTTGCATGCTTTTGTTTCAGACGAAGTCGCTCCAACAGATGGTGGTTTCTAGTCGACATCGACGAGTAGCTTGGGGTTCCCAGGTGGCAGCCTGGAATCTATGGGACGTCGCCGTTATGCTCCTGGCCTCTTAGGCCTTTTGCTATCTTGCTATGTCTAATAGCATAACTTTGCTTCCGTTGATTGATGTATGCCAGGTCAGTGACCTCTGCTTGTAATACTTTGGTTCTTCGCTCAGTTATGAGCTTGTATTACTTCTTGAGTCGTAGAGTCACTGTTGTGTTACCGATTCTCTCACTGTAGTCTCTCGAGCTCTAGGTTAGGCTTATATCGGACGAAGATCTGGTATTTGTCTAACCCTGATCCCAGGGGTGCCACAGGTTTTGGTATCAGAGCAGGACTGCCTGTAGGAAACCCTTTTTACTGGTCGATGTTGAATCTAGTGTTTGTGAAAACTATTTGAAAGCTAAAAAGTATTTGCGAAAATCTGATTAGGCTTCTTTTTACTCCTTATCTGGTATCGCTCTAATTCTAAGGTGCCTTACCTTGTGTTGATTTGAAAGTTTGTCTATCTCTTCTAGTCATTCAAACTTAGGTGCCTCAAGGGCAGGTCGCTTCTAACCAGTTGACACTTGACCTAGGTCAGAGTTCTCTAAAGTTTGTTGTGTGTTCTTTGCTTCCCCTTTGTTTTGTTTCAACGGAGAGATTTCTTTCCATCATGATCTCTCTATTTTGTGGGTTCCACATCATTCTGTTCTAGGCTTCGAGGTTTCCTTTTGCCTTGTATGCCTCCTTTTTATTTGCTTCGGTAGTCTGGAAGTTTTGCGTTGCTAAAAGCTACACTATGATCACTACCTCATAGTGTCCTCCGTGTCACTCATTTAGTGGTTACTTCTTTTCTCGGGTTTTAACCCTTGGACTTGAACCGAAGGTCCCCGATTGTGCTGGATTCTAGCATACGAATCTTAGTACATGAAGCTGGCCTTTAACCCAAGATCCATTCCATTGAACACTGGTGTTAATGTTCAAACATTACATCGGGATGGTTAAATTCAAATCAAGCTATCCTTCAAGCTTGTGGTTATTGTCGTGTTGAATTGCGGCAATAAAGATCTTTCCCTTCCACTAGCTATTCCAGATGTTCTTTCGTCGAACCAAACGGATCACGACAAGAGTGCTCTTTGCGAGTCTCTTATCTATGTCTGTGACTCTGCCACATCTCCTTTTTTAGCATGAGTTTGACAAAAGTGTTAACTTGTGCATCTACCTCTCAGGAATTCTGATCCTGATTGTGTTCCTCCTATTTAGTTGCTTTCCAACCTTTGTCTGCTAGTTAGCAGCCAAGATGTAAATGTGCATTGGTCTAGTGCATGTTACTCTTGTGTTTCGTCAAGATATTCCACTTCAGTATGTCAGGAGAAACAAACTCCAGTACCTCGTCCATTTCTAAGACTTGGTCAAAGTGTTGTAATCCGCAGATTAAGAGGCCTCGTTAGCTTCTGTTCTGTTCTACCTTAGAGTATCACCCTCTTTTATATTATGAGGTCGTGCTTTGTATCATGGCCTTATAGATGAAGTGATGTTCTTTCATATCTTTACTCACCCTTTCTCCGAGTTGTCTATGCTTGGAAATGTTGGGGTTTGCGTATTGATGTGGCTATCCGAGATTCTTAGCAATTCTTATTGCTTCGAAATCCAAGGACATTTGCGTCATTCTTAGCATGATTGGTTCGCCAACTAATTCAGCGAAGTTTGATCGTGCTGCCAAGTCCATTTGTTCAGGCGCACATATTCGGCCAAAGAGTTAGGTTTATGCCGAAGCTCTCAAGACCATATCATGTTGCTTTGTAAAGCAAGTTTCCCTCTTGAATTCAGTGATATACCGGTGGTTCGTGATATTCTAGTTGTCTTTCTAGAAGTATTACCATGTTGTTACATGACCGTGTTGTCGAGTTCATGAGTAAGTTGGTTCTTTGAACTAATCCTTTCTTCAAGAAACCTTGTTGGATAACCCTGACTAGTTGGTTGAGCATAAACAACAACTTGGAGAGTTGAAAGACAAAAGCTCTATCCGACTTGATCCTTCTTAAAGGGATGTCTAGTTTTGTTTGTGTTGAAGTAAGGAAGTATATTCTTTATGGATATGCTATCTTCCCCATATTTGATTTGAGTTTGGGCTATCGTCAAATCAAACTCAGTTCCAAGGACTATCTTGATGTTTATACTCATGGTGCCTCATCTGAGTATACCTTCATGTCCTTTGGTCTGACCAATATTTCTGCCGAGTCCATATAGAATATGAGTACCTCATTGGAGTATCTTGATAAGTTTGTTGTTGAACCCATCGATGACATTCTTATTTTCTCCATGCTTAAAGAGATTCATATTGAACAGTTGGCAGTAATATTGGAAACTTTTGAGAACCATGTTTGTGTTATCATGAAGTATGTGTTCTGGATGTTGGAATTGACCTTCTCTGGTTCATGTGCATTTGCTGAAAGATGTCGCCATGGATCCGAGTAGAGTTCCCTTTATTTTCCTCGGGAATCATCGCAAGTCGGTCATGCATGTGCGAAGTATTCTTGAGATGGAAGGTTGTTACCTCCATTCCTTGAAACACTCCTCTATGCAACCTAAGCCACTGACTGATTTGTTCAAGAAAGAGAAGAAGCTTAAGAACTTCAAGATCTTCTTTGATGTCCCCACAAGGACTCACTTGTGTTACATTGCAAAATTCATGTGCACGCAATTGCCTCTGCAGTCGCAACCACATGTATTACGCAATCTAGCTCAATCCTTTGGAGATTGATATTGTGGTCCATATCTTGAGAATCTATCGACTTTACTTTGGTGGTAACCGTTGAAAATTTTCTAACTGGACATGCTGAGTCCGGAATATCTTTACACCTAACCTAAGCTGAATCTCAAGCAGCAATGATGGTTGGTGTTCCTCAAGGATTTTTGACACGGGTCTCTTTGTAAATCCGGCAAGATTGATGTCGCGGTTAACACAATTAGTCGGAAGACCTAATGCCAAGATTCTTGAAGTAACAAGAATAACCACTCTCCAAAAGGATCTTGTGTGACTTATTCTAGGAGTTGCCCTTATGATGTGTTTTCAATTTTGAAGTCTGACCTTCACCTGATGACCTACTCAAGGCTAGTCAATAGCCTAATATTGGTGTTTATAACATCAAGGAGAACCTTATCAGCAGAGTTGCTAAATGTCTCTCGGTCAATCCATCTAAATCATTTTTCCGGTGGCAACAACTTCGTTCGGAGAAATTTCACTCCCCGCTGATCCTTGGCACTTCCCTAGCCAGTACCCTTCCCTTTCCGTTGGCCAGTACCTGAAACTCTAATCAATTCACACGTTGTGTGAATTCGTCAGTCATCTAGGCCCCAGCCTTTTGAGTAGACAAACACCATTTCATGTACCCATGCCAGAAAAGTGACTATGATTATGAAGTCTAAAGTTGCTTTCATTGTATAATCATCTGTGCTTCTACGAGTCACCCTCTCTAAGAGTGCCTCGTTATGGTATCAAAGGCAGTTTACCTCTTCGCTACCTTGTCTTTTGGTATTCTTGTAAAGCGTGGAGCAATTGCCTACCAAAATTTGAAACTTCTTCCGTCTCTTCCGTTACCTTGACGTGTTTCATGTTTGTTAGCTCAAGAGTTGTTTTTCAACACTCCTTCCATGAGTTGACCATGAGATACTCGATCTTTTAAAGATCCACTATCTAGTGTCATTCCCTCTTTCCTTTAGAGTGAAGAAAGCAAAATGAAGAGCTCTTCATGGTGTTGCGGGTCAACTTCATTCATGGTGTCGTGGATTAACTTCCTCAACAAAGAAGATCGGCGTGGTATCAACAAGCTCGTTGAAGACCGTTGTAGTCCTTGTTACCTTCTCTTTTCCTACCTTAGGAATCTCGGGGACGAGATTCTTGTAAGGGGGGTAGAGTTGTAACATCCCATGTTTGTTAATCCAATTTTGTTGCTAAGTTGTTCATAAGCATGCATGCATTTGCATTGAATTGGAGAAATTTTGCACTAAAAAGGTTTGCAACAATGTTGCCAATGTTGTTGTTTGCTCTATTTAAATATTTGGTGCAAAAGCCCCTCAAAATCTTGGGTCAAAACACCCTAAAATTCCCCTAATTTTCCCCTGTTTTATTTTTTCCAGGGAAACACCAAAACTGCAGGGGGTTTTGGGGAAATTTCCCTTTGTCTTCTTCGACAGGCACAGGCAGTGCTGCCTGGCGCGCTGCTGGCCGCCGATCCTCTGCCCGGCCGCGCTGCGATGCTCGCCGCCGCTCGCCGCCCCTGGGCGAGGATAAGGCCTCCACGGCGCCCTCTCCTTCTCCCATATCCTCTCCCCTGGCCCTCTCTCCCTCTCTCTCTGTGAGCGCGCCCGAAACCCTAGCCCCGGCCATCTCCCTCTCGCCGTCGCTCCGGCCACCCCCCGTGTCCAGAAGACCGCGCCCGAAGCTCCGCCTCGCCTCTATGAGCATCCTCGTCGAAGGAATCGACGGGGGAGGCCCAGAATCGACGCCACGGCCTCGTCTTCCCCGCGGCCGGCCACCGCCTCCGTCGGCTATGGCGCCACCTCCCGGCCTCCCCTGCCGTCGTCGTCGACACCATCGGCTCCGGGGTGAGCTCCTCGTTCCTCCGAGCCCCTCCGCTCTCTCCCTCGCTCGCTGCAGCGCCGCCGCACCATGCGCCCGCGAGCTCTGCCGCCAGCCATCGCCGCCGACGCGCCTCCGGCGACCTTGGGCGAGCGGCGCCGCCGCCAGCAGGTTTGCCGCGGCCTCCTCTCTGGGATGCGCGCTTCTGCGCGTCCAGGGGGCCACGGGAGCGCAGCCTCCGCTGCTCACCGGCGCCGGTCCGCCATGGTCAACCACCGGCGGTTGACTCCGGTGGGACCCGGTTGTCAGCCCGTTTTCTTTTATTTTGTTTTGTATTTTCTGTAAATAATAAACCCCTGACAGGTGGGTCCCCCTAGTCAGAGTTTTAATCTTTTCTGAAATTCACTTTAAATGAATAAAACCCTGACAGTGGGTCCGACTGTCAGAGATTTAATATTTTCCAAAAATTCCAGAAAATGGATAAAACTTGTAAAATCAATAACTTATTCATTTTAAATCAGAAAAATGTGTATAATATATCAAAATCTTCAGAAAAATGAGATCTACATTTTGGTTACAAAATCATGCATTGTTAAACAACTTTGAACCCTAGTTGATTTAGAAAAACTAATTGTACCCCTCTGAGGTTCCGGAACTACTAACCCTAGTTCACCGAAACCCAGTTAAATTGATGCTCTTGTCCTAGGGTTAGCTTTAGTACCTAATTAACATGTCATATCATCATACTTGAATGTGCATTGCATTATGCCCTATATTGAATGTTATTTCTCTCTTTCTAGTATTTGCCGAGACGATGAAGATCGACAACGACGCAGATCAATAATTGTCCACCGACAAACAATTCAAGAAGAAGATCTCCGAAGATCCCATATCTCTTTGTCAGGGACAAAGGCAAGCCCTAGCCTGGTTCATATATGGTTTCGAAATGCTTTTACTTCTGGATCCTACATTTTGCATACGATTCAACTGTCTTTTATCGATAGGTAGAGTTATCCTATCTATTGCATGTCCCACCCTTGTAGCCTCAAATCCATGATCCACTGCTCCTAGCATACCTAGGTTTGGCATGTGTGCATCGCTAGAGCCTTTATCTCTTTATGCTTAGCCATGCTTAGTTTGTTACGCTACTACTCCGGTCTTCGGACTGGAGCCTTACAATGAAATGAAACTAGCATGACAGGTTGACGTGGTAAGTATAGAGATGAGTGTTAAACATGATTAAAGGCTCAGACGAAAGGCCACATTGGGATGTGGTGGGTTGTTTCGTTTCTGCCGACCCTAGGATGCGAGTTCTCGCCTCTTGAACCAAGACTGAGCGTACAACCACGCGAGGCCCTATTATGGTACCCTCTCGACTCACTAACTTGCCTAGTAGATTCCATGAGTCACATAGTTTGCGCTTTACCTGGACATATGCATTGCATTGGGGGAAAAGGTACATAACAGGTAGGTAAGCGTGGCCGTGGTGGCTGGGGTTAGAGTCCCTGGGGAAACCCACCTCGCCTCACATCGTTAAGGACCGACTTCGGGACTTGACCCGTTACGGCGGAACAATCCTTAGCGCGTGACTCATGGTCTCGGCGACAGCAAGGTAAAGGTCGTGGTCAACCACTCTCTGCCGGCTTTCCAAGGAAGAGAGCTAATGATCTGGCACTAAGAATCGGTTGGCACGTGTGGATAAAGTTGTGCACCCCTGCAGGGTTAAATCTTTTCGAAAAGCCGTGTCCGCGGTTATGGACGACTTGGGAATGGATTCTGTGATCATAGACAACTTTAACCTGATCGTAAAACTTGGCAAACAATGTGTGTATACGGACACCTTCTTCGGGTGTTGAGGGGGTGATCCGAGGATAGTGGTTCGAGATGATGAAGTTTGGTGGATACAATATGATGATCAATAGAGATAGAGATATCGCTCTCTTATCCCTTTCAAAGGTTCTGAGTAGTCGAGCTTCTCCTCCCTCTTGTTTAACAAAGGAAAACTGGCTTTACGCAACAGAAGCTCCACAGAAAGCCCGCATACCCGCTTTGCTAAAAGGTTGTACTAAGTCTTGCTGAGTCCCTGTACTCAGCTTTGCATGCTTTTGTTTCAGACGAAGTCGCTCCAACAGATGGTGGTTTCTAGTCGACATCGACGAGTAGCTTGGGGTTCCCAGGTGGCAGCCTGGAATCTATGGGCTGGGACGTCGCCGTTATGCTCCTGGCCTCTTAGGCCTTTTGCTATCTTGCTATGTCTAATAGCATAACTTTGCTTCCGTTGATTGATGTATGCCAGGTCAGTGACCTCTGCTTGTAATACTTTGGTTCTTCGCTCAGTTATGAGCTTGTATTACTTCTTGAGTCGTAGAGTCACTGTTGTGTTACCGATTCTCTCACTGTAGTCTCTCGAGCTCTAGGTTAGGCTTATATCGGACGAAGATCTGGTATTTGTCTAACCCTGATCCCGGGGGTGCCACAGGTTTTGGTATCAGAGCAGGACTGCCTGTAGGAAACCCTTTTTACTGGTCGATGTTGAATCTAGTGTTTGTGAAAACTATTTGAAAGCTAAAAAGTATTTGCGAAAATCTGATTAGGCTTCTTTTTACTCCTTATCTGGTATCGCTCTAATTCTAAGGTGCCTTACCTTGTGTTGATTTGAAAGTTTGTCTATCTCTTCTAGTCTTTCAAACTTAGGTGCCTCAAGGGCAGGTCGCTTCTAACCAGTTGACACTTGACCTAGGTCAGAGTTCTCTAAAGTTTGTTGTGTGTTCTTTGCTTCCCCTTTGTTTTGTTTCAACAGAGAGATTTCTTTCCATCATGATCTCTCTATTTTGTGGGTTCCACATCATTCTGTTCTAGGCTTCGAGGTTTCCTTTTGCCTTGTATGCCTCCTTTTTATTTGCTTCGGTAGTCTGGAAGTTTTGCGTCGCTGCTAAAAGCTACACTATGATCACTACCTCATAGTGTCCTCCGTGTCACTCATTTAGTGGTTACTTCTTTTCTCGGGTTTTAACCCTTGGACTTGAACCGAAGGTCCCCGATTGTGCTGGATTCTAGCATACGAATCTTAGTACATGAAGCTGGCCTTTAACCCAAGATCCATTCCATTGAACACTGGTGTTAATGTTCAAACATTACATCGGGATGGTTAAATTCAAATCAAGCTATCCTTCAAGCTTGTGGTTATTGTCGTGTTGAATTGCGGCAATAAAGATCTTTCCCTTCCACTAGCTATTCCAGATGTTCTTTCGTCGAACCAAACGGATCACGACAAGAGTGCTCTTTGCGAGTCTCTTATCTATGTCTGTGACTCTGCCACATCTCCTTTTTTAGCATGAGTTTGACAAAAGTGTTAACTTGTGCATCTACCTCTCAGGAATTCTGATCCTGATTGTGTTCCTCCTATTTAGTTGCTTTCCAACCTTTGTCTGCTAGTTAGCAGCCAAGATGTAAATGTGCATTGGTCTAGTGCATGTTACTCTTGTGTTTCGTCAAGATATTCCACTTCAGTATGTCAGGAGAAACAAACTCCAGTACCTCGTCCATTTCTAAGACTTGGTCAAAGTGTTGTAATCCGCAGATTAAGAGGCCTCGTTAGCTTCTGTTCTGTTCTACCTTAGAGTATCACCCTCTTTTATATTATGAGGTCGTGCTTTGTATCATGGCCTTATAGATGAAGTGATGTTCTTTCATATCTTTACTCACCCTTTCTCCGAGTTGTCTATGCTTGGAAATGTTGGGGTTTGCGTATTGATGTGGCTATCCGAGATTCTTAGCAATTCTTATTGCTTCGAAATCCAAGGACATTTGCGTCATTCTTAGCATGATTGGTTCGCCAACTAATTCAGCGAAGTTTGATCGTGCTGCCAAGTCCATTTGTTCAGGCGCACATATTCGGCCAAAGAGTTAAGTTTATGCCGAAGCTCTCAAGACCATATCATGTTGCTTTGTAAAGCAAGTTTCCCTCTTGAATTCAGTGATATACCGGCGGTTCGTGATATTCTAGTTGTCTTTCTAGAAGTATTACCATGTTGTTACATGACCGTGTTGTCGAGTTCATGAGTAAGTTGGTTCTTTGAACTAATCCTTTCTTCAAGAAACCTTGTTGGATAACCCTGACTAGTTGGTTGAGCATAAACAACAACTTGGAGAGTTGAAAGACAAAAGCTCTATCCGACTTGATCCTTCTTAAAGGGATGTCTAGTTTTGTTTGTGTTGAAGTAAGGAAGTATATTCTTTATGGATATGCTATCTTCCCCATATTTGATTTGAGTTTGGGCTATCGTCAAATCAAACTCAGTTCCAAGGACTATCTTGATGTTTATACTCATGGTGCCTCATCTGAGTATACCTTCATGTCCTTTGGTCTGACCAATATTTCTGCCGAGTCCATATAGAATATGAGTACCTCATTGGAGTATCTTGATAAGTTTGTTGTTGAACCCATCGATGACATTCTTATTTTCTCCATGCTTAAAGAGATTCATATTGAACAGTTGGCAGTAATATTGGAAACTTTTGAGAACCATGTTTGTGTTATCATGAAGTATGTGTTCTGGATGTTGGAATTGACCTTCTCTGGTTCATGTGCATTTGCTGAAAGATGTCGCCATGGATCCGAGTAGAGTTCCCTTTATTTTCCTCGGGAATCATCGCAAGTCGGTCATGCATGTGCGAAGTATTCTTGAGATGGAAGGTTGTTACCTCCATTCCTTGAAACACTCCTCTATGCAACCTAAGCCACTGACTGATTTGTTCAAGAAAGAGAAGAAGCTTAAGAACTTCAAGATCTTCTTTGATGTCCCCACAAGGACTCACTTGTGTTACATTGCAAAATTCATGTGCACGCAATTGCCTCTGCAGTCGCAACCACATGTATTACGCAATCTAGCTCAATCCTTTGGAGATTGATATTGTGGTCCATATCTTGAGAAGCGTGCGGTATCAACGACCACTCTCTGCGCACCTCCTTAACAAATATGAGCATCAGTACGACCGACGTCGGCAGTACGATATAGATGACGAAAGATATCGTCGGTCTGATGCAGACAACAGAAAATATCGTCGATATGATAAAGACGACGAAGGTTATGAACGCCACGCTAAGGGGAAGTCAAGAGAGCAGGAAGACCTGGACAGACACTGGGATTGTCCTTTCTTTAAGCACTGCTGGGATTCGGGAATGAGCCGATTGCCCTCGACAACTGCCCGGAGTGTAGACAAGAAGAAGGAACAAGTGAGGTGTCGTGTTCAAACGTCTAGGGCCTCTCCTATCTCGCACGACAAGCTGAGTCATCTCAAGGGGAAGATTTCGAGGAGCCGAAGATGAAGAAGAAGATAGATACCACCGGCCAAGGTGGTCCCCGATGGACTCAGTCACTCCCAAAAGCGTAGGGTTCAGCGGCTACGTAACTTGGAGGAAGCCGAGGCGCAGTACCTGTACACGTTGAGGAAAGCTCGGCCCGATCTGGCCGTGAAAATTCAGCAAACGTTGGAGACGGAGATGGCCGCAGAAGAAAGAATGGCGCCCCAAACAAACAAAAGCCGATGCGAAGGCATCGGCTGGCACAAACATGGTGTTCATACTTCCGTCGGAGTTTTGTGCTCCAAGAACCGAAGAAGTGCCGGTAGCTCAGTTTGACTGCGGCCCACGGCCATATCTTTGAAAAGCCACGAGAAAAGAGCTACAACCATTTGAAGGCCCCTGTACCTAAGAGGTTATATCAAAGGGCAGCCTGTCGGCAAGATGTTGGTCGACACCAGAGCGACACAATATAATGTCATACTCCATGCTACGGCGTTTGGGACGCTCTACCGAAGATCTGATCAAAACCAACGTCACACTAAGCGACTTCAACGGCCAAGCATCAGAAGCGCAAGGCGTTCTGAATGTGGACCTAACCGTGGGCCGAAAAACCAACCCTACGTCGTTCTTCATTGTCGACAGCAAAAGTACCTACGCTGTCCTGTTAGGGAGGGATTGGATTCACGCCAACTGCTGCATTCCATCCACAATGCACCAATGCCTGATACAGTGGGATGGAGATGAAGTGGAGGTCATTCATGCAGATGACTCGATAGAGATCTCAATAGCTGGCATGAATATTTGGGACGCAGATGATCAAGAGCCGATCTCTGGAGTCAGTTTGGATGGCTGTGAGCGCATCGAAGCTACAAAAAACGGGGTGAGGCTGGTCTTATCCACCGCCTGACAGAGTAGCAAGACCAAAGTCAATGGACGTACGTGGCAAGGCCGATCCCTGCGATCGGCCCCAAAAAATAAAAAGCAATGATCTCACCTCAAGCATGTCACGTAGTCGTAGTAGGGAGACCACCTCCCGTAGTAGAGCACAAATAAGGTGTAAACCTTCATTGAGCAATGCAACCGAAAACGAGGCCGATTCCAGCAATCGGCCCAAATTATCCTCACCATACGTTTTGCCTGTGTTCAGCATCGATCTAGCGGGCGACGGAAAGCTAGGATATGGGTTTACATCGGCTGATGAGCTAGAAGAGATTGACATTGGTCCTGGGGATAAGCCACGACCAACATTTATCAGCAAAAAGTTAGATCCACATCTGAGGGGCCCGATGATAGCTTTGTTGAAGGAATACCCAGATTGTTTTGCCTGGGATTACACAGAGATGCCTGGGTTAGACAGGAGCATCATTGAGCATCGACTCCCTCTGAAGAAAGGATTTCGGCCGTTCCAGCAAGAGCACGACAGATGAAGGCCGAAATTTTAGAAGAAGTCAAGAAGGAGATCGAGAAAATGTTGAACGCCGGGTTCATCAGGCCATGCAGGTATGCCGAGTGGATTTCTAGTATCGTACCTGTGGAGAAAAAGGATGGCCGATGGCGCGTCGCCATAGATTTTCGGGATCTCAATAGAGCCACTCCAAAGGATGAGTATCCAATGCCGGTAGCAGAGACATTGATCAATGCAGCTGCTGGTCATAAGGTTTTAAGTTTCATGGATGGCAATGCCGGTTACAACCAAATTTTTATGGCTCCAGAAGATATACACAAGACTGCATTCAGAGTGCCAGGATCGGTGGGCTTGTTTGAATATGTAGTCATGACATTTGGACTGAAAAATGCCGGCGCAACATACCAAAGAGCCATGAATTACATTTTTCATGATCTGATCGGCAAGTTGGTGGAGATTTACATTGATGACGTGGTAGTCAAGTCTGTTTCAGTGGAGGGACACTTGGAGGATTTGCGACACGTCCTGGACCGAACTAGAAAATTCGTGCTACGAATGAATCCAAAGAAGTGTGCTTTTGGTGTAACGGCCGATCAATTCTTGGGTTTCTTGGATCATGAACGCGGAATTGAGATCGTCCTGAAAAGTCAGGAGGCAGTGCGCACAATGAAGCCACCTACCACGAAGAGGAACTCCAGTGTCTCATCGGCAAAATCAACTTCGTCAGAAGGTTTATCTCCAACCTGTCAGGACGAATTGAGCCGTTCATGGGACTGGTAAAAATCAAATCTGATGAGGAGTTTCGCTAGGGGGCAGAGCAACAGCGAGCGTTTGACGAAATCAAAGAGTATTTAACGAAGCCACCCGTGTTGGTGCCGCTGCATGACAAGCCATTCTATATATACTTGTCGTAGCTGACACTTCCATTCAGTGGTGGTGCAAGTTTATGATGGTCTGAGAGGGTTGTCTTCTACCTCAGCAGAAGGATGTTGGATGCAAACTAGGTACCCTGAGATCGAGAAGTTGTGCCTCTGCCTATTTTTTACCTGCACCAAGCTTCATCACATCTTGCTGTCAGCGAAGATCGTCGTCATATGCAAATCAGATGTCATCAAACACATGCTGTCGGCTCCTGTGTTGAAGGGCCGACTCGGAAAGTGGATGTTTGCATTATCGGAATTTGATATCCGGTATCAGCCTGCGAAAGCAGTCAAGGGACAGGCGTTGGCCGATCTTATTGCTGAACGAATCAACACGGATATAGCAGCACTGTCTGTGCGTGCATGGGCCATGTTTTTCGATGGATCGGTTTGTGATGATGGTTGCGCATCGCATTCTCTCACTCGTGTCGCCGGGGCAACATATTCCTTCTCCATCAGGCTATCTACCCTTGCACCAACAATGTTGAGTATGAGGCAATATGCAAGGGAATGGAGTTGCTATTGGAAGCCGGGGCAGAGGCAGTGGAACTTTTGGAGATTCCAAATTGGTGATTTTCACAAGTGTGAGAGCGAGTCGCTCTTCCCATTATGGATGTGAGTCTGATGACATAATTTAAGTACATAAACTTCAATTGGATCCCGAGGTCACAAAATACTGAGGCAAACGATCTCGCACGATGGCGTCAGGCTACAAGGACGTAGCGGATGGAGCCGATGTTCAGCACAGCCCGGAGCCGGATGACTAGAGAGCCGATATCTTCAATTACTTGAAAGATTCGGCTGGGGGCACCTAAACGGATAAGATACAAGGCCATGAAGTATGTCCTTATTGGGGATGACATGTTCTATAGGACTTTGGAAGGGTTACTTCTCAAATGTTTGGGACCAGCCGAGTCAAATCGGCTCTTACACGAGGTACATGAAGGTGCCTGTGGAACTCACCAATCGGCTCATAAGATGAAATGGTTCATCAGAGATCGGGTTTTATTGGCCCACCATGCTTGAGGACTGTTTTAAGTACTATAAAGGATGTCAAGCATGTCAGAAGTTTGGGAGCATTCAGATGGTACCCGCATCAGCAATGAACCCCATCATCAAGCCTTGGCCATTTCGAGGTTGGGGCATGGATATGATCGGTAAAATCAATCCTCCATTAAGAAAAGGCCATGTATGGGTTCTGGCCATTACAGATTATTTCACTAAATGGGTGGAGGCCGTCCCTATGAAGTCAGTGGCATCGAAAGATGTTATCAATTTTGTGAAAGAACATGTCATCCATAGGTTCGGGATTCCCCAGACTATCACGACCGATGGAGGGTCGGTCTTCGTGTCCCACGAGTTCAGAAAGTTCTGCGAGGACATGGGAATTAAGTTGATCCGATCGTCTCCATACTATGCTCAAGCAAATGGGCAAGCTGAAGCGTCCAACAAGAGCCTTATCAAGCTGATTAAGAGGAAAATTGACGAGCACCCTAGACGTTGGCACGAGGTATTGTCGGAGGCTTTGTGGGCTTACCGCATGTCATGTCATGGAGCGATAAAAACCTCGCCATATCATCTGGTCTATGGACAAGAAGCCGTATTGCCCTGGGAAATCACGGCCGGGTCGAGACGTGTTACGTTCAGAATGATTTAACAAGAAGAATATGCAGCCCTGATGAGTGATAGCATTGAGTATGTAACGGACTTAGACTGTGGTCGCTTGAGAAAATTAAAGAGAACAAAGCCAAGGTAGCTCGTGCATATAATAAGAAGGTGAGACCAAAGGAGTTCCACGTTGGTGATCTGGTATGGGAAGCTGTATTGCCATTGGGAACTAAGGATGCAGCATATGGTAAATGGTCTCCAAATTGGCACGGGCCGTATAGGGTCGACCAAGTTTTAAAGGGTAATGCATACATGCTCGAGGAGCTGAATGGTGTGAAGTTCCCAGTGGCTGTCAATGGCCAACATCTCAAGAAGTATTTCCCAAGTATGTGGGATGATGGACAAAATATGGAGGCCGATGCATGAAATCGGCCAGTAAAAAAAATTATATGCAAAGCAACAGGATGCTAAGTACAGCCGATGCACAGACATCGACTTTAGACCAAAAGCCGATGCGCAGCCATCGACTCTAGAGGTACAAAATGTTACGAGCAGGTATCAAGTTACCGTTTGAATTTGGGGAATGTCTACTTGGACCTGTCTAATTAGGTAATTGAGTTTGGCCTTATTGGCGTTTGATGGTGAAAGACCGATACGTTGCTATCGGTTCTTTGTGCGTTGACCTACTTTGACAATCGGAAGAATCAGATTAGACAATCGGCAAAATCAAATATAGAAATATTCTTCATTGATTGAAAGGGAGATTTTACAATAAGAGCCGATTGCTCTCAAAAGGATGATCTGGTGCCTAATGCACTACTACTAGCCCTATACTAGTCCCTAATCTAAGGGCCGGCGCCGCCCTCGCCGTCGCTGCCCTCATCGTCTCCGTCGTAGCTGCCGTCGGCGCTGCTGCCGGCGACGTCTTCGTCGCTGCTGTTGAAGCCGCCGGCAGGGCTTCATCTTCCTCGTCGTCGTCGTCATCATCGTCGTCCGACCCGGCGCGGAAGCGCTTCGTCGGCGGGTACTCTTCGGAGGAGGAGTCCTCCTCCGCTTCCTCTTCCTCCTCGTCGGAGGAGATGTCTGATGTCTACTCACGCTTCTTTTCCTGTAGACAGTGTTGGGCCTCCAAGAGTAGAGGTTTGTAGAACAACAGCAAGTTTTCCCTTAAGTGGATCACCCAAGGTTTATCGAACTCAGGGAGGAAGAGGTCAAAGATATCCCTCTCAAGCAACCCTGCAATCACGATACAAGAAGTCTCTTGTGTCCCCAACACACTGATACGTCTCCAACGTATCGATAATTTCTTATGTTCCATGCTACTTTATTGATGATATCTACATGTTTTATGCACATTATATGTCGTATTTACGCATTTTTGGAACTAACCTATTAACAAGATGCCGAAGAGCCGGTTGCTGCTGTTTTTGGTTTCAGAAATCCTAGTAACGAAATATTCTCGTAATTGGACGAAATCAACGCCTGGGTCCTATTTTTTTAAGCTTCCGAAGACCGAAGGAGAGTCGAAGTGGGGCCACGAGGTGGCCACACCACGGGCGCGGCCCAGGCCCTGGCCGCGCCGACCTATGGTGTGGGCCTCTCGTGCCGCCTCTTGACCTGCCCTTCCGCCCTACAAATAGCCTCGTCGCGAAACCCCCTACCGAGAGCCACGATACGGAAAACCTTAGACGCCGCCGCCACGAATCCCATCTCGGGGATTCAGGAGATCGCCCCCGGCACCCTGCCGGAGAGGGGATTCATCTCCCGGAGGACTCTACACCGCCATGGTCGCCTCCGGAGTGATGAGTGAGTAGTTCACCCCTGGACTATGGGTCCATAGCAGTAGCTAGATGGTCGTCTTCTCCTAATTGTGCTTCATTGTTGGATCTTGTGAGCTGCCTAACATGATCAAGATCATCTATCGTAATTCTATATGTTGTGTTTGTCGGGATCCGATGGATAGAGAATACTATGTTATGGTGATTATCAATCTATTGTTTATGTGTTGTTTATGATCTTGCATGCTCTCCGTTATTAGTAGAGGCTCTGGCCAAGTTTTTGCTCTTAACTCCAAGAGGGAGTATTTATGCTCGATAGTGGGTTCATGCCTTCATTGACACCATGGGACAGTGACAGAAAGTTCTAAGGTTGTGATGTGTTGCCACTAGGGATAAAACATTGATTCTATGTCTAAGGATGTAGTTGTCGATTACATTACGCACCATACTTAATGCAATTGTGTGTTGCTTTGCAACTTAATACCTGAATAGGGTTCGGATGATAACCGAAGGTGGACTTTTTAGGCATAGATGCATGGATGATGTTCGGGTGCTTCTATTCTTGTAGACAGTGTTGGGCCTCCAAGAGCAGAGGTTTGTAGAACAGCAGCAAGTTTCCCTTAAGTGGATTACCCAAGGTTTATCGAACTCGGGAGGAAGAGGTCAAAGATATCCCTCTCATGCAACCCCGCAACCACAAAGCAAGAAGTCTCTTGTGTCCCCAACACACCTAATAGGTGCACTAGTTCGGCGAAGAGATAGTGAAATACGTGGTATAAATAAGTATGAGATAGTACGGCGCAGAAAATAGCTTACTGGCATGCATTGATGGTAGTAATATTGTAGGAAGTAAACAAGGTGTAAGCACAGTAGTAACGCAGTAAGTAACGCAGTAAAATAGTATTTAGGAACAAGGCCTAGGGATCATACTTTCACTAGTGGACACTCTCAACATTGATCGCATAATAAACAACTCTTTCTCATATGTGCTACATACACTCTTGTTTGATAATGAACATCATTCGTTGCGTAGGATTACACGAACCCTCAATGCCGGAGTTAACAAGCTCCACAACATTCGACATTCATGTTTAAATAACCTTAGAGCATAATAGATCATTGCAAAATAAACCAAGAACTAACATAGTGCACACACTGTCCACATTACACTATGAAGGAGGAATAGATCACATCAATACTATCATAATGATAATTAACTCCACAATCTACAAGAGATCATGATCATAGCCTACGACAAGAACCACACGGTGCACACACTGTCACCTTTACACCATGCGGGAGGAATAGACTACTTTAATAACATCACATGAGTAGCACACAACTAGTAGCGATACAAAGCTCATCATATGGATCTCAATCATGTAAAGCAGCTCATGAGATCATTGTATTGAAGTACATAGGAGAGAGATTAACCACATAGCGGTACAGCCCCGAGCCTCGATGGAGAACTACTCCCTCTTCATGGGAGCAGCAGCGTTGATGAAGATGGCGGTGGAGATGGCAGCGGTGTCGATGGAGAAGCCTTGGGGGCACTTCCCCGCTCCGGAGGGTGCCGGAACAGAGACTCCTGTCCCCCGGATCTTGGCTTCGCGATGGCGGCGGCTCGGAAGGTTTCGCGTACCGTGGCTTCCTCCGTTTTCGATGCGGGGGCTTTATATAGGCGAAAGGGCAGCGAGGGCGAAGGGGCGACCACAGGGTGGCGCGGCCCAGGCCGCGCCACCCTATCATCTGGGCCCACAGGCCCCTCCTCCGCGACTCTCGGGTGTTCGGATGCTTCCGGGCAAAATAGGAACCTGGGCGTTGATTTCGTCCAATTCCGAGAATATTTCGTTACTAGGATTTGAAACCAAAAACAAAACAGAACCGGCACTTGGCATCTTGTTAATAGGTTAGTTCCAGAAAATGCATCAAAACGATATAAAGTGTGCATAAAACATGTAGGTATCATCAATAAAGTGGCATGGAACATAAGAAATTATCGATACGTTGGAGACGTATCAGATGGCGGTCTATGTACTTTGTCGTAATGCCCAATTAAATCTCACTATATTTATCATATCATGTATATGCATTGTTATGCCCTTCTCTATTTGTCAATTGCCCGACTGAGTCAACATAAAAGTAGAAGAATGGCCCTTCGACGAGGGAAGCATCGATTGCTATATTTGTGCTAGAGCTTTTATTTTGAAAACATAAAGAGAGCATAAAAAGTAAAATTTTGAGAGGTGTTTGTTGTTGTCAACGAATGGTAGTGGGTACTCTAACCCCCTTGCCAGACAAACCTTCAAAGAGCGGCTCCCATTTTATTTATTTTTGGGTGGCACTCCTTCCAACCTTTCTTTCACAAACCATGGCTAACCGAATCCTCGGGTGCCTGCCAACAATCTCATACCATGAAGGAATGCCTTTTTAGTTTTATTATGATGACACTCCTCCCCACCTTTGCTTTCTCAAGCCATGGCTAACCGAATACTCGGGTGCCGTCCAACAATCACATACCATGGAGGAGTGTCTATTTTTGTTAATTAATTTGGGACTGGGAATCCCATTGCCAGCTCTTTTTGCAAAATTATTGGATAAGCGGATGAAGCCACTAGTCCATTGGTGAAAGTTGCCTAACAAGATTGAAAGATAAACACCACATACTTCCTCATGAGCTATAAAACATTGACACAAATAAGAGGTAATAACTTTTGAATTTGTTTGAAGGTAGCACTCAAGCAATTTACTTTGGAATGGCGGAGAAATACCATGTAGTAGGTAGGTATGGTGGACACAAATGGCATAATGGTTGGCTCAAGGATTTTGAATGCATGAGAAGTATTCCCTCTCGATACAAGGCTTAGGCTAGCAAGGTTATTCGAAACAAACACAAGGATGAACCGGTGCAGCAAAACTCACATAAAAGACATATTGTAAACATTATAAGACTCTACACCGTCTTCCTTGTTGTTCAAAACTCAATACTAGATATTATCTAGACCTTAGAGAGACCAAATATGCAAACCAAATTTTAGCATGCTCTATGTATTTCTTCATTAATGGGTGCAAAGCATATGATGCAAGAGCTTAAACATGAGCACAACAATTGCCAAGTATCACATTACCCAAGACATTATAGCAATTACTACATGTAGCATTTTCCAATTCCAACCATATAACAATTTAACGAAGAGAAACTTCGCCATGAATATTATGAGCTAAGAACACATGTGTTCATACGAACCAGCGAGCGTGTCTCTCTCCCACACAAGGATGAACTTATTCGAGAACTAAGATAACAAAACAAAAATAAAAGCACACACGACGCTCCAAGTAAAGTACACAAGATGTGACTGAATAAAAATATAGTTTCGGGGGAGGAACCTGATGATGTTGTCGATGAAGAAGGATGCCTTGGGCATCCCTGAAGCTTAGATGCTTGAGTCTTCTTGAAATATGCGGATGAACCACGGGGCATCCCAAGCTTAGAGCTTTCACCCCTCTTGATCATAGTATATCATACTCCTCTCTTGACCCTTGAAAACTTCCTTCACACCAAACTTCAAGCAAACTCATTAGAGGGTTAGTGCATAATCAAAAATTCACATGTTCAGAGGTGACACAATCATTCTTAACACTTCTGGACATTGCATAAAGCTACCGGACATTAATGGATCAAAGAAATGAATCCAACATAGCAAAAGAGGCAATGCGAAATAAAAGGCAGAATCTGTCAAAACAGAACAGTCCGTAAAGACGAATTTAAAGATGGCACCAGACTTGCTCAAATGGAAAAACTCAAAACTAATGAAAGTTGCGTACATATCTGAGGATCACGCTCGTAAATTGGCAGATTTTTTCGAATTTTCTACAGAGACTTGTGCCAGAATTCGTGACAGACAGCAATGCTGTTTCTGCGCAGCGATCCCAAATATAACATCAACTTTAACATAGAAACTTTACTTGGCACAAAAACATGATAAGGAGAGGTTGCTACAGTAGTAAACAACTTCCAAGACACAAATATAAAACAAAGTACTGTAGTAAAAACACATGGGTTATCTCCCAAGAAGTTCTTTCTTTATAGCCATTAAGATGGGCTCGGCAGTTTTAATGATGCACTCGCAAGAAATAGAAGTTGAAGCAAAAGAGAGCATCAAGAGGCAAATTCAAAACACATTTAAGTCTAACATGCTTCCTATGCATAGGAATCTTGTAAATAAACAAGTTCATGAAGAGCAAAGTAACAAGCATAGGAAGATAGAACAAGTGTAGCTTCAAAAATTTCAGCACATAGAGAGGCATTTTAGTAACATGAAAATTTCTACAACCATATTTTCCTCTCTCATAATAACTTTCAGTAGCATCATGAGCAAACTCAACAATATAACTATCACATAAAGCATTCTTATCATGAGTCTCATGCATAAAATAATTACTACTCCCAACATAAGCATAGTCATTCTTATTAATTGTAGTGGGAGCAAATTCAGCAAAGTAGCTATCAAATATAGGAGGTATATTGTAATCATAATCAAATTTATCCTCCATAACAGGTGGTAACAAAAGACTACTATCATTATAATCATCATAAATGGGAGGCAAAGTATCATCAAAGTAAATTTTCTCCTCAATGCTTGGGGGACTAAAAATATCATGCTCATCAAAGCCAGCTTCCCCAAGCTTAGAATTTTCCATAGAATTAGCAACAATAGTGTTCAAAGCATTCATATTAATATGTTCCATGGGTTTTTAATTTTCGCATCAAACCATCCATGTCTTAAATCAGGAAATAGAATAAAAAGGTCATTGTTGTCCATTATGCCTAACTAGTGTAAACAAGAAACCAAATGTCCCAATTGCAGAGTCTAAAGGAAATAGCTTCGAGCACACACACAATGGCGCCAGAAAAGTACTGTTACCTGGAACCGGTTAGTGCCTTTTACCTTTCCTCCCGGCAACGGCGCCAGAAAGTGCTTGATGTCTACGGGTGCTTCTATTCTTGTAGACAGTGTTGGGCCTCCAAGAGCAGAGGTTTGTAGAACAGTAGCAAGTTTCCTTAAGTGGATTACCCAAGGTTTATCGAACTCAGGAGGAAGAGGTCAAAGATATCCCTCTCATGCAACCCTACAACCACAAAGCAAGAAGTCTCTTGTGTCCCCAACACACCTAATAGGTGCACTAGTTCGGCGAGAGATAGTGAAATACAAGTGGTATAAATAAGTATGAGCGTAGTACGGCGCCAGAAAATAGCTTACTGGCATGCAGTTGATGGTAGTAATATTGTAGGAAGTAAACAAGTAGTAGTACGCAGTAGTAACGCAGCAAGTAGTAACGATAATAGTATTTAGGAACAAGGCCTAGGGATCATACTTTCACTAGTGAACACTCTCAACATTGATCGCATAATAAACAACTCTTTCTCATATGTGCTACATACACTCTTGTTTGATAATGAACATCATTCGTTGCGTAGGATTACACGAACCCTCAATGCCGGAGTTAACAAGCTCCACAACATTCGACATTCATGTTTAAATAACCTTAGAGCATAATAGATCATTGCAAAATAAACCAAGAACTAACATAGTGCACACACTGTCCACATTACACTATGAAGGAGGAATAGATCACATCAATACTATCATAATGATAATTAACTCCACAATCTACAAGAGATCATGATCATAGCCTACGACAAGAACCACGGCACACACTAATCACCTTTACACCATGCAGGAGGAATAGACTACTTTAATAACATCACATGAGTAGCACACAACTAGTAGCGATACAAAGCTCATCATATGGATCTCAATCATGTAAAGCAGCTCATGAGATCATTGTATTGAAGTACATAGGAGAGAGATTAACCACATAGCTACCGGTACAGCCCCGAGCCTCGATGGAGAACTACTCCCTCTTCATGGGAGCAGCAGCGTTGATGAAGATGGCGGTGGAGATGGCAGCGGTGTCGATGGAGAAGCCTTCCGGGGCACTTCCCCGTCCGGCAGGGTGCCGGAACGAGACCTCCTGTCCCCCGATCTTGGCTTCGCGATGGCGGCGGCTCGGGAAGGTTTCGCACCGTGGCTTTCTCCGTCAGGGTTTTCGATGCATGGGCTTTATATAGGCGAAAGGGCAGCGTCAGAGGGGGAGAAGGGGCGACCACACATAGGGTGGCGCGCCTGCTCCCTGGCCGCGCACCCTATCATCTGGCCCACAGGCCCTCCTCTGCGGTTCGGGTGTTCTGATGCTTCGGCAAAATAGGAACCCGGGCGTTGATTTCGTCCAATTCCGAGAATATTTCACATGAAACCAAAAACAGCAAAACAGGAACCGCACTTCGGCATCTTGTTAATAGGTTAGTTCCGTAAAATGCATAATAATGACATATAATGTATAAAACATGTAGGTATCATCAATAAAGTAGCATGGAACATAAGAAATTATCGATACGTTGGAGACGTATCAGGATGGCGGTCATGTACTTTGTCGTAATGCCCAATTAAATCTCACTATATTTATCATATCATGTATATGCATTATCTATGCCCTTCTCTATTTGTCAATTGCCCGACCGTAATTTGTTCACCCAACATGCTTTATCTTATGGGAGAGACACTTAGTGAACTGTGGACCCCGGTCCTATTCTCTTTACTGAAATACAATCGCAATACTTGTTTTACTGTTTCTTGCAAACAATCATCTTCCACACTGATGTCTACTAGTGTCGTATCTGTAGACAAGAGCAAATTTCCAAGAGCGTAGGTTTGTAGAACAAACAGTAAGTTTCCCCTTATGGATTACTCCAAGGTTTATCGAATCCCAGGGAGGAAGAGGTCAAAGACATCCCTCCATGCAACCCCGCAACCACAAAGCAAGAAGTCTCTTTTGGTCCTCAACACACCTAATAGGTGTACTAGTTCGGCAAAGAGATAGTGAAAACAAGTGTGTATGAATGAATATGAGCAAGAGTACTGCCGCTGCAATAGCTTGCTGGCGTGCAGCTGATGGTAGTAATATTGCAGAAGTAAACATGCAGTAGTAATACAAAGAAGAGGTAATTCAGTAAAACAAGAATAAGCAAAGGATAGCGTATTTAGGAACAAGGCCTAGGGATTAGACTCACTAGTGGACACTCTCAACATTGATCACATAACAGAATAGATGAATGCATACTCTACACTCTCTTGTTGGATGATGAACACATTGCGCGTAGGATTACACGAACCCTAATGCCGGAGTTAACAAGCTCCACAATTCAATGTTCATATTTAAATAACCTTAGAGTGCATGAAAGATCAAAACGACTAAACCAAGTACTAACATAGCATGCACCCTGTCACCTTCATGCTTATGTAGGAGGAATAATACACATCAATACTATCATAGCAATAGTTACCTTTGCAATCTACAAGAGATCATGATCATAGCATAAACCAAGTACTAACACGAGTGCACACACTGTCACCATTACACCGTGTAGGAGGAATAAAACTACTTTAATAACATTGCTAGAGTAGCACATAGATAAATTGTGATACAAAAACACATTGCAATCATAAAGAGATATAAATAAGCACTTCACTATGCCATTCAACAGTGAATAAGTACCTCGTGAAATATAGCCTAAGAGACCCACACGGTGCACACACTGTCACCTTTACACACGTGGGACAAGGAGTCTCCGAGATCACATAAAAAACTCACTTGACTAGCATATGACATCTAGATTACAAGCATCATCATATGAATCTCAATTATGTAAGGCAGCTCATGAGATTATTGTATTTAAGCACATAGGAGAGAGATGAACCACATAGCTACCGCACAGCCCCGAGCCTCGATGGAGAACTACTCCTTCCTCATGAGCACGTGTGATGAAGATGGCGGTGGAGATGGCAGCTGTCGATGATAGCTCGGGCATTTCCCCGTCCTACAGTGGTGCCAACGTAGACTCCGTCCTGCATCTGCTTGATACAGCGTGCTCCGGGAAGGTTTCGTACCGTGGTTTCCTCCGTCGGGGTTTTTAGGTCAGTGACCTTATATAGGCGAAAGGGCAGCGTTGGAGGGCCGAGGCATCGCCACCATAGGGCGGCGCGCTCCCCTTCCCGCCACTGTGGTGTGGGTGTGGGCCCCTGTGGTCCCGGGCGGCTCTCGGTGTTCCGGATGGTTCCGGGAAAATAGGAACCTGGGCGTTGTGATTTCGCCCGATTCCGAGAATATTTCGTTACTAGATTTCTCAACCAAAAACGCAGAAAACAGGAATCGGCACTTCGGCATCTTGTTAATAAAGTTAGCAAATGCACAAATATGACATAAAGTGTGCATAAAACATGTAGGTATCATCAATAAAGTAGCATGGAACATAAGAAATTATCGATACGTTGGAGACGAATCAGCATCCCCAAGCTTATTCTGCTCGTCCCGAGCAGGCAAAACGATAACAAAGATAATTTCTAAGTGACATGCCATCATAACCTTGATCATACTATTTGTAAAGCATATGTAATGAATGCAATGATCAAAACAATGGTAATGACATGAGTAAACAACTGAATCATAAAGCAAAGACTTTTCATGAATAGTACTTCAAGACAAGCATCAATAAGTCTTGCATAAGAGTTAACTCATAAAGCAATAATTCAAAGTAAAGGTATTGAAGCAACACAAAAGAAGATTAAGTTTCAGCTGTTGCTTTCAACTTATAACATGTATATCTCATGGATAGTGTCAATGTAAAGTAATATAACAAGTGCAATATGCATATGTAGGAATCAATGCACAGTTCACACAAGTGTTTGCTTCTTGGGATGGAGAGAGATAGGTAAACCGACTCAACATAAAAGTAAAAGAAAGGTCCTTCAAAGAGGAAAGCATCGATTGCTATATTTGTGCTAGAGCTTTGATTTTGAAAACATAAAGAGAGTATAAAAGTAAAATTTTGAGAGGTGTTTGTTGTTGTCAACGAATGGTAGTGGGCACTCTAACTACCTCATCAACCACACTTTCAAGAGCGGCTCTCTATGAAGGACGTTATTCTACCAAATACAGATCATCCTCTTCTCTTTTGTTTACACATGTACTTTAGTTTAGTTTTTCTTTTATTTATGGATGACACTCCTCCCAACCTTTGCTTACACAGCCATGGCTAACCGAATCCCTAGTGCCTTCCAACATTCACATACCATGGAGGAGTGTCTATTTGCAAATTAAGTTGCTTACTGATGAATCCGAGCAAAACATGTGAAGAGAATTATTAATGAAAGTTAATTAATTGGGGCTGGGAACCCCATTGACAGCTCTTTTTGCAAATTATTGGATAAGCTGATGTGCCACTAGTCCATTGTGAAAGTCTCGTCAAAAGTAAATGACAAGATCGAAAGATAAACACCACGTACTTCCTATAATACATTGACACAAATAAGAGGTGATAAATTTTGAATTATTTAAAGATAGCACTCAAGCAATTTATTTGGAATGGCGGAGAAAATACCATGTAGTAGGTAGGTATGGTGGACACAAATGGCATAGTGGTTGGCTCATGATTTTGGATGCATGAGAAGTAATCCTCTCGATACAAGGTTTAGGCTAGCAAGGTTTATTTAAACAAACACAAGGATGAACCGTTGCAGAGAAACTCACATAAAAGACATATTGTAAAACATTATAAGACTCTACACCATCTTCCTCGTTGTTCAAAACTCAATACTAGAAATTATCTAGACCTTAGAGAGACCAAATATGCAAACCAAATTTTAGCAAGCTCTATGTATTTCTTCATTAATGGGTGCAAAGTATATGATGTAAGAGCTTAAACATGAGCACAACAATTGCCAAGTATCACATTATCCAAGACATTTTACCAATAACTACATGTAGCATTTTTCAATTCCAACCATATAACAATTTAACGAAGAGGAAACTTCGCCATGAAAATTAAAAGCTAAGAACACATGTGTTCATATGAACCAGCGGGAGCGTGTCTCTCTCCCACACAAGGATGAACTTATTCAGAGAATGAAAATAACAAAACAAAAATAAAAGCACGCAGACGCTCCATAAAATACACAAGATGTGACCGAATAAAAATATAGTTTCAGAGGAATCGAGGATGTTGTCGATGAAGAAGGATGCCTTTGGGGCATCCCCAAGCTTAGACGCTTGGAGTCTTCTTAAAATATGCAGTGGTTGAACCACGGGGCATCCTCAAGTTTAGAGCTTTCACTCCTCTTGATCATAGTATATCATACTCCTCTCTTGACCCTTGAAAACTTCCTTCACACCAAACTTCAAGCAAACTCATTAGGAGGGTTAGTGCACAATTAATAATTCACACATTCAGATGTGACACAAACATTCTTTACACTTCCCGGACATTGCATAAAGCTACTGGACATTAATGGATCAAAGAAATAAATCCAACATAGCAAAAGAGGTAATGCGAAATAAAAGGCAGAAATCTGTCAAAAACAGAACAGTCCGTGAAGACGAATTTAAAGATGGCACCAGACTTGCTCAAATGGAAAACTCAAACTAATGAAAGTTGCGCACATATCCTGGAAAGATCCACGTCACAAATTGGCAAGACTTTTTCAATTTTCAAGAATCAGCCGCCAGATCACATTACACACTGCGTAAGCTCTCACAAAAGAAGCCACTGAAATATAATGACTGTCTTTAATATAGAAACTTTATCACAATGTGCCCAAGGATAAGGAGAGGTTGCCATGTGGTAAACAACTTCAGACTCAACACAAACAGTACTTGAAGGAAAAACAAAATACATAAGACTCCAAGAGTCTTCTCATCATTATGGGTCAGGCTAATGCCACTGATGCAATCTCAGAAGAAATGAGAAATGAACAAAGTGAAGGCTGAGGTCAAAACACAAGAGTTGATGCTCACAGATATCTGGTACATGCAGCTGAATTCATGAACAAATGAATGTAGCAGAGAAGAGTTATAGCTTCAGCAATCAGCTATTAGAAGATGTAATAGCAATGTCAAATGCCTTTATTAAATCATATTTTCAATAATTTTCAGTAGAATCATGATAAACCAATAATATAATCTATAAATATCTACTACATCTTCCATATAAACATAATTGACACTCAACATAAGTATATTTTGCTCTATTAACTTATTATAAAAATCAAATGTTAGTTACCAACAGGAGGCAGACAATTTAATCAAATTTATCCTCCATAATAGGTAGCAACAAAAGACTACTATCATTATAATCATCACAAATGGGAGGCAAAGTATTCTCCTCAATGCTTGGGGGACTAAAATATCATGCTCATCAAAACCAGCCTCTAATTAACTTTTGCACTACCAATGTTTTCAAATGCAATAAAGACTGATAACATACTTGGTTTTAATTTTTAATCATCACCATGTCTTTCAAATCCTGTGAAATGAATGTCATTATGTAATCATTATCACATTCATAAATATAAGTCTCAAACATTAATGTATTCACAGTTATTTAGTGGCACACACTGCTGGAAAGCATCATGACCAACCAAGTGAAGCACCTTTCTCAGCAATTCACACAGAAAGGCCAGATGTTCACAGCCATTTGTGAAGATATTACAATTTCAGAGTATGCTTTGTAAAGAATGCCACAGCTTCTTGAGCTGAGTTTCACCCATGTTGGGATCAACCAGATTAAAGATGGCTGTGATTCCTCCTTTGTTCTGCAAATGGCAATGCTGCAAAGCCCTTGTACTCAACACTTAGAAAATTAGTCAAAGAGATATGAAAGGCATGGTATGAATGAAGAGTTAGTAGCCATGCTTTAAAATATTTGCCATGAAGATATAAGTAATATGGCTGTGCCACTTTATAACCACAGAATAAAGTCTCAAAGTAAAATGCATGAATGCAGTGATATAGATTATACAAGGTCTAGTGATGACTTTCATTGAAAGACACTCAACATCCATCACATGTAAAGAATAGAGGAAATGGCAAATTGGCACTTTATATGATAAAACATATCATGAGATTATATTAAACTTTAAATGCCTGAGCTTAATAAGCTCTCCACACCAATGCCCAGACAGCAACTTGAGTGTAAGAAAGATTCAAACTGGTTCAAATCTGGTGCATTACACATAGCATGGGCACCAGCCACCTTGCTATGAGATAATGAATACATGTCACATGTCATATAAAGATAATTTCTAATCAGCATAGAACGTTATCCAACAGATAAATCACAGCATTGTCCATGCACACATCGCTACTATTACTGTCTGCAAGAAGGTTTAAAATCGCTTAATAACATGCTATATACATAGATAAATTTAGACAAATTTATGACATTCTTTTATGAACATATGAAGCAGCACTTCTACTATGCCATCACAACAGTGAATAAGTATTTCAGAAACATGTTTCTGAGAATTAGACCACATGTACCAATGTCACTCCTTGTACATGGGACATGATGCCTGATCACATAAGGAAACCACTGGACTGAGAAGACTGTAGATTGCAAGATCATCACATGAATCCAATCACAAAAGTCCATGAGATTGCTGAATACTGAAGTACACAGAGAGATGAACAGAGACAGCACCAAGCAGCCTCAGCTTCTGATGAGAACTTGTTCTCGCAGACACTGATGAAGAGATGCATGGAGATACAAAGGCACATGAGAAGCTCCAAGGCTTCCTCGCCTGGCACAATGCCTTGAATGGGAGACTGTCCTGCAGATCACATGATGATAAAAGTACATGCTCTAGTGGCTTTACAGATCAGGTTTTCTTCCTTCTTCATTACAAACTATTTAAACCTATAATGCATGAATGTGAAGTGTGAGGGTTCAGCCACACACTAGTGGCTTCCTGTGGCTACTGTGGGTGGGCCTCTTAGGTCATTTTCCAAAGTCCCTTCTATGCTATTGTCCTACTGAGGAACTGGTTGATTCAACCATTCTGAGAATATTTTTAATAGGGATTTCTAAAATCAAATAAGTGAAAATATAACTGGGTACTTTTACACTTTAAGTTAATAGTGATCTGTAAATGTGCCATTATGAGATAAAGTACAAATATAGTATCACCAATAAACATATACAACATACAGAAATACGATACTACACCAAGATGGATCGCTACACACATGTTAATCTTTACATAGTAAGCTATGAGATTGACAACCTCACTGCTTTGCTGAAAAGCATTTATTATGTTGTAGGTCTTTATGATGAGCCAAGATATATCCTCAAGTACAGTTTATCACAATTTCATGACACTGGCTCTAAATTTATTGGAGCCTCTCAATATGTGTATGCAGGTGAGGACTATGACAACATGGTGTGGTATGTGCTCCGAAGTTGCCCGGAGGTTCAACCATACATCACGTAATTATATACTGCATGACACTTAGCTACGCAGAAAAAATTAGTCAAATGTGCAGAGAGAAGGAAATACGCAGAATAAATGAACCAAGGATGGTAATGAGCAACTAATAAAACACACAAAGTGAAATGTCGCCAATAATACAGAAGGTAAGTTGTTGATTAAACAAGCTCAGGACCATAATCACTAGTGACATCAAACATTTGACTATAATAAAGAATCTTTCTCACAAAAGCAGACAAATATACTCTTCTTGTTAATATAAATATCACCACAGTAGGCTAAGAGCACCTCAATGCTGAGAGTGAAAGCTCACAAATACCTATGTCATAAGTTTATAACTTAGATGAAAGACTACTAAACAAAACAGGAATCAATGATATACACATCCATCACGTCATTCTTTTGCAAAGAGAATAATCACATCAATAATAACAGATAACATCACAACTTTACACAAAGAGATTAAAAAACATTATCACTAATAGAACCAATATTGTACATAATAAATCTTCAAGCAACGTTTAAGAGAATAGATCATCAAATTAATACCACATGAGTAGCACATAAACCAGAAGTACAAAGTCAGCAGCACCTCACTCGCAATGCAGTCATGAGATTTGCCATTGAAGGTAGGAGAGAGCCACCATATAGCACAAAGGCTCCGCTCTGAGAACTGCTTCCTTCATGGAAGGCACGCATAGTATGGCGGTGTTTCATGGTATCAAAGGCCTTCACTCCGCAAAGGGAAGAGAATTTCTGCCTTCAGACTTGCTTCCACAAGGCAGCCTCAGGCTTTGGTCCGCTTGAGCTCTCACGTTCTCACAACCGAGAGAGCTAGTAACCCTTTGAGTGGCCCAGGGCTACTAACAGTGTGTACGCCTGAGCTCTACGCTGGGCCTGTGGTAAGCTTCAACGTCCTCATCTTCTTTTGATGTCAGTGCCTGGAAACAGATATCATGATTTCGTCCATCAGAATATTTCATTAGACTAAACAAAGCAGTGAAAGAGGAACTGGATCATGATCCACAATAGTCTGGAAATGGACAAACCCATATACATGTGTTATAGACATTGTGCTATGGAAGATTAACATGGAATATTAGATGTGACAATGTTCTACGCTTAGGCGCTAATATCACGTCCAGCTTCTTCATCATCATGAATGAGGTATTTTCCGCCACGAGATTTTCGCCAGCTCCTACTTCATTGATAGTTCATTTTCGTCGCCTAATGCACCACGCTGTCTGGTATCGCCAGATTACTATCACGCTGCTTGGAGAGAAGAGAGGGGAGAGAGATCCAGAGGTGATGGAGAAATCATGGTGAGGCTGCTTCAGTACACCTAATGGTGGAGTGAAGAAAGCAACGCCTGATCCGCTAAATAAAGGGGAGAGAAAAGGTGACTAATATGGTGCTTTACGAGGCACAAACAACCAAAATATTAAAGATATTGAGAAGGTACACTGTGATAAAGGCAATCAATACCGTCAATACATTCAATAGAACGCATATTGGAATTATTATTACTAAATTAGGTATAAAGATTGATTTACTAAATCAAGATAAACATTGAGATACTTGTTGATATACATAGCCATCAATCACTTTACGAATTAAATGACTGCCAGCTATGTATTGTAGACTGTTAGTTTCAATCAGAGATAAAGCTGTCTTACACAAAGTAGGTTTTTAATTCAAGACAGAAAGTCCATAAGACTATAAATATGCAACTGCTGTCATGAGAAAGATAACCATCATGTCACACAATGCACTACTGAGAAGATCTCACCTCCTGCTCTGGGAGGCTCTTCCTAGTGAAGCATGCCTACAGAGATTCGCATCGCATCGGTTTATCTGTTTTGTGTTGCCTTACCGGCCTTGTTGATGGCGGTAACACTGCGGTCATAGATGTTTTGGGGCTTACATGATACTTTTCTCGATAGCTGCTTAGTTATGCTGCCCCTCAACATCTAGCTGCCCTTGCACCTATCTTAGGTGAAAGGGTATCTGCTTCGCTTTCCCTTTTACTAGTAGATCTGATCTTTTATGGTTGTTCCTTTGCTCTTTCAAGGATTAGTTTGATATCCGCATGGTTAGCCTTGCAAACGGGTTGAATGATCCAATAGTGCGTAAGGTATGGTTCCCGGTAAGGATAAGCCAGAATCAACTTCGTGTTGGTTTTTTAGGCCTCTTCTAGACTAGTTTTCGTTATCTTTCGTGTCGCTGTGCCTCAACTACGTGCAGATGTTCCAAGCAGAGTGTGGTGAAGCCCTAAACTGTCGTAGATCGATTTAACTTAGTCTTGATAAAGCAAGATCCCCATGTCATTGTAGATCCAATATGAATCATGGGTCAATCGGCTCTTTGAGCCGATCTGCAGGAACCCGAGAGCCGATCGAGGCTCATTTAATGTTTACGTGTCCGCCAAGGAAACTAATTGAAGCAGTCCAACACCTTCCCCGACTGCAGAAGGCCGTGGCACGCCTTTGTACAGTCGTGACGTGTGCCGAGCATTATGGGCCGCCGCTCGGGAGGGACTGTGGCCCACCAAGAGTCCCGGGAGCCTCCCGACTCTCCGTGTTGCCCGTGCCCGCCGGTGGGTTTTGGCAGCAACAGCCCCATAAGACCAATAAATAAACTAAGAGAGAAGTGGCTATCGAATAGAAACAAACGATAATTGGTGACTTTGCCTTGTTGACAAGCAATACATACTCACATCTTTATTACTAAACTCAACTGGGAGCTGATGACATGAAGGACATGACTAACAACTGGAGAACAAGACAAGCCGGAGTGCCACCGTGACAACGATACCCGACACCGTTGGAAGACTCGAAAACTCCGGATACCCAAGTGTGGATAGAGTCCTGATGGTAGTGACCCTTATAGATGTCCCTTCGCTATGGGTCCTTTACAAAACATCAAACAGTAATTCTTACAAAAACATTATTGTCAATATGTAAGTTTAGGAATAGATAAAGATTGCGCTAACCGAGGAACATGAAGACCGTTGCGAGTTGAAGAGCCCTAGAGGAACTAGTAGGAAGTGATGGCTGACCAATATGTTCGATGTTATTATGTAGCATTTGCAAAGGTGGACCTTATCATGTCCATGGTAGGGTTCATGAGCAGAGAGCTTATTGAGCTCGTTCGTAAGATGGTCAGTGGCAGCAGTGTCCATGTACCAGTGAGAGTCCACTGGATAGGATGGAGTATGACCTTGAAACGCAGGAGGTGGAGCATTGGTCGCCATTGCCGCTTGATGTTCATTGTTACGACCGTCATTGCCGATGTCGAGAAAGCCCCGCTTGAAGCGCTTGTCGCAGCGGGATGCAAGATGCCCCGGGATGCCACAGAGTTGGCACACCCGTCAGTCCCTAGGCCGGCATGTCCCTGAGCCACCTGCCCCTGAGCCGCCACCCTTGTTGTAGTTTTGTTGCTGCTGTTGAGGAGGTGGCGAGGGCTGCTGGTAGGGTTTGCCCCCGTCGGTGGAACCACTAGGAGGGCGCTGGGGAGAAGAACGGATTCCCGCCACGCGAGGCCGCATTGGCAGAGGAGAAGTCATGGCTCCCAGCCAACAGAGCGCGATGAGCCTCAACGCGTGTCTCAGTCTGCAGCAGACGAGCGTAGAGCTCACGTGGCTGGATCGGAACCTGACGATCATGGACAACCTCAACAAGAGGGTCATACTCGCCATCGAGCCCTTGCGTAATAAAGTCGGTGAACTCTGCATCTTGAAGGGATTGGCAAATGGAGGTGAGGATGTCAGCGAGGGATTTGGCCTTGTTGAAGTAGACGGTGGCGAACATTCCATCCTTCTTGAGCTCGTTCAGTTGACGGCGAACAGCGGCAGCATGGATGGACGACTGCGAGGCAAAAATGCTCTCAAGCGTCGCCTAGGCATCCATGGAGATCGTGGCAAAAAGGATCATGCCGGACACCCCCTCGGTGAGGGTGGATTGGATGTTCTGCAGGATGGCCTGATCCTACTCGATCCAGGCTTCATGTGCAGGGTTGATGACAGCGCGAGGAGTGCCATCGGAAGCGGACGCCATGACCGCCTATGGAGGGCACGACAGCGACCCATCCACGTAGCCAAGAAGGTTGCGGCTGCGGATAATATCAGACTTAACATGAATAAGGAGCCTCCGCCACAATGAATTTCCCTGCTGAAGAGCCTCGCTTTTTTCCTGCGACAACCATTGGAAATCCCATGAAAATATCTAGTATTCGAATCTCCTTCCAGAATGAATTGAGCCTTTAAACGTTGGTACCATTTAGTTCATTATTATAGTTTTGAGAGTTTACAACTCAATATAGCCATATAGCCATATAGCCAGATTTAGTTCATTATTATAATTTTGAGAGTTTACAACTCAATATTCATCTCCATGGTCACATCATATTGATACATGAATTAATGGTGTAAGATAAAATAAGCACATGAAATGCATATGCATCAGAATTCTATCAGCACCAAGCCGCCAGCCGAACCAGTTTAACAAAATCATGTGCAAATTGTTGCACCTGTACTTAATGGAATGTCGCTTCTCCATGTGCTAGAGATATGACAACATATGAACCCGGCGGGCAACCAAAAGGATAAGCTGCAAAATTTATAGAGCTCTCAATTTGTTTGCTATTCCGCATTTTTCGGAAACTGCTGGGCGTACCCCGGGGGATCTGATTCCCCAGCCCCCGGGTCCCCAGCCGTCGAATCAACCATTTTGACGGTTAGATTTGCATGTAGCAAAAAAACCTCCGGCAGCAAAAAATCACCCCCGGCAGCAAATGACTGAAGCAAAAAACGGTTCGTTCAGAAAAAGAAAAATAAAAAGGCTGGGCTCGCTGGAGACCTCCCCGGAGACCACGTAGCAAAAAAAATGTGATAATGTAGCAAAAATGAAAATCGTCGGAGACATCGACGGAGAACTCACCGGAGATATCGCCGGAGACAACGTAGCAAACATATTATACAATTGCAGCAAAATCGTAGAAAAGTTGTATCAAAAAAATATACTAATGTAGCAAAACAGCAGAACTGTATTGCACAAAAAAGTGATATTGTATCAAAAACACATAGCACTTGTAGCAAAAAAAAAAAAAAAAAAGTGCTAATGTATAAAATGCACATCGTCAAACATCAACGGGGACCTCGTCAGACCTCACCGGAGACTTCAAGACTCGAGAGCAAACATATTTGATAGCTTGTATCAAAACCGCAAAAAATGTTGTATCAAAATTTATGCTAACGCCGTAGACCTAAGTCACAGACTCTGCAGAGTGCGCAGCGGCTTCACGAGCTGAGGAGGTGGTCAGGGTAGCCTGAAGCCGCGCGCAGGAGAGGCGGTGCTCGGCTTGGGCGCCGACGAGGACCCGGCGCGGCATCTGTAGGAGGAGGAGATCGGGGGAGGCAACGGCCGTGCACAGGGAAGGCGCGGGAGAACGGCGGCTCGGCGGAGGAGTGCGCGAGCGGAGGACGCGGAGGGGATTAGGGCAGGGGAGCCGGCGACCGCGGGGGACGATATCCGCGGGGGACGAGTTTGGGGCAGGCGGCGGCCGCTCGCAGGGCTCCTCTGATGGCTCCTGGTGACGGGGCTTCCGGCGGCGGGGCTTCTCCGATGGCTACTGACGGCGGGGCTCCCGGCGTCGGGGCTTCTCTGATGGCTACTGGCAGCGGGGCTCCTCCAACAACTACTTGCGGCGGAGCTGTGGGAGGGAGGCGCGGAAGGCTGGGGCGGCGGTGCGTGAGGCCAGAGATGCGGCGTTGCCCGTGGTTGATGTGTGGCCAGAAACGAATCGTGGGAGGATAAGGCTGGGCCTAGATATTTCTTGCAGTTAGTGTGCCACGTGGACGAAGGCAGCCCGCACGATCGGTACGATCGAACGGACGCCCACCAGCAGGTTGCGAGAGCTTGATCCCTCGGGGGAACAGGATCATTTTCCTATCTCATATATATGGCCCAAACTACCAAACTAGGGAAGAAACCCAACACGAACTTTGGGCTGTATTTTTGTTGGCAATATCATTCAATTATTTTTCTAATATAATTGTAACATCTATTGGCAGTGTTATATTAAATTCATTGAAGAATGTGCCTTATAAGTTTAGTCAAAGGACGTGAGATCTTTGTAACATCCGGTTCGTTAAGTTAACTCTATATCCATTAACCTGCAGACTAAATATAACAATTTTGTCCATCTGTTTTAGTCCTTTCTTTTCGACATAGAACATATATTAATATCGTGAAGATACCAATTACACCCAGAGTTTGCACCAATGTATTGCCCTAGCAGCATTACAGATGCACGCAGCCAACAGAAAAAGAAGAATTACAATAAAATAAAAGTCCTGCTACAATGATCTATTTCTTTTAGCAGCCGTACTAACACCACCAAGATAGCACCAGAAGTCCAGCTTCTCCAAAAGCGACGCCTCCAAGAAAGGAACAATACACAAGCGTCGTCGTCGTTCGATCATAAATCTTAGGTTTTTACCCTAGAGAAAGTTCCCCCTCACAAAACAATGCCTTCAATAAGGTCATTGTCAGGCACAACCAATTAAGATCAGAGCCTGGATTTTCACCCTGAAAGGTAAGACTTTGAATTTCCCCCTCTCACGATGCCGCTTTTTGAAGTCACGGATCACGACTCGGGTCTCCATTGCTAGTCATCATATCTCGGCTTCCATGACATTCTCCGTCATCTGACTTCACCATGAATCAAGAAAGCGTGCCCCATGATGGTAACAGCCAGCAGAGCTTCCCACCGCTCCCTCTGAAACCAAACGGTCAGATAAAAACATGGGTGCTCACGACCGAATTCCACCCGATCCAGCAATCTTCATGCATGAATCGCCCAATGGAGTTCGCCAGCGGATCCTTTTGGAACACGACAGTCCAGCCAGGTCATGGAGACTGATGGTGTGCAGTTGCCGTGGGAGTTGGAAATCTTTGCGTGTAACTTTTCGTCCGATCCCTGGCAACGGCGCCAGAAAATCTTGACGGTGCTTGATGGAAGCGGTTGGGGAAGCCCAAGAGGAAGGTGTGATGAGCACAGCGACAAGTTTTCCCTCAGTAAGCAACCAAGGTTTAATCGACAAGTTGGAGAAAGGCGTGACTTCTAAAGGTGTTGCTAGCTGACTATTGGCAGGGCGCACTATCGGAGCAACAACGTGGAACCTGCCCACAACACAACCAAAATACGTTGCCCCAACTTACAGGGGGAGGGGTTGTTAATCTCACAAGTTTTGCTGAACACAAAGGATTAAACGCATCGGATGGAAAGAGATGTTTATGTAATTAAAGAGAATAGTGATTACATAAAGTAAACAGAACAGGTTTGCAGTGGTTGAATTTATAAGTGTAAAGGAAAGGACCGGTCCGTTCACTAGAGGTGTCTCTCCACAAAGATAAATAACAGTGGTGAACAAATTACAACTGGCAATTGACAGAATACCGACCATACATGACAAGATGATTACCATGAGATTCGCTTGGGCATATACATAATACATAGACCGTAATCCAACTACGCCTATGACTAATAATCCACCTTCCTTATCGTCCACCCCTTCCAGTATTAAGTTGCAAGCAACAGATTATCGCATTAAGCAATGTGTGTGTAAAGTAAGCAATACAATTACCAAAACATTGTTATTTTCTCCTAGTAGCAACAACACATCTACAATCTTAGTTATTGTCACTCTTCTTTCCAAAAGGGAGAAATACTGGCAATTCTGGTCTTTCCAAAAGGGAAAAATAGTGGCAATTCTTCCAACACTAGTTCTTTATTTAAAAGATTAGTAGACATTCATGTTTGATATCTAAAACCTCATCTCTTAATGCACCTTGATCTTTTGATCTGTAGATTATGATTCATTTAACTAGATGGTATTTTCTTTTATAACCATGGCTGACAAAAGAAATTGATCTAAATAAATCTAATATCTTCCACATACCTCTTGGTATATTGATAAAAGATAGTATGAACATTGGTACTTTTAAGAAAATAATTGATGATAACCTGACAATCACTGTATGATAAAAAAATCCCATCAAGCTTCCCAACTTTCTTTCAAAGCGGCCTTTCCTGGGCTTCCATTCCCCATTTTTAAGTTTTTGGTAATGAATAGGTTTTCCAAAGTATTGAAAAGGAAGAGGTCCTAACTCACACCCAAATTTATGCCTATATTGGTCTTCAACATCTCTTGATTTCATCAAGAAAATGATTCTCTTTTGTGGAAATTTATCTTTAGCTCGGTGCTTGTTTAGTTTCATTTTGACTGCCTTCTCGAAATCACATTCCTTAAGGGAGTTGCGGTGACAGCATACCACAACATATTGTAGTATGCAAGTCGTTGGGATAACACTTGTGAAAATACCCTTTCATAAATATTAAATCCCTCGAAGTGGTACAACAGAAACATTGCAGGTAAAATATTACATACTTAATATTAAAAGCAAAAAAGTGAACAAACACTTCAAGATCCTTGTCGATCTAATGAGGATTCACATAAGATTCCAAGTACAACTTAGAAACTTAAATACTAATGATACGACTATACTAAGTATCATGATAGCTCAGCTGCTTATTCTAAAAAGTTTAGTGCAGCTTGGCTAGTATTATACAAATAACGTCTCTGACATCATCATCTTGGTAATCCATTTTGATTGCAATGTAGTAGTCCACAACTTTGACGCCTCTAGAAAGATTAGGTTCTTCGTAGTAGATCTCACCTCCCTAGAGTGCTCTCCAATAGTATCCTCCTCAGTGCTCTAAAATTCTAGAAAATGGTTTAGAGTTAATCAGATGAGTACATCGTACCTAGCAAGTTCAAAACAGGGACATGTCTTTCATGCACAACCATAGACCGGTGGTTTTCAAGAAATGCAAGTATTCACAAACTTTTCTTCAAAAAGGTTAACTTTGGTCTAAAAATACTATGCCCGTCAATTTTCTTAGGTTGACTAGAACTAGAGTTCCTTTCATGTTGCGTCCATGTATCTTTCCCATATCAAGGAGTGACAAACCACAATTCAGTACACTCTATAGAAATATGTTAAATGTCCCACAAGAAATCAACATCCATGTTGCCAAACATGCATGCTTTCCTCACCATACCTACTTACATATGGGGCCTAACCGATGATCCCACCACTAGGTGAGAGGTTACTCGTGGCACACTTGTTTTTGCTACCTGTGGTGCACATTTGGTGCACCATGGCTAGCGCACCACTGGTAACAACTAGCCCTGGTGCACGGTTTGGTGCACCACAGGTAGTGCATATATCCATGACGCACCACCTGGTGTGCCACCGGTAGGTTTACGCGATTTCAAAAAAAAACACCAGATTCAAGCATGTTATGCAAAAAAATCGTAAAAATATAAGGAAAGGCAATTGAGTCCCGCGGTTGATGAAGCTCGTCTGTGGCGTTGTGCGTGGGCAAATGACCAGGTGGTGTTGGTGGAGAGCAGCTGCAACAATAGTAGAACGGAGCCTTGCTTCTGGTGTCTCCTGGGCGGTCCGGAGTAGGGCTTGAGGCGGTGGCGGTGGCGTCTTCCACAACGTTTTGGAGAAAGCAGCATGAGGGAGTAAGATGGCATGGTGCGTGGGATAAAAAAAGATGGAGGAGGGCTCGGGAGAAGGAGGTGTTGAGAGTATAGAAACAGGTGGAGGAGAGCTCGGCAGCAGGGTGCCGCCATGGTGAAGAAGAGAGAGAGTTGGGGAGAGCTGAGGAGGAATAGAGGCAAGAAGATAGGAGGATAAGAGGAGGAGGAAGAAGTTAGTTGGATAAGATGAAGGTCGTTTAACTCTGGCGCACCACTACTCTCGGTGCGCCACGACTAAATTTTTTAGATTTTGAAAAAAAAATCACCGAATTTTAAAAGCTTCGAAAACTTTGTTTTCCTTTTTGATTCCGACGAACCTATAAAATAGGTAAACGTCCATAGGCGTTGAATGAGGATGTAACTTTTTCAGTAGATACTTTTTTCATATAAAACACATTTTCATCGGAGGCCGTGTGTAAAATCTGGAGCAATTTTACCGAAAAATGTCGCCATTTTACAAAATATGTCGAAATTCATGTTTTTTTAATTTTCCATAAACTATAATATATTGGCATCTCAAAGGATTTTAAAATTTGAATTTTCTATCATTTTCTTTTATTTTTGAAATTGAAAAGACGATCCACGAGGGGATGTTAGGGACCAAACCCTGGCAAGCTTACCCGTGGTGCATCAAGGCCTAGTGCGCCCCACCTTTATTGACCAGAAATTTCAAATTTTGAATTTTTATACAGCTGTGTCACACCGTATTTTCACATGCACTATGGGTAGGTCAGCATCCATGACACACCTACTTCTAGTGGGGCCATACCTATATACTCATGGCGAACAGTTTTCTTGGTGCACTACGGGTAAAACATCAACCTATAGTTATTTTCCTAGTAGTGTTCAAGACAATCAATACCTTTCTATATGACCCTGCACACCTAACCTTTTGTAGTTCCATCCTCGGCAAGCCATCGACCTGCGATGGTTCCCTACAATTGCTTATCCGCTCTCGGCAAGCCACTCCCGACGGTCCATTACCATCCATCATATACACTCTAGTATACGACATCCCCATACTTGAGATGGGAATGTTTCAGTCCTTTCTAAAAAATTGGACAAGCCAGCCCTCATACTAGTTGTATGAAATTGTGCGAAAGAAAAATGATCCAGCTCACTTTCATGTCCCATTCCAGATCTCATCCTCAACACGTATTATACGGCGCAAGAATCATTGGACGACATGTGTTGCTAATGCTCTCTCAATATACTCAAGTGCAATGGAACCTCCACCATCAACTCATGACATGGTTCCATCGTCCACCACATAGTCAGAAAAGTAATACGGTTCTTCTGAATGCATAATTTATACAAATAGTAATTTACAAATACTTTTATATTAACTAATCAATGACATGAGAAAGTGTTAAATTTGCCTTGAGACTACCAGCTAATGCAGTTTAAAGGTTCGAGTTAACCCTAGACCTCGGCTTTTGAAAACAAGCACCATTGCGTGATAACACATGTTTAAAGAAGTAATTTATGGTCTTATGCATACTATTGTAATGCATTAGAGTTAAGTTATTTCCCCTCTTATTTGTGTGTTTTACCCAAAAGTTATATTCTAACTCCTTTTTAGTACTTTATTAATTCAGTTAAAATATTTCTTCACACTTTAAATGAATTGGTAGTTTGCATAATTGTTAAAAATATGAAGATGTTTTGAAAATCAAAAGAAATCTTGAGATGATATTTGGATATTTTTCCATTGTCTAGAAAATTATCAAAATACCTATATTGTGTTTCTAACTTCTTTGTTTTTCATAAATCAACTGGATTTTATAAATTCGCTTAAAATCATATTTGCACTCCTTATGACTTCTATTATCCAAAAATATGGTTTATCTATTATCTTATTATTATTTTCTTGACAAGATTCTCTCTAGGGATTTTAGAATTGAACTAAAAACTGGTGAGGCCACTAGTTAGGCCCACCAATTGGTTTGGTCGAACCATCCCGGTTTGGCCGGTCAGACCGACTCATTCTCTCTCTACTTCTCACACGCTTGACCTCACCCTCACCCGTAATGCTCTCATCATCATCGCCATCGTCGCTCGATTCGGATGAGCTCTGACGCTATCCATTGCTACTATCGGCCGCGTTGGCGCGCCTTGCTTTACTCCGTATTCCTATCTATGTAATTTTTTTACGGTCTCTCACCCTTTCCAACAACCTAACCCGACCTAGGGTTCCATGGTGATATCGCTCACTATTTTCTAGTTTGCTTCCTTGGTGTAGGTCATCACGTAGCTACTCCTGGTCGTCCTTGACGTGATGCTGGTTGTGGTTGGTGGTCGTGCGATGCTCTGCCCCAAACGGTGTTGTCATTTTGTCTCCATTGTCGACTTCTAGTGTGCTCTGCCACACTAACCACCTTAGTGTCACTCCTCTCTTCTATCTAGCAACCTCTAGCATGTCCCGGTACTCCCCTAGATCTTGTCCTCTTCTCGGTTCACTCCCTATCAAGCTATATGACATGCTATAATGTCAATCCTCCTGGTATACTCTCGGCTATTTCATATGATTTGCTCTCTTTGATGCTCTAGTTCATCCATTTGATGAACTAGATCATAGGCTTTCATTGTCCCGAATGTTCTCTATGTTAAGTGTTAACAGAACCCTGATGTTCAGATTTGTGAGTTAACTATGTGGCTATTTTACATATTGTGTTGGATAGTTTTATATATTCAGGATTTGATTAGTTCTAGTAGATGCTTTCCACTGCTTATGCATCCTCGGTGATGCTTAAGCTTATGCTTTATTTATGTATGTAACTATGTAGATCATTGTTTTGTGCTTTGGATTAATTCCATGGATTTTGCACGGTCTACTGAATCTTGTTTAGTGGACCATATAGTGGAGTCAAACTTGTGGTTTTAATTTAGAATACTCTTGTGATGTTGAGCATGGTCTGCTCATTGTGATTCATTTTTCTTGTCTCTGCTTGTCCGTGTGATGCGTCATTTTAGTTACACTGATATTCATGTTATGCATGATTAAATGCTTGTAGGTTCTTATATTAGTAGATTCAGACTTCGATACTATTGATCAAGTGATGCTAAAACTATTTCCCCCGCAACCAAATATTTTGGAGAGCTATCCGCTATGTAAAATCTCCTAGAATAGATCCATTTGATCTATTTCAGTACTTGATTCCCCCTCCACACACTAACTCCTACCTTACAAATTGTTGTGTCAAGAGAAGCAATGGTTGTCTTGGTTTCGTCACGGTAGATCCCATGGGGTGGCTTAAGTCGAGTGATTGAGGCCTAGTGTACTACGGCGGATTCCGGAGCCGGGTATGAGCACGAGCGACATGGCAATGTACCCAGGTTTAGGGCCCTCAGATTGAGGTAACACCCCTATTCCTGGCTGATCTATATGATGCATAGATAGTAGAATGGTGCTCCTAGAGATGTATCCGACTGTGAGACGGGCTTGAGGTAGACGAAGGTGTCTCCCTACTCACATCGGTTTCTGGTGTCTAGAAGTGAGAATGGATCGATCCCCCGAAGGGGGTGCTACTGGGCATTAAATCCGATCCCTAGAGCTACTATAGAAGATAACCCTAGAAGGTTGGGCCTCCGCTCCCACTGTATCCTGGTGCTCCAATGTCTCCTGGTGGCGCAGGGGCCCCCGGTCAGTCGCCCCTATCTCATCCTCCTATCGTCTCTGACAACGACATGACAATTGGAGAGATAGCGTACGCTGCGCCGCCCCGGTATCCCGGGCCATCATCACACGGATCGTTGTTGAGGAGCAGTATCCTGCGCCGGGCGGGATGGGACGTGCTCGACGACCTTTGCACCCAGACGCGAGTGTAGATAGCTTCTCCTACAAGGCTCCTCCAACTTCTAAATAAGTCGGGCAGGGGAATGACGAAGCCGACCAAGCGATAGGCACAGACGGCCAGGCGATCCCGAAGCCGGCCAAAGCCATGCGCAACGGCCACGCGATGCCAAAGCCGGCCATGGCCAAGCTGGGCAAGACGAGGATCCAGCCGTCCCCGGGGCAGCCAGCCACGGTCAAGCTAGCTGCTCCTCAACCGGCCCTACCGAGGCTCAGTCGGCCCCAAGCCAGCTGATTCCCTGTCCTTTGGCATACCCGGGGCCATCCACCCGACAATGGTTTTGTATCTCTGATAAATCTTCTTTTTGTGGTTAGCGTGCTCATCCTCGGAGGTTGACCTAGTTCCAAGAATCTTTAAGTAACCATTTTTGCTGTAGGTTGGTATGGACGATTGGATTGTAATATCCCATGTTTAGAGACAGTCGAGGGGTAGATTTTAGAAAGGGATGTGCATTGGATCGTAAATTCTGGGGAAATTTCGCGCGTTTAAACAAAAACTGCATCGAAGGGGGACAAGTTTCTCTCTCGACACCTTACAGGGTTAGGGTTTCGAGAGTGCGACAAACTTGCATCTCACTTAACTAGTTTAGGGTTTTGAGAAGAGAGGGGAGAGATTGCATCAAATTTAAGTTGCATGATTGAATTCACATTTAAGTTGCATGATTGAATTCAACCCAAAGTTGAATTTGAATTTCAAATTCAAACATTAAATAAATACCCTATATATTTCAATTGTGAGGAAATTCATTAAGTAAATAATATACAATACACATTATGAATAATTCAAACAATAAGATAAGCTCATTAGAGAAAACCTTGAGCTTTATTGATTAACACACAATATACATTGTTTTTACAATATTCATAATGGAAATAAATGAATATTACAACACATTACAAGAATTGATTTAATAGAAAAAGAAAAAGGAAAATTACAAGTAAATAAAATACATCCTAAACTACAAGTTAATCTTGAGCTTGATAATCTTCATGTCCATTTGATCATTACTTTGATCCCTGCAAACAAACACAACAAATAGAGAATTATGCCAAGTGGTAAAACCACTTGGCAGGTTAAAAATCAAATAGAATTGGAGAGGATATGACCAAAGCTGCCGAGCTGATCCATTCTCAGCCAAGACACAAGCCAGGATACCAAGCATTTGCACACACACACAGCCAGACTGCTCACAAACTCGTGGAGAGACAACACACACACACACACGTCTGTGTGTCACCAAAAGAGGCCAGGCCTTGTTGTCGACGGGAGCAAAAGAAGGTTAATATAAAACCTTTCCACCGCTGCAACTAGCTCATTCATCGACGGCATCTTGGTAAGTCGCGTATAGCAAGAACACTTAGAAATGAAGAACACATAGCGAAAGAATCTCATCCGTAAAACAAAACTCTATCAAAGAACGAAGCATCGCTGAACATCAAACCTTGGAGTAGATCAAGCACAAGTCACAAGGAGGAGCAGTAGGCAAGCCAAAACTAACCACTGCAAGCAAAACCTCTACACCAACACCCTATTTCTAGGAGCCGGAGTGAGGTATACCACACAATAGCCTGAGCAAGATCATGTCTTGCTCATAAATAAGCATACCATGCATCACAGGAGCACAGAAGGGTAGAACCCTGGATGTATCATCATTTGGTTGCAAAACCAATTGGTGCTAGCAATTAAAGCAAGGACCAGAAGGAAAACAAACCAGGGAACACTTGGTTGTGTCAACACAGTGACACCACCAGAGAAATCCATCATGGATTTGATCCCAGCTAGCCATTCCAAATCACCTAGCACCCATTGGCTCACTAACCATCAGACCATAGACAGATCCATGTCTATTTTGTTTTCAACAGCAAAGGCTACTGGCTATTCCAACAAAAAGGGATCAGCCAGAGAGCAGTTGTTCCTTCACAGCAAGCCAACATGGGGTGGGAGCTTCCTGAGCAGCCAAGAGTGGCTACTGAGGCCACCTCAACCCACCAAAACAGACAAACCACCAAGCCAGCACAATCATCATCACCCAGAGGGGTTCAGAGTGGGCTAGGGTCCCCAACAATTGTTGGCATCCCTCTAGCCCAAGCAAATTAAATTGATATGATCATCACTGTGTCACAATTCACATCATTTATCCATATACCAAGGCAAATTAAACAGATAAATGAAACAGGCAAGCTATTGATGCACAGGGTCTTGCAGATGATCCAAGGGATCATTGCAAGCATCCACTAATGCTTGGACAAGCACCAGCATACACAGGCCAAGCCTGTGTGATGCTCACACAGCACAGAGTGGACCACAGTGAGGCACAGACAACAAAGAGCAATTTCCACAAACAACTGGTGATCATATGACCACCAGAAGCTTGCAAGAGCATGCTACAACATGCTAGATATCAATTATAGCACCAACACTTGGCCAGACAATTAAATTAGCCACAGAACAGGGACAATAGCATAGCAGATAATCAAATAAGCTAGATATGATAGTATCCAGTAGCAGTTCATCAAGAGATAGAGCTGTGCAAGCACAGCTATGCTCAATGGAGCAGTTCCATGATCATAAGACAGACTGCTAGCTCAACTGGTAGAGTCTGCAAAACTTTGCAAGGATACAAATTATTTTACAGCCAGTGCAGCATATATGAACACACTTGAGTAATTGGCAAGTACAACATCAAGAATAGAAGCACAGGGAAGCAGCAGCCAAGCACATGCATGAATACAGAAGAAATGGCCACAGCAGCAGCACACGCATAAGCAGTAGAGCAATAGCACCATATAGCAAAGCAGCATAACAACAGCATGAGCATGTCAGCACAAGCACAACAGTAATGGCGCAAGACCACAGGAGCATAGCCGCAGCAGTACATCTACACGGCAAGCTTCTCCACAGGGAGAGCAGGCCAGCGGCTGAGCTCGTGGGAACGAGGGGGAGGGGGCTGCAGGAGTGAGAGAGAGAGAGAGAGGGAGGCGTGGAGCACTCACAAAAGAAGTGAAGGCCAGCACGGCTGGGCGGCCAGCCATCGGCACACGCTCGGTGAATCGCGGCGCTGGCAGCTGCCAGGTCACAAATGAGCCATTGGTCTCCAGCACCACCACGGCGAGGCTCGCGGTGGCGTCATGGCGCCAGAAGCGCCAGGGAGAGGACCACGGCATCTCCAGCGCACGGCGGCGGCGAACGCCGAGAGCCTGGCGCACTGGAGGGTCGAGGACGAGCGAACGGGGACGCGAGCGTCAGATCGACGCGGACCACCGTGTCCGCCGTCGAGAGGCGGTTCAGATCCACCTAATCTCGCCGGCGGCGATGGCCGGAGTTGGCCAGGATAATCCGGCGAAGGGGGCGGCGACGCGGGGATCGCCAGAGCCCGTGAGGGCTAGGGTTCGTGCGCGAGTGGGGGAGAAGGGGTCGGTGCGACCGACCGAGCCCAAGGGCGGCTCGGGTTAGGGTTAACCCACTGGGTTGCACCGACAGGTGGGCCCAGGGGTATTTGTGTCTTTTCACAAATAGAAAAAAATGCTGAAACTTTGAAAAATCATAAAAAATATTAATAGCTCTAAAAAATAATAATTAAAAATATGAAAATCACTCAGCATAAAATTCTCTATTATAATAAATTATGAAATAGAATTTTAAAGACAAATATGATTAAGCCCTAGATTAATGATTAAAATTAATCATTTAAGCCACACTTTATATTTATAATATTAAAAATAAGTCCATAAATATTATTGGACATTCAAAACACCTTGACAACATTTCAAGGTTGTATTTCACTTTAAAAACAAAGTATCCCTAAATTGTTCTTAGTATTAATCTTCCACATAAAATTAATAACACCTAAAGGGGGGAACAACCCAAAAGCTGAATCATGCATAATTGCTTCTTTAACCAGCCCTTATCTGACAATGATGCTATTTTTCAGCAACAAAGGACAAGGGTCAGTCCACACCATCCAACCGCAACACTTTGCGTTGTTCAGAAAGTTCATCGCTTGCTCTGTCATTTGAGTATTTTTACCAAATTACTTGCAAAGTACTATGTTTATCACTATTGCATAAAAAGCAAAACCACTATTTTCATAAATATGAATATGACTATGTGGTGGGCAATGGAACCATGGATTGTGTTGATATGGTGGAGGTTCCATTGCAAGGGTGAAACCATCTAGGATTAAACAACAAATGTCGTCCTGATTCTTGTGCCGTATAAACCGTGTTAACCATAAGATCTGGAGGGGGACGGAGTAGTCAAAAGTGTTTCCACCTCTCGTTCATCAACGGATGCGCTTACCGTATACACTTGTGATCCAAGGAGCAAGATGGTGAGGCTCGGGAGTCCTAAGTCCCCACGATAGTCCGTAGTACACTTGTCGCCCGATGGAGCAAGATGGTGAGGCTGGGGGTCCTGTTCCCACGGTATTGCGGTCTATGATGGGTTGCAGCACGGCGAAGGAGTTTGGTTCGATCCCAAACTGTCGTCGTGGTCGGGTCCACCCGTGAGTGGGAATAATGGGACCGACGAGGACCCAGGGTCGGGGTATTGCAACAAAGGGTTGGTGTTCGAGGTAGCGGAGGAACATGATTGACTAGGACCTTATACCGGGCCTCACACCAAAGGAAGTGTGGACGTGAAAGCTGCCCTCGGCTGGCACCAAGGTTAAGATCTCTTATGGGTAAAGAAACACACCTCTCCTAGAGTGTAACGAATTGTGACCAGTCACTCCCTGTTCTGAGGAACTGCGAACGCTGCGAAAGGAACTCCATGAAGTTCTAGTCAACCGGTGAAGGTTGACGGACATAGTTCTTCCGAATAAAAGCACCTTCTGAAGAAATGGTTATTAAAACCTGCATGGTATCGGACTTACCGTAGATAGTGCATTAAACACCTCTTTCCTAATATGAACTTGTTGAGTACGCTCGTACTCATCCCACTCTTAAATCCCCCGCTTAGATTGTCTGAACCATCTGGAGGAGGACAACGACAACCTTGAAGGATTCGACATCATCGGCTATGAAGAACCAGACCTCTCTGGAGGTGTTGAAGGCGTAGACTACCTTATAGTCTACGGAACCGGGGAGGGTTCCGGAGGAGATCAAGTTTAGATCAGTAATAGTAGTAGTAGTACCCGAGCAGTCCGAACTCCTAGAAATTAACTGCTCGTTGGAATAAATGTATAGTCTCGTGAGACTTCTATATTGTAAGTTAAGTTGGGTTCGCCTCGAACCCAGGAGTATCCTTCTTAGGACCCAAGAGGAGCTCCGAGATGATATGTACATATGGCTTGTAATAATAAATGAATGAGTTATGGACCTGCTATGTCCTGTTGACTTCGAGGGATGTAATATTTGTGGATTGGTACTGTGAATGTTATATCAACGATCGGCATACTACAATGGTATGCAGGGTCACTACAGTTGGTATCAGATCGAGCAAAAGCTTTGACCTTAGGCTGGAACCTCTAGTAAATGGGACGAAAACGTTAGGAGTCAACAGATTAGCAAAGAATTCTCTAAAATATGGTGTATATTCACTTGAGAATAAAACAATCATATCTTTTAGTGCGAAATTTTTTATTATCTCTATTATGATGCATTATTACTAATTTTATATTCTTCTTTTCTACAGCCAATTATGGCAAGTTCACGTTCGGGACGTAACGTGAAAACGATGGAATCAAACCTGAGTGAATATGACGGAGGACTCGCAGATATTCTTCGTGCTATGTTGCTGGAATTTGGGTGCGATCCCCAAATCAAAGTAACAAAATACATGTACTACGACGGTACAGTGTTAGCAAAGTGTAGGGTAGGATTAAGACTTCCGGAATCCCTAGGAATGAGCGTAGTGATGCCAGTTGGTGAGGCTAGAACTATCCAAACAGCCTACCACATTGCCATAATGAGAGCCATCGCTGACATTCGGGAACATAAGACGAAGGAGCTTATTGGTTCCAAATTCTCTCATATTCCTCATATGGAGGAGGAAGATGATCCTATGCTTAACCACCTCAAGTATGCTAAACGCAAACCAGTAGAAGCCGCTAAGTACATGGATAATTGTCGTAACCTACTGACATTGTTCTTTCAGTTGAACCGACATTTGTCGGGAGCGATTGACACAATGTTGGAAGAGTTCACTGAACCCAAGGAGGAGACAAAAGGAAAGGAACCCATGGAGGGAGTGATTCACACCAGTTTACTCACCTGGTGACTACATTAGTATTGACCATCCAGAACAACAAACCACACCACAGACCTAGGGTACTTTCCTAGTGCAATCTATGGAGGATACGTAGGTGGGAGGAACTTAAAACCATCATGCCCATGACTCCATAGAAAACTCAACAGGTTGGCGTTGGGGGTCGGATACTGGAATTCAGTTAGATATAATCCTGAGATGAATGATGATGCCACAACCCGCTTCGTAACAATCAGATAATAGAGTAGATAAGGGGTATCTGATGCTGATTGAGTCTGATACTGATGGTGGAAGTACTTATGGCGGAGCACCGGGGAATACACCCGATGGGTGGATTATGATGCACCAAGACCAGTTCATGAATTACTGCATTTCTCCTGATCATCATCCCATTCGGACTACAAGCTCACGGAAGCACCCTATGTTCCGTATCTCGCCAGAGGACTACACGTTCGACCTGGATGGAAGCCTCGGGATGTACCGGGAGTGAAGCACGACTAGAGACCACCATGGGAGGCGAGACTACAATACAGCTGTACCACATGTATTGTAGTATGTAATATTTGTATAAATTTGTACATATACTTCAATAAGTGAGTTTTCATACTCACATCGCTACTGAGTATTGTAATAAGACCACTTAAGTATGTATATACAGGGTATATGTTTTGTATGATTTGGATTTGCTTCTTGATTGCGTGACTAGTTCTGTGCACAAAGTTGAGCTCAGAAAACTTGCGCATGGAGTAATTATGAGTACCACTTTGTGTTGCGGAACTAGGGGGATATGTCGGGAGCGCTGAGTGAGAGTGAAGAGCAGCGCCTCGAGCGTGAGGCCAGGCAGAAGGCTGAGGCTGATGAAGCAGCCAGAAACCAGTTTCCACCACCACCACCTTGAAGGAGATATGCCCTAGAGGCAACAATAAAGTGGTTATTATATATCTTTATGTTTATGATAAATGTTTATATACCATGCTATAATTATATTAACTGAAACATTAGTACATGTGTGATATGTAGACAACAAGAAGTCCCTAGTATGCCCTCTTAACTAGCTTGTTGATTAATAGATGATTAGTTTCATAATCATGAACATTGGATGTTATTAATAATAAGATTATATCATTATATGAATGATGTAATGGACACACCCAATTAAGCGTAGCATAAGATCACGCCATTAAGTTATTTGCTATAAGCTTTCGATACACAGTTACCTAGTCCTTATGACCATGAGATCATGTAAATCACTTATACCGGAAAGTGTACTTTGATTACATCAAACTCCACGCATGAATGGGTGGTTATAAAGGTGGGATTAAGTATCCGGAAAGCATGAGTTGAGGCATGGATCAACAGTGGGATTTGTCCATCCCGATGACTGATAGATTCTGGGTCCTCTCGGTGGAATGTCGTCTAATGTCTTGCAAGCATATGAATAAGTTCATAAGAGACCACATACCACGTTACGAGTAAAGAGTACTTGTCAGAGACGAGGTTGAACAAGGTATAGTGTGATACCAATGATCAAACCTCTGACAAGTAAAATATCGCGTGACAAAGGGGAATTGGTATTGTATGTGAATGGTTCATTCGATCACTAAAGTCATCGCTGAATATGTGGGAGCCATTATGGATCTCCAGATCCCGCTATTGGTTATTGGTCGGAGTGAGTACTCAACCATGTCCGCATAGTTCACGAACCGTAGGGAGACACACTTAAAGTTGGATGTTGAAATGGTAGAACTTGAATATGGAATGGAGTTCGAATATTTGTTCTGAGTCCCGTGGGATGAGATCCCGATCATGAGAGTTCCGGAATGGTCCTGGACAATAAGATTCATATAGGATGTCATTTTATGTGAATTCAAAATGATCTGGAAGGTTCTATGGAAGGTTCTCAAGGTTCTATAAAAGTCCGGAAGAACACACCTAGGAAGGTGGAGTCCACATGGGACGCACCCATGGCCAGCCAACTCCTAGCGGGGTGGGGAGTCCCGCGGACTCCCCATAGGCCACACCCCCCCCCCCCCCCCCATATGGTAGGTGGAATTCCCACTCTAGTGGGAACTCAGCTTCTGGGGCTGCTCTCACCAGCATGGAAGGTTTTGGGTTCGGTTCTTATTCCGAGACTTGTAGTCCAACACTTGGGGCTTCCACTCTATATAATGAGGGGCAGGGAGTGGGGCCTGGCCACAACAAACACTCACCTTGGCCACCCCTATAGTGGCCGGCCACCCCTCTCCCCAAACCCTAGCGCCCCGCCCTCCACCTTATCCCGCACGCTTAGCGAAGCTCCGCTGATTTCTCCACGCCACCGCCACACCACGCCCGTCGTGTCGTCGGATTCAAGAGGAGTCACTACTTCGCTGCCCGCTGGAACGGGGGAGGTGGACGTCGTCTTCATCAACAACCCGAACGGTGACCGAGTACGGAGGTGTCGCCCGTTCGTGGCGCGTGATCAAGATCTTTCTACGCGCTTGCAAGCGGGGTGATCAAGCCACCGCAGCAACAAGAGCCTCATCTTGTAGGCTTTGGAATCTCTTTCAAGGGTGAGACTCCATAATCCCCTCGTTGGTCCTCTAGATTGCATCTTGGCTTGGATTGCGTGTTCGGCGTGTAGGGAAATTTTTGTTTTCTATGCTACTAATCCCTACAGTTATCAGAGCCGTGTCTATGCATAGAAGGTTGCACGAGTAGAACACAATTGTTTTGTGGCGTTGATGCTTATGTTATCTTTAGCTTGAGTACTTTGCATCTTAGGCATAGTGGGATGAAGCGGCTCAGGCTAACTTTACATGACCGCGTTTCATGAGATTTGCTCCACGCTTACATGCAACTTGTATTGCATAAGTGGCTTTACGGGTCTCTCTCTCCTACTATAGTGAAGATTCAATTTACTCTCCTATTGACAACACTAGTATCACCATTGTGGTTCATGTTCGTAGCAGATTGGATCTTGCTCAAACCCTAAACCACGTAAAATATGCAAACCACAAATTAGAGAACGTCTAACTTGTTTTTGGGTGGTTTGGTGATGTGATATGGCCATAATGTGATGATGACTATGTATGAGATGATCATTATTATATTGTGAACCGGCAGGAGCCTTATGGTTATCTTTAAATTTCATGTTGAGTAGTATTTCAAAGTAGTTGTAATAGTTGCTACATGGAGGACGATCATGAAGACTGCGCCATTGACCTTGGTGCTTCGCCGACGATGATGGAGATCATGTCTCGTGCTTTGAAGATATAAGACTCAAAGGCGCAAAGACAAAAGGGGCATCATATCATATCACATATGAACCGCATGTGATGTTAATCCTTTTATGCATCTTATTTTGCTTAGATCACGACGGTAGAATTATAAGATGATCCCTTCCTTACCAAAATTTCAAGATAATAAAGCGTTCATCCTTAGCACCGCCAAGACTTGTCGCTTCTCAAGCATCTCGATGACTCCAGATAGAATCAAGTGTATACACCCGTGTAAGCTGCATGGTACATGCGATATTTAAGGTGGCCTTTGACTTAGCCTAGCATGTACGCATATGGTCTCGAACACGTGAGGTCGAAAGGTAGAGCATGAATCATATTTGATATGATGAATATTTTGAGTGTTCGCCATTGAAATTACATCTTGTCTCGTGATGATCGGGCATAGGTGTGATGGATTTGGTTTGTGGGATCACTAAGACAATGCGAGGGATATTGTTTTGAGTGGGAGTTCACCTAGTTTTTAATTTTGTTAAATTAAAATTTGAACTCAATTTATCATAAACATTAGTCTAAACTATTGCAAATATGTTGTAGATATGGCGTCCCCAATCAATTTCAACCAGTTCCTAGAGAAAGAAAAGTTTAAGAGCAACGGTAGCAACTCTTCACCGACCGGTTCCGTCATGCGAGGATCTTCCTCAATGGCGGAATCTGCAACATGTGCTTGATGCACCGCTAGGTGACCCCCCTGCAGAAACAAACCGATGAAGAAAAGAATGTTTACGCGACTCGGAAAACTCGGCACTCTCAACCATCCTGTGCAGGCTGGAAGCCGATCTTCAAAAAACGTTTTTTGAGCACCACGATCCACATGAGTTAATCAATGAGTTAAAGACTATCTTTGAGACTCATGCGCGTGGAATGCTATGAAGCATCGAAACACTTCTTCAGCTGCATGATGGAAGAAGGCAGCTCCGTTAGTGAGCACATGCTCGCCATGACCGGGCATGCGAAGAAACTCAATGACTTGGGAATAGTGATTCCTAACAGACTGGGGATTAATCGTGTCCTTCAATCACTGCCACCTAGTTATAAGAACTTTGTGATGAATTACAATATGCAGAACATGAACAAAGAGTTGCCTGAACTCTTTGCCATGCTAAAATCTGCTGAGATTGAAATTAAGAAAGAGCACCAGCAAGCATGGTCAACAAGACCACACTAGCCCCAAGAAACAAAAAGTCTAAAGGGTGAACAAGAAGAGCAAGAAAGCTGCCACGCCCGTGAAACCTAAGTCCTGCCCTAAGCCTGATGCCGAGTGCTATTACTGCAAGAGAAGGGACACCGGAAGCGTAATTGCTCCAAGTATTTGCCGGATCTCAAGAGCGGCCTTGTCAAGAAGAAGAAAGAAGGTATATCCATATACATGTTATAGATGTTTATCTCATTGGTTCTCGTACTAGTACTGGGTATTTGATACTGGTTCTGTTGCTCATATTTGTAACTCTAAACAGGAACTAAAGAATAAACGAAGACTACTGAAGGATGAAGTGACGATGCGCGTTGGAAATGGATCCAAAGTCGATGTGATCGCCGTCGGCACACTTCCTCTACATCTACCTTCGGGATTAGTTTTAAGCCTAAATAATTGCTATTTTGTACCCGCGTTAAGCATGAACATTATACTTGATCTTGTTTAATGCAAGACGGTTATTCATTCAAGTCTGAGAATAATAGTTGTTCTATTTATGAATAATATCTTTTATGGTCGAGCACCAAAAAAGAATGTTATTTCCGTTAGATCTCGATAGTAGTGATACACATATACATAACATTGACGCTAAGCGAATTCAAATTGAATGATAATTCTACTTATATGTGGTACTGTCGTCTTGGTCATATTGGAGTGAAACGCATGAAGAAACTCCATACCGATGGATTACTTGAATCACTTGACTTTGAGTCACTTGATAGATGGGAAGCATGTCTAATGGGAAAACTGACTAAGACTCCATTCTCTGGTATTATGGAGCGAGCTACTGACTTATTGAAATCATACATACAGATGTATGCGGACCAATGAGTGTAGCATCGCCCGGTGGTTATCGTTATGTTCTAACCTTCACAGATGATTTGAGTAGATATGGGTATATCTATTTAATGAAACATAACTCCGAAACTTTCGAGTTTAAGGAATTCCCAAGTGAAGTAGAAAATCAACGTAACAAGAAGATTAAATTTCTACGATCTGATCGCGGAGGTGAATATCTGAGTTATGAGTTTGGCATGCATTTAAAGAAATGCGGAATACTTTCACAATTGACACCGCCGGGAACACCACAACGAAACGGTGTCTCCGAACGTCGTAATCGAACTCTCTTAGATATGGTTCGTTCTATGATGTCTCTTACTGATTTACCTTTATCATTTTGGAGTTATGCATTAGAGACAGCCGCATTCACTTTAAATAGAGCACCATCAAAATCATGAAACGACACCGTATGAATTATGGTTTAATAAGAAACCTAAGTTGTCGTTCCTAAAGGGTTGCGAAGCCCATGTAAAAAAGTTACAACCGACAAGCTAGAACCCAAAGCGAGAAATGCGTCTTCATAGGGGATACCCTAAGGAAACTATAGGGTACATTTTCTATCACAGATAAGGCAAAATCTTTGTTGCTATGAACGGAACCTTTCTGAGAAAGAATTTCTCACTAAAGAAGTGACCGGAAGAAAAGTAGAACTCGATGAGAATTGAAGAATCTCTACTGCTGGATCGAGTAGCGCAAAGACGTTGATGTCTCCCGGTGCCACCTACACCACAATGAGGAAGCTAATGATAATGATCATGAAACTTCAAATGAGATAGCTATTGAACCTCGCAGATCGACAAGGGAACGTGCCACTCCAGAGGTATGATCCTTGTCTAAATGTCATGATTGTGGATAACAATGATGAAGACCCCGCGACGTATGAAGAAGCGATGATGAGCCCAGTATTCCAACAAATGGCAAGAAGCCATGAAATCCGAAATGGGATCCATGTATGATAACAAAGTATGGACTTTGCTAGACTTACCTGAGATAGCCGAAAGGCTGACGAGAATAAATGGATCTTCAAGAGAAACAGATGTCGATGGTAATATTACTGTCTATAAAGCTCCACTTGTCGCAAAGGGTTTCAACAAGGTGTTGACTACGATGAGACTTTTTCACCTGTAGCGAAAGCTAAAATCGGTGAGGATTTTGTTAGCAATAGCTGCATTTTTCGATTATGAGACTTGCATATGGATGTCAAAACGGCATTCCTTAATGGAGACATTGAGGAAGAGTTGTGATATGGTACAACCCAAAGGTTTTGTCGATCCTAAAAATGCTGACAAAGTATGCAAACTTGAGCGCTCAATCTATGGACTGAAGCAAGCATCAAGAAGTTGGAACCGACGCTTGGATAAGGTGTTGATGTCCACGGGAGCTTCTATTCTTGTAGGACATGGTTGGCCTCCAAGAAGTGTAGGTTTGTAGAACAAAGAGCAAGTTTCTTAACTCGGATTACCCAAGGTTTATCGAACTCGGGAGGGAGGTCAAAGACATCCCTCTCAAGCAACCCTGCAACCACAAAGCAAGAAGTATCTTGTGTCCCCAACACACCTAATACACTTCAGATGTATAGGTGCACTAGTTCGCGAAGAGATAGTGAAATACAAGTAGTATGGATGTATATGAGTGGTAATAGCAATCTGAATAAAATATGGCAGCGAATAAACATCAACATAACAGTAAATAAACGGTGTTTCGCATTGGAAACAAGGCCTAGGGATCATACTTACCAGTGGACACTCTCAACATTGATCGCATAATAAATACTTCTTCATATGTGCTACATACACTTGTTTGATAATGAACATCATTCGCTGCGTAGGATTACACGAACCTCAATGGCCGGAGTTAACAAGCTCCACAACATTCGATACTCATGTTTAAGTAACCTTAATAATAAATCATTGCAAAATAAACCAAGAACTAACATAGCGCACGCACCGGTCCACATTACACTATGAAGGAGGAATAGATCACATCAATACTATCATAATGACAATTAACTCCACGATCTACAAGAGATCATGATCGTAGCCTACGACAAGAACCACACGGTGCACACACCAATCACCTTTACACCATGCAGAGGAATAGACTACTTTAATAACATCACATGAGTAGCACACAACTAGTAACGATACAAAGCTCATCATATGGAACTAAAGCAGCTCATGAGATTATTGTATTGCAGCACATAGGAGAGAGATTAAATCACATAGCTACCGGTACAGCCCCGAGCCTCGGGGGAGTACTCACTCCTCATCATGGGAGCAGCAGCTTTGATGAAGATGGCGGTGGAGTATGGCAGCGGTGTCGATGGAGTAGCCTTCCGGGGGCACTTCCCCGTCCGCAGGGTGCCGATCGTAGACTCCGTCCCCGCATCTTGGCCTCACATGCATGCCCGGGAAGGTTTCAAGGTCCCGTGGCTTCCTCTCGTAAGGGTTTGCGATGGGGGACTTTATAGGCGAAAGGGCAGCCTCCCGGAGGGTGGGTGGCCCCACACCAGGCTGGCGCGGCCGTGGCCTGTGCCGCGCCACCCTTATCAACTGGCCCACAGGCCCCCTCCGGCGCCTCCTGCCTCGATGCTCGGGCAAAAATAGGAACTCCGGGGCGCGATTTCGTCCCAATTCCGAGAATATTTCGTTACTAGGATTTCTCAAACCAAAAACAGGAAACGGCACTTCGGCATCTTGTTAATAGGTTAGTTCCGTAAAATGCACGAATATGACATAAAGTGTGCATAAACATGTAGGTATCATCAATCAAGCAGCATGGAACATAAGAAATTATCGATAATGCTGGAGACGATCCCCATGCTTATTTCTGCTCGTCCCGAGCAGGTAAACGATAACAAAGATAATTTCTGGAGTGACATGCCATTATAATCTTGATCATACTATTGTAAGCATATGTAATCAATGCAGCGATCAAAACAATGTAAATGATACGAGTAAACAAATGAATCATAAAGCAAAGACTTTTCATGAATAGTACTTCAAGACAAGCATCAATAAGTCTTGCATAAGAGTTAGCTTTCATAAAGCAATAATTCAAAGTAGAGGTATTGAAGCAACACAAAGGAAGATTAAGTTTCAACGAGTTGCTTTCAACTTGTAACATGTATATCTCATGGATAGTTGTCAATGCAAAGTAATATAACAAGTGCAATATGCAAGTATGTAGGAATCAATGCACAGTTCACACAAGTGTTTGCTTCTTAAGGTGGAAAGAGATAAACTGACTCAACAATAAAAGTAAAAGAATGGTCCTTCAAAGAGGAAAGCATCGATTGCTGTATTTGTGCGAGAGCTTTTATTTTGAAAACATGAAACAATTTTGTCAACGGTAGTAATAAAGCATATGAGTTATGTAAATTATATCTTACCGTTGCAAGCCTCATGCATAGTATACTAATAGCGGTTCGCACCTTGTCCTACTTAGCTTGACTACCGGATCTTTGCATGCCATGTTTCAACCAAGTGTCACAAAGGTACTTCCATGCCGCCTGCATAAAGGTTGTCTAAGGAGAAAGCTCGTGATTTTGATTTCTCGCTTTTGATTATTCTCAACTTAGACATCCATACCGGGACAACATGGACAACACATAATGGACTCCTCTTAAATGCATAAGCATGTAGCAACAATTATTATTCTCATGAGATTGAGGATATATGTCCAAAACTGAAACTTCAACCATGATTCACGGCTTTAGTTAGGTCCAATGTTTTTCTCTAACAATTTGCATGCTCCAATCATTAAGGTGATAGATCCTTCAGACAAGACTGACATGCATAGCAACTCACATGATATTCAATAAAGAGTAATTGACGGCCACAAGCATGGTTATCGCACAACAAGCAACTTAATAAAAGATAAAGTGCATAGGTACATATTCAATACTATGATAGTTTTTAAGGCTATTTTGTCCCATGAGCTATATATTTAAAGGTGAATGATGGAATTTAAAGGTAGCACTCAAGCAATTTACTTTAATGGCGTGAGAAATACCATGTAGTAGGTAGATATGGTGGACAATTTGCATAGTGGTTGGCTCAAAGATTTTGGATGCATGAGAAGTTATTCCCTCTCGATACAAGGTTTAGGCTAGCAAGGTTATTTTGAAGCAAACTCAAGGATGAACCGGGGTGCAATAAAACTCACATAAAAGACATATTGTAAACATTATAAGACTCTACACCGTCTTCTCTTGTTGTTCAAAACTCAATACTAGATATTATCTAGACCTTAGAGAGACCAATTGTGCAAACCAAATTTTAGCATGCTCTATGTATTTCTTCACTAATAGGTGCAAAGTATATGATGCAAGAGCTTAAACATGAGCACAACAATTGCCAAGTATCACATTATCCAAGACATTTTACCAATTACCACATGTAGCATTTTTCCAATTCCAACCATATAACAATTTAACGAAGAGGAAACTTCGCCATGAATATTATGAGCTAAGAACACATGTGTTCATACGAACTAGCGTCTCTCTTCCACACAAGGATGAACTTATTCAGAGAATGAAAATAACAAAACAAAAATAAAAGCACACACAAGACGCTCCAAGCAAAGTACATAAGATGTGACTGAATAAAAATATAGTTTTAGGGGAGGAACCCGATGATGTTGTCGATGAAGAAGGGGATGCCTTGGGCATCCCCAAGCTTAGACGCTTGAGCTTCTCTTAAAATATGCAGGGGTGAACCACGGGGCATCCCCAAGCTTAGAGCTTTCACTCCTCTTGATCATAGTATATCATCCTCTCTTGACCTTGAAAACTTCCTTCACACCAAACTTCAAGCAAACTCATTAGAGGGTTAGTGCACAATTAATAATTCACATGTTCGGAGGTGGCACAATCATTCTTTACACTGGACATTGCATAAAGCTACTGGACATTAATGGATCAAAGAAATGAATCCAACATAGCAAAAGAGGCAATGCTAAATAAAAGGCAGAATCTGTCAAAATGTAATGTATCTGCAAAGACGAATTAAAGATGGCACCCGTACTTGCCTAAATGAAAACTCAAACTAATGAAAGTTGCGTACATATCTGAGGATCACGCTCGTAAATTGCGTATTTTTTAGAATTTTCACAGTACTGTGCCCAGATTCGCATTGCATAGCAATGTCGCTTCACAAGAAAGCGATCCCAAATATGACATCAACTTTAACATAGAAACTTTACTTGCACAAACATGATAAGGAGAGGTTGCTACAGTAGTAAACAACTTCCAAGACACAATAAAAAACAAAGTACCGTAGTAAAAACACATGGGTTATCTCCCAAAAGTGTTCTTTCTTATAGCCATTAAGATGGGCTCAACAGTTTTAATGATGCACTCGTAAGAAATAGAAGTTGAAGCAAAAGAGAGCATCAAGAGGCAAATTCAAAATACATTTAAGTCTAACATGCTTCTATGCATAGGAATCTTGTAAATAAACAAGTTCATGAAGAGCAAAGTAACAAGCATAGGAAGATAAAACAAGTGTAGCTTCAAAAATTTCAGCTCATAGAGAGGCATTTTAGTAACATGAAAATTTTTACAACCATATTTTCCTCTCTCATAATAACTTTCAGTAGCATCATGAGCAAACTCAACAATATAACTATCACATAAAGCATACTTATCATGAGTCTCATGCATAAAATAATTACTACTCCCAACATAAGCATAGTCATTCTTAATTAATTTTAGTGGGAGCAAATTCAACAAAGTAGCTATCAAATATAGGAGGTATATTGTAACCATAATCAAATTTATCCTCCATAACAGTAACAAAAGACTACTATCATTATAATCATCATAAATGGGAGGCAAAGTATCATCAAAGTAAATTTTCTCCTCAATGCTTGGAGGACTAAAAATATCATGCTCATCAAAGCCAGCTTCCCCAAGCTTAGAATTTTCCATAGCATTAGCAACAATAGTGTTTAAAGCATTCATATTAATATGTTCCATGGGTTTTTTAATTTTTGCATCAAACCATCCATGTCTTAAATCAGAAAATAGAATAAGAAGCTCTTTGTTGTCCATTATGCCTAACTAGTGTAAACAAGAAACCAAATGTCGCAATTGCAGAGTCTAAAGGAAATAGCTTCGGCACACACACAATGGCGCTGCAGCATCACACTGAACCGAGTATGACAGCCTTACCTTTCCTCCGCAACGGGGCGCCTTAAAAGTGCTTGGATGTCTACGAGCTTCTATTCTTGTAGACAGCATGGGCCTCCAAGAGCAAGAGGTTTGTAGAACAAAGAGCAAGCTCTCCTCAAGTGAGTCACCCAAGGTTTATCGAACTCAGTGGAGGAAGAGGTCAAGATATCCCTCTCAAGCAACCCCAGTTCACAAAGCAATAGTCTCTTGTGTCCCCAACACACTAATACACTTGTCAGATATGTATAGGTGCACTAGTTCGCGAAGAGATAGTGAAATACAAGTAGTATGGATGTATATGAGTGGTAATAGCAACCTGGAATAAACAGAGCGAGCAAACATGCAAAATAGTAAATAAACGGAGTTTTCAGTATTGTAAACAAGGCCTAGGGATCATACTTTCACTAGTGGACACTCTCAACATTGATCGCATAATAAATACTCCTTCTCAATGGGCTGGCATAATACCTGTTTGATAATGAACATCATTCGTTGCGTGATTACACGAACCTCAATGCCGGAGTTAACAAGCTCCACAACATTCGATACTCATGTTTAAGTAACCTAGAGCATAATAGATCATTGCAAAATAAACCAAGAACTAACATACACGCACTGTCCACATTACACTACTAAAGGAGGAATAGATCACATCAATACTATCATAATGACACTTAACCACGATCTACAAGAGATCATGATCATAGTCTACGACAGAACCCCACGGTGCACACACTAATCACCTTTACACCATGCAGAGGAATAGACTACTTTAATAACATCACATGAGTAGCACACAACTGTAGCGATACAAAGGTCATCATATGGATCTCAATCATGTGAAGCAGCTCATGAGATCATTGTATTGAAGTACATAGGAGAGAGACAACCACATAGCTACCGGCATGTACCCCTGCGATGGAGAACTACTCCCTCCTCATGGGAGCAGCAGTGGTGATGAAGATGGCGGTGGAGATGGCAGCGGTGTCGATGGAGAAGCCTTCCGGGGGCATTCTCCCCGCTCCGGCAGGGTGCCGGAACAAGAACTTCTTCCCCCGCATCTTGGCTTCGCGATGGCGGCGGCCTCCGGAAGGCTCTCACGCGTACCGTGGCTTCCTCCTAAGGGTTTTCGATGCAGTGGCTTTATATAGGCGCCCGGAGGGTCGAAGGGCGACCACACCATAGGCTGACGTCGGCCAGTCAGGCCGCGCCACCTATCATCCTGGGCCCAGCCAGGCCCCCTCTCGGCGGCTCTGGAAACTCCTGATGTT